>UESW01001789.1:25497-64102 GCA_900491605.1 Calamus simplicifolius | reverse complement strand
GCATGATTCTTACTAAAATATTTCAAAGCCAAGGGATAATCATATGATAGTGAGCCAATGAGGAATTTAAGACATACCGATTACTATAGTTTGGCCACTATTCATAGAATGGGTTTTGTGAAGAAGAATGGCAGATGGGAAAGGAAAGGTATGATGGAAGATAGAGCCACATTGAGGCACCTGGACCGTCAGTTAGACATTCATCGCCTGTACCTCCGAGCTCTCCTGTTCCTGCTCCAGCCCTTCCCTGCTCCTTGGTTGATCAGTCATCATCTTCATCTGTCGGTTTTTCAGATCTTCAGTTAAGGCAGCTTAAGGTCTTCTTGATGATCAGGCAGATAAATTGAAATCAGAGTTTGAAAAAATTTATGAATCTTAAAGAAACTCTTTATTCTTAGATGATCGGATCACCAAGATTGAGTCAACTCTTAGCACTTCATCTGAGTCTTTAAGTGGAGACCTAAAGAATATCTTTGAAGAACTTAAGACATCTGTGGAGATGGTGAGACCTATGCAAAATGCAATGCTGAACTTCAAGATAAAATATTACTGCTTGCACTTTTGTAGATGAAAGACTGAAGGATTATGTTAAGATTCAAACTGAAGGAATGAAAAATATTATAGATCACTTAACTAGGATTGTAAGGACTCATTTTGATGTATTAGATGCTTAGTCTTTCAATGTAATGAAGTTCATTTATGTTTTACATTTTGATACATTGATAATGAAAAGTTTTTTGAATGCTCAATGTAATCTGAGTTTAAATGTACTTCTCCTATTATCAATGAATCTCAGATTTTGTTAAAACATATCTTGAATGAATGATTATATCTCTACCTTTTTGTTGATAACAAAAAAGGGGGAGAGTTTTATAACTATATATGCATGGGAAGAAATTAAATAATTGCTTAAATTGAATGAATGAATATTAATTGAGTTTCATAGGGGGAGCTACCTCATTGAGGGGGAGCCTAACTATGAAAATAAAATAAATTCTTAATCAATCATGCATATACTCAATGTTTTTGTCATCATCAAAAAGGGGGAGATTGTTGAGATTATTGAAAATAATTGCCCCAATCTTATTGATTTTGATGATTACCAAAAGCCATGAGTATATTAAAAGATGCAATGAGTTTATTTACATGAGCAATGAATTTATTTAGAACAATCAATGAGTATGTTAAGTATGACTTTAATCAATTTGAAAGTAACTTCAAGCTCCATGTTTAAGCTTTCAAAAAGAAATTTTTACACTTCATATTTCAATCAATGAGTTTTTGGAACATTCTTGAATTGATTCCTAATGACAATTTTATTGTATTCAAGTCAAAATTGATTTAAAATTAATCTGGAACGAATTTTAAAGTCAATCAGAAAATTTCTGATTTTTGATACGTTCCGGAGCCGACTCAGAGTTTCAGAGTCGACTCCACTCAGTATACAGAGATTCCTGATTTTCACGAGTCGACCCCTGTGATTTCGAGTCGACCCCGATTCTGTCGAGCCGACTCCATGACTGTGCGAGTCGACTCCGCTCAGACACAGAGAGTTTTTCTGAGCACTTCGCGAGTCGACCCCTGAGTCGACCCCCGACTTCAGGAGTCGACACTTATTTTTGAGTCGACCCTCTATTTTCTATTTTGGTATCGACTTCGAGCCGACTCGCAAAGCTCGAGTCGACTCCAACAAATCTGGGCGCGATTTTTCGATGACACTCAGCTCCAACGGTAAGATTTTTGAATAACGGCTATTTTTCTTTGTCTCTAACGGATATATTTTTGCAGATCTATAAATAGAGGAGCCTTTTCAAATCAAAACAAAGAGAAATCAAAAGAGAGAAAAAAAAAAAAAGGAAAAACAGAGCATATTGAAAAATCAAGCTTCAAAAATAGAGTGAAAGAAAAGAGTGAAATCAAAGGAAGTTCGTCTGCTCCTTCATCAATCCACAAAAGTCAGAAGAAAATCCAAGCTTTCAAGAGCAAATCAAAGGATTTTCAAATTCAAAGAAAGGAAGAAAAGCTTCATCTCAACTCCAAAGTTCAACGTCAAGAATCTTGCTGAGGCCTGATTCAACACTTCAAGAGGAGTTGAAAGAGAAGAAGAAGAAAGCCAAGCCAACCAACTTTAAATCAGGCTTTTCTAACCTTTTTTTTATTTGTTATTTGCTCAAGGGAGCATTATTTAAAAAATATTTATTATTTGTGTCTAGTTCAATCTGGGGGATTGAACTAGTGGAGGTTGTTTACCTCGGTACAAGCTTGGTAAGCTTGTGTTAGGGTTTTGTGCTGGTAAGCCCGAGTAAAACCAGCTGGGTTCGTTGTGATCCCGGAAAACAACAAGTTTGAGTTGTGAGCTTGGAAAACAACTCGGCTGTAATCTAGAGATTATAGTGTGGACCCAAGTGAATCTTGGGAGTGGACGTAGGTGTTGGTTGCACCGAACCACTATAAAATTTTGTGTTTGCCGTGCTATTTTCTCTATCTCTATCTCTCTTTATTGTTGTATTTTGTTTTTGCATTTCATTCACTTGCACTCACTAACAACAAATTTAAAAAGTCTTAAATTTTTAAAGAACCCAATTCACCCCCCCCCTCTTGGGTTGTCATCTGGGCCAATAGCTTGTACAACTCAAAGTATATTTTTAACATGATACCAGATAAAATAAAATGTAGCTTATTCTTCAAATAATATACCAGTACTGAAACACTCTACAATAACTTTCCACTGAAAGCTAACTCATTAAGATAAAAAAAATCCCTGCGTTACAATATGAAGATATGCATTCTTTATCTATAGCCCAGACTTTCTTTATTAAATTCTCAGATTCCCACCGAAATCTGCTTGCCCACTAGCATCTCACATAAACTCTCCCTCTTGGGATAATTACTTGGCCCACTAGCCCTTTTTAAATCACAGTATATGTTAGTGTATGCCCTAGATCCAATTGGATTGAATGCTGTATACATTCTATGAATACAAATCAAATAAAATGGTTTCTTTATTTATCCATATATCTTTTGTTTGATATATTTGTCTGTGAGATAAAGTCCAAAAGAATGTGAACCGCACATTGGAATTTGTAATAGAGATTACAAATTATGAGATTCAAATTGCACGTTATGGTTTGATTCTTTAAATTTCCCTAGTCGATGTGTAGATGGGAATGAACACCATCGAATACCATGAGACTAGCACACATTGCATATCCTCACCCTTGGGGTGAGCAGTTGATTTCACAAGCTGAAGTATGAAGATACTTGGATAGGTTTGTGGATGCTTGTTATTGTAACGATGCATTGGATGACCCATACAGAGATCCTATATGGATATTTTATATAGTGTCGATGGTTGATCTCTAATGATGATGGTGTGAGTGATTCTTTGACTCGAGATCTTCATTACATCTCATGTATGGAATATCATGCTTTGACGACATCCAAACGTCGCTCTAGCCACAGATGGCAAATATGGTGTCGATTGGGTATGACATGAAGGACATAAAGATGGTGTTTGATCAAGATATGATTCATCTCCCTTGATAGAAAGAGTTATATCCCACGGCCACTTGATGGATTAAATTGATTGTTAAATCCTTGCAAGGTTGAGTTGGAATTCGAAATGGTTTCGAAGTTCTAATTCATATGAGTCAATTTTTTTTGAGATCAAGTAAATAAAGATCAATTACAGGGTTGACACATTTCATACCACTGATTGATCTGGGATATGTAACGAAAGGATTTGATCATATGATAACCGTTCATGGACAGGTGTTGATGGTCACGTCAACAAAACCTTTAGCAGTTGGGTGGTCATGATGCTTTGCTAGAGGCCTTTCATGATCTATAATCATGTTGTTGACTTGGACAAAGAGTTGTCCAATCATTCCTAGGGTCTATGATTAGGATATGATTATTGCCAACATGTTAAAGGGCCTAATGGGTCACACGCATTAAGGAGAATTTTGGATGAATTAAAATGAGAATTAAATTAGATTTAATTCAGATAAGATGATCAATTAAATAATTGGGTGAGACCCAATTTAAAGAAGATAAAATAATAATGGATATGATCCATTATAGTAGAAGGAATGTTAAGGAGAAATTATTTGTGCATATGATGAACAAATAATTGGATACCCAAATATGACTTGATCCATGTGATGGATGGCTCTGATTATTTGGGTATGGATGGCCAATCTCAGCCATGTGAAGATGGAATCATGCCCATGGGATGAGGCATGATGAATCTCTACGGTTCGATGATGAACACGTACAAATTGGGGCATGTAGTTATGAGATAACCAACTCCTAATTTCAAAGGCTGAGATTGTGACACTTGGATTAACGCTACTATGAGAATGAGAGTTTCTTTTGTTTCCTTGGATTAACGTTACCATGACGTTACCATGAGAATGGGAGTTTCTTTTGTTTCTTTGGATTAACGTTACCATGTCGTTACCATGAAGAGAGGTCTCTTCTTCTTCCTTGGAACGTTTCATTCTCACCCTATAAATATGGTTCCTTCCTCCTAGGAAGAAAGAACATGAGAAGAAAAAGATTAGATCTTTTAGATCTTCAGAAATATCTTCTGTATTTCTATAAGGGAATTCAAGAGGCGCTAGCATCCCTCTCTCCCGAAGTGTCATCTTCATACCTTAGAGGTCTTCATCCCCTCTTCTCCGCATGGATCACCATTAGAGGCCGGACACGTGGATGGCTAGTGGCAAAGGATTAACCGGTTTCATCCTCATCCACATCGATAAAGGACTCAGGTATGAATAAAATTAGATTTTATTTGAGATTTAATGAATCTGTTCCTAAGGATCCTGGGCTTCTGGAAATTTTATATTATATCTTCCGCAATGTTTTCATGAATTTGATTCATATCTAGTATACATAATTCCCATCAGTATATGCTTTCAAATCTCATGCTACTGGGCTGTGTGAAATGCCTCTGAGGTACCACCCTACAGTCGCCCTCCTGCAGGTGTACTCTCATCGGGTGCGTGACTAGCAACAGGATCCCCACACAAATAGCACCCCTTACCCGTGCGGTTCACCCGGCAAAGTGCTTTGTTCCTTAACCTTGGAACCTCAGGTTTTCTCTCTGCCCCCACGGGCTATATATAGTAACCAGCTTCACTGAGCTATGATTCATGCCCCCACGGGCTGCTTACAACCTGCCCCACTGGCCTGGTCAAGCGTGCACTCACCCCTGATTCCGGGGTTCATTGTACGATCGATTCGCAAGGAGGTGCCGGCTCAATAGTAGTATGCAATGCTCATGCTACTGTACAGTCTAAAGGGTGATCAGCCCTATAGCTGCTGATGTTCAATATGATACATACATCAAAATATATCATTTGTAAAGCTTTATCATGCAAATATGCCATGTATACATCAACCATCCCCTCATCGAAACTCATGCTTATGTCTTTATACGTAAAACTCATGCTCAAAACTTAAGCTTATGTCTTTATGCTTAAAACTCATGCTCAAAACTCAAGTATCAGAATATCATGTACTAGGTTCTCATTTCTCAAATTTAAAACATACGCAATACTTTACTAAACATAACATACCATAACTAGGTATTAGTCTCATTATACTAGCACAAATTAACTTCTCATTGCTAGATGAGAAACCCACTCACCTTAACAGGTTACTCCTCGACTGGTACTCAACTCCGGTATTCCGACTCCCTATAATAACCCTCTTGACCTACATCAATATACAGATATGATAGCTATTAGGATTACCTCCACACGAAGTTTTCCATGAAACCATGCATGCATACATGCTCTATCCTCTAATATCTCATTATTTTCTTCCATCCTTTCTCTACTCAAGATTTCTTCCACTATTACCTCAAATATAAGAATCATAAGAAAATCTAAAGTCATGCAAGATATAGGAGGCTATAGCTTACCTGAAACCAAGACAAACCCCAAGCTTTTCTTTCCTTTCCTCTTTTTTTCTCCTTTTCTTCTTCTTCCTCTTCTCTCTTTTCTTCTCTTCTCTTCTCTTCTCTTTCTTTCTTTCTTTCTTTTCTCTAGCTGAACCCACGTTTTCCCTTTTTCTCTAATGATTTGGGGGCCAAGTCATGGGTAACTTAAGGGCTAAGGCATGCCAAATCCCATTTTGCCCTCAAACACTCTTAACGCATGCTTTTTAAAAAATATGTGGCTCACTTATAACCATGATATTTTGTCCTTAGATTTTCTTTCCAAATTGCTCTTAACACAATTAGCAATTGACATTGGAGCCTTTTCCCATTTTGCCCCTGACATAGCATTTTTTAATTGATTTATGGCCTAGATTATCATTTTTCATTTAAATCGATACTTTTATGTAACATTTCTAAGAAAAAAACTTATCATCTTGAAGAGCTTGATTTTAGAAATCCAACGGTTTAAACGACACTCAAATCGGACTTAAAACGGAATAATATGAAAATTTTAAGATTTAACCCAAAAATCTGTCGTCTTAGAGTCGGCTCCAACAGATTCGGTGTCAGCTCCAGAAAATTTGGTGTCGGCTCTAACAAAATAGGTGTCGGCTCCAGAAAATTTGGTGTGGCTCTAATATTGCAGCAGAAATGCTAACCTTCTATTTTCTCTGCAGGTGTCGACTCCCCCTCTGGTGTCGACTCTAAAGCATGCCGGAAGTTTAAAATCATGCAGAGTCGACTCCACTCCAATTAGAGTCGACTCTAGTTACTAAAATATCACTTAAGGATAAAACTCAAACTAAACTTGATTTTTCTTGTGATTTAAGCCCATTAAAACTTAAATCTCTCAATTTCTTAAATCAAACTCATTAGCACTCAAAATATACTCATTTACTCCAAAATTTCTTCTCTTTACATTTATCAAAAGGCCAACACACCCACACTTCACTGAAACTCTGACTTTCATTTCAAATGAAAAATGCCATTAATGATAAATTACAAGGTTTTCAGGATGTTACAATTCTCCCCCTCTTAAGAAATTTCGTTCCCAAAATTTAGCTAGATATATTTTCAAATAGATGGGGGTACTTCAATCTCATCTCATCCTCTCGCTCCCATGCAGCCTTCTCTTTGTGATGATTTAACTATTGCACCTTAACTAATCGAATTCTTTTACTACGGAGCTGCTTAATCTCCCTACTCAAGATTTTCACTGGTTCTGTTACAAATGATAAATCTTCATGTAACTCTATAGTCTCAGACTGAATCACATGAGAGGAATCCGGCACATACCTCCTAAGCATTGATACATGAAATACATTTGAATCTGAGATAACTCTGGAGGTAAAGCCAATCTATAAGCTAGTGTCCCAACTCTTTCCAGAATTTTATAGGGTCCAATATACCTGGGACTCAACTTGCCTTTCTTTCCAAATCTCATAATACCTCGCCAAGGAGATACCTTCAGAAAGACTCTATCTCCAACCTCAAACTTTACCTCTCTATGCTTTTTATCTGCATAGCTCTTCTGTCTATCCTGAGCTGCCTTTAATTTAGCTCTTATGATTTTAATTGATATGCTATAAGCTATACTAACTCGGGGCCTAACAGCCTCTCTCTCCCTCCTCATCCCAACACGCTGGAGTTCTACATTTTCTCCCATACAAGGCCTCATATGGTGCCATATCAATGCTAGAATGGTAGCTGTTATTGTAAGCAAACTCTACTAAAGGCAGATGATCATCCCAGCTACTAGAAAATTCTATACACAAGCTCTAACATATCCTCCAGTGTTTGGATGGTTCTCTCCGACTGACCATCAGTTTGGGGATGAAATGCTGTACTGAACCTTAATTTAGTCCCCAAAGCTTTCTGTAATTCTGTCCAAAATTGAGATGTAAACCTTGGATCTTTATCTGATATTATAGATACTGCACACCATGCCTACTCACAATTTCATGCACATATAATTCTGCTAATTATCCAAGGTAAAGACAATCTTAATAGGCAGAAAATGAGCATATTTAGTCAATCTATCAACTATCACCCAAATAGCATCATTGCCCCTTCTGGTCTTTGAGAGTCCTACAACAAAATCCATAGTTATATGCTCCCATTTCTACTCTGGCACAAACAGAGCTGAAGCTTGCCAGCCGGACACTGATGTTCAGCCTTAATCTGCTGACACACCAAACACTTAGATACATACTTAGCTATCTCCTTTTTCATACCATTCCACCAGTAATTCTGTTTGATAGTTCTATACATCTTAGTACTACCTGGATGCATTGAATAAGCTGAGCTATGCTTCCTTTAAAATTTGATCTTTCACTGATTTTATAGCTGGCACACAAACTCTGCCCTTGAATAATAACACCCATCACCTCTAACAGAAAACTCTGATTGAGACCCACTCTGAATTAAATCTCTAGCTTTAAGCAACTGTAGATCTAGCAGCTGAGCTTCTCTTATTTCCTCTAGCATTTGGGGTCTCACTCTGAAAGTAGCCAACAAGGCTCCTGATTCTTCTATAGCTAGCTCTACATCTAACGTCTTAACTCAATCATCAAGGGTAGCTGTACGGTTCTAATAGAAGCCAATATGGCCATAGACTTCCGGCTAAGACATCAGCCACAACATTAGCTTTCCTGAGTGATACTCAATAGTGCAATCATAGTCTTTAATCAATTCAATCCATCTTCTCTGCCTTAAATTCAATTTCTTCTGGTCAGAATATATTTCAAGCTCTTATGATCAGTAAATATCTGGCATCTTCTTCCATACAAGTAGTGCCTCCAAACCTTCAATGCAAATATAACAGCAGCTAACTCCAAATCATGGGTGGGATAATTCTTTTCATGGGATCTCAATTGCCTAGATATATAAGCCACCACTTTCTATTCTGCATTAAAACACACCAAACCCTTCAATAAGGCATCACTATAGATCACATAATCACTGGCACTATCAGGGAGTATTAGAATTGGGGCTGAGGTTAATCTCTTTTTCAATTCATCTATACTCTTTTGCATTTATTAGACCAATCAAACTTGATATTCTTTCTAAGTAGCTTAGTCATAGGAGAAGCCAAAATCGAGAAATTTTCTATAAATCTTCTATAATATCCTGCTAGCCCCAAGAAACTCCTCACCTCAGTCTGATTGGTAGGTGATACCCAATTCACTATAGCTTCAATCTTTTGAGGATCTACATAATATCTTCGGCTGAAACTATATGTCCCATGAACTTTACCTCATCCAGCCAAAATTCACTTTTACTAAACTTTGCATATAATTGCTTTTCTCTTAATATTGCAAAACTGTCCTTAGATGCTGTTCATGCTCTTCACTACTTCTAGAATAAATCAAGATGTCATCAATGAATACTATCACAAATTTATCTAGATACTCCTGAAATACTTGGTTCATTAAACCCATAAAAGCAGCTGGAGCATTTGTTAAGCCAAATGGTATCACCAAGAACTCATAATGACCATATCTGGTCCTGAAAGCAATTTTAGATATATCCTCATTCTTTATTCTCAATTGATGATACCCAGATCTTAGATCAATCTTTGAAAACACTGCTACCCCTGCAGCTGATCAAACAAGTCATCAATCCTTGGCAATGGATAATTGTTTCTAATGGTCACCTTGTTCAACTGTCTATAGTCTATATAAACCTCAAGGTACCATCCTTTTTCTTCACAAACAACACTGGTACACCCCATGGTGATATACTGGGTCTAATAAACCCTTTATCCAATAATTCCTATAACTGACTTTTCAATTCTTTCAATTCAACTGGAGCCATTTTATAAGGTGCCCTGACTATTGGTCTGGTATCTGTAGCTAGATCTATACTGAAATCGAATCCTCTGTTAGGAGGTAACCCTGGCAGCTCCTTAGGAAATACATATGAAAAATCCCTTACCATAGGAATTTCGTCAGCTCTAAACTATTTCCCTCTAGGCTCACTGCACAAGCTAAATAGGCTTCGCATCTCTTTGCTAGCATTCCATTGGCTGACAAGGCTAAAATCACTCCTGAGGGCAACACCCTCCTATCACCAACAAAACAGACCTCTCTATTATCAGAAGTTTGTAACATCACCTCTTCCTCAAGCAATCTACTCTGACTCTATGCACAGATAGCCAATCCATCCCCAAAATGGTATCAAACTCTTTCAATTTCAAAGGAATCAAATCTGCTGCTAATTTCTGACTCTCCACAGAAATATCACAGCCTCTATACACTTGGTCTGCTATAAAAGGCCTCCCTACAGGCATAGATACTACTAACTGGCTACCCAACTGGCCCACATCTCTAACTAGATCCTCAGCAAACTCACATGAGATGAATGAATGCGTAGATCCAGAATCAATTAAAATATAAGCATCATGATTATCGATGGTAGCATACCTATCACCACATCAGGATCAATCTAAGCCTCTTGCCTGGTCATGGCAAATACTCTGGCCTCGGCCCTTGGAACACTGGATGACCCTCCTGGCTGATTAATATTAGGCCCCACCTGACTGGCTGAAGCTGCAACACTACTGTTACCCCTTCTACCAGGCTGTCCTCCTGGCACTACTAGCCCCTAGGAAAGCCCACCAGTCTGCTGCCATCTCCTAGGGCAATCTCTCTTCAGGTGACCTAGATCACCACAAATATAACATCCCTTATTGCCCCTCTTACGCTCTCCCAAATGAAGTCTCTCACATACATTACATGGAGGTATATTTCTCCCTCCACCAGAAGAACGACCCTGCTCCCCTACATCACCAGACACCCTACTGGTGGCAACCTGAGGCACACCCCCATAAGGCTTTCTTTGGGCCGGACTAGATGCTGACACAGATACCGATCTCCTGCCCACATCACTAGGGGCTCTAAAACCAGAATAAAACTATCTAGTCCTCTGGGGTCTCTTAAATGGTTGAGTCCCTTCCGGAGAAGAAAGATAACTAGAGCACTTCTTTTCATTCTATCCTGCTTCCTACTCATATATTCTTTTTTAATCTCCTCAGCTTTGAGTGCTCCCTACACCAACTCAGAATAGCTATTATAGGTCTGCATACGGATCTTGGCTTTAATAAGGAGATTCAATCCATCCTGAAATAGTCGACATCTCTCCCTCTCATCAGCCACCAAGGCCCTAGCAAACTGAGATAACTCAATAAAAGTGGCTTCATAATCTGCCACAGACATCCTCCCCTGGGTCAGACTAAGGAAATCCCTCATCTTCTGATCCCTATAAATCTCAGAATAATATTACTGATAAAATTCTCTTCTAAAATCTTTCCATGATAACTCCACTCCATGGAGCTACATGCTATAAATAGATCTCCACCAACTCTGGGCTCTACCCTCCAGCAAAAAGGTGGCAATGCCCAACCTCTACTCCTCAGAGCATCCCATCACATCAAATACTCTCTCGATCCTCTGTAGCCATGCCCCAGCCTGAATAGGATCAGTAGTTCCCTGGAACTCCAGAGCTCCTAACTTTCTGGCTCTTTCCACATTCCTCACAACCTCCAAATTTTTAGATGGAAGGCTGGAACTAGCACCCACAGCTACTACCACAGCCTGAGTAATCATGCCTACCAACTCTGGCATACTAGGCCCCTGAGTCTGTACTCGAGATGGGTCCACTGGCACAGGGGTAACAGATTGTGAAGAAGACTCTGGCATCTGCTCTAAGATGCCCTTACCCTAGCCTCATTAGATACTGGCTCAGTGGAATAACTAGAAGCCATTCTATCAATTTGACTTCTTCTAACTGACCTTCTGGGTCTACTTTGACCTTTGCTTCTATCCTTGCTTAAGGATTGCTCTGTCTCTCTAGATGCCATTGTAGTAATCGTCCTACAAGACATTATTCATTACATTAGTTTCATCATTCAATAACTATAATCATAATCATGCAATCATCCTAGACTCATACTCATACTTATTCCCCTAGGACCTAATAACCTAGGGCTCTGATACCAAAACTTGTCAGCTCCCCCTTCTCTCTGGGGCCACCGACAGCACACCTGCACACTTGTGGTAATTGGATAGAGTTTTACTAACCTTTATATAGCGCTCATAAAGAACTAGAGAACCCCAACAAATTATCATAAGTGGCAGACACTCGAAAATATATCATGTTAAAAACTTTTTATTATCAGCTCATTTATATGTACTCATCACTCAAATCAACATTAAGCATCAACCTACTCAGATAATATTTTTCATGACATTCTTCAAGCAGTTTACAAGATCACATTCACAATCAACATCAAAATCATAAGTACATATATCATGCTCATAATTTTCTCTAAAACATAAGTCTCATATTCATATCCAAAAAGGTCTGAAACATCATTACATCCCACTATACACAAACACATAAGCAATATACAAATATCATCCCATCCTATCTCAATATACATGGCTATCATCTATACACCCTTGCATCCAAGCAAGCTTCACCAGTAAAGGGGCAGGTCCTGCTTATCCTGTGTTCCTGGCAGAAATACTCACTGATCTGAAAGAAAATTTCAATCATAGAGGGGTAAGACCTAAGTCCCAGTGATTGGATAACCATCTAACTATGAAGAAATAGAGAATCATAATCTCACATTTTCAACCGTATGCTGATACTATTTAGCTTGTACAACTCAAAGTACATTTTTAACATGATATAAATAAAATAAAATGTAGCTTATTCTTCAAATAATATACCAGTACTGAAATACTCTACAATAACTTTCCACTGAAAGCTAACTCATTAAGATAAAAAAAATCATGCATTACAATATGAAGATATGCATTCTTTATCTACAGCCCAGACTTTCTTTATTAAATTCCAGATTCCCACCAGAATCTGCTTGCTCACTGGCATCTCATGTAAACTCTCCCTCTTGGGATAATTACTTAGCCCACTGGCCCTTTTTAAATCATAGTATATGCTTTCAAATCTCATGCTACTGGGCTGTGTGTGAAATACCTCTGAGGTACCACCCTACAGTCGCCCTCCTGCAGGTGTACTCTCATCGGGTTCGTGACTAGCAACAGGATCCCCGCACAAATAGCACCCCTTACTTGTGCGGTTCACCCGGCAAAGTGCTTTGTTCCTTAACCTTGGAACCTCGGGTTTTCTCTCTGACCCACGGGCTATATATAGTAACCAGCTCTACTGAGTTATGATTCATGCCCCCACGGGCTACTTACAACCTGCCCCACTGGCCTGGTCAAGCGTGCACTCACCCCTGATTTGGGGTTTATCGTACAATTTCGCAAGGAGGTGTCGGCTCAATAGTAGTATGCAATGCTCATGCTACAGTACAGTCTAAAGGGTGATCAGCCCCATAGCTGCCTGATGCTCAGTATGATACATACATCAAAATATATCATTTGTAAAGCTTTATCATGCAAATATGCCATGTATACATCAACCATCCCCTCATCAAAACTCATGCTTATGTCTTTATGCGTAAAACTCATGCTCAAAACTTAAGCTTATTTCTTTATGCTTAAAACTCATGCTCAAAACTTAAGCTTATGTCTTTATGCTTAAAACTCATGCTCAAAACTCAAGTATCAGAATATCATGTACTAGGTTCTCATTTCTCAAATTTAAAACTTACACAGTATTCTACTAAACATAACATACCACTACTAGGTATTAGTCTCATTATACTAGCTCAAATTAACTTCTCATTGCTAGTTGAGAAACCCACTCACCTTAGCAGGTTACTCCTCGACTGGTACTTAACTCCGGTATTCTGGCTTCTTGGAATAACCCTCTTGATATACGTCAACATACAGATATGATAGCTATTAGATTACCTCCACAGGAGGTTTTCCTATGAAACCATGCATGCATACATGTTCTATCCTCTAATATCTCATTATTTTCTTCCATCCTTTCTTTTCTCAAGATTTCTTCCACTATTCCCTCAAATATAAGAATCATAAGAAAATTTAAAGTCATGCAAGATCTAGGGAGGCTATAGCTTACCTGAAACCAAGACAAACCCCAAGCTTTTCTTTCCTTTCCTCTTTCTTTCTCCTTTTCTTCTTCTTCCTCTTCCTCTTTTCTTTCTTCTTTCTCTCTTTCTTCTTTCTTTCTTTTCTCTCTGGCTGAACCCACGTTTTCCCTTTTTCTCTAATGACTTGGGGGCCAAGTCATGGGTAACTTAAGGGCTAGGGCATGCCAAAATCCCATTTTGCCCTCAAACACTCTTAACGCATGCTTTTTGAAAAACACATGGCTCACTTATAACCATGATATTTTGCCCTTAGATTTTTTTCCCAAATTTCCCTTAACACAATTAGCAATTGACATCGGAGCCTTTTCCATTTTGCCCCTGACATAGCATTTTTTAATCGATTTATGTTCCAAATTATCATTTTTATTTAAATCGATACTTTTTTGTAACATTTCTAAGAAAAGACCTCACCATCTTGAAGAGCTCGATTTTATGAATCCAACGGTTCAAGCGGCACTCAAATCGGACTTAAAATGAAATAAATATAAAATTTTTAAGATTTAACCCAGAAAATCTATCATCTTAGAGTCGGCTCCAACAGATTCGGTGTCGGCTCCAGCAAAAATAGGTGTCGGCTCTAGAAAATTTGGTGTCAGCTCTAACAAAAATAGGTGTCGACTCTAAAAAATTTGGTGTCAACTCTAATATTGCAGCATAAATGCTAACCTTCTATTTTTCTCTGCATGTGTCGCCTCTCCCTCTGCAGGTGTCGACTCTAAAGTGTACCAAAAGTTTAAAACCGTGCCATAGTCGACTCTACTCCAATTAGAGTCGACTCTAATTACTAAAAATATTACTTAAGGATAAAACTCAAACTAAACTTGATTTTTCTTATGATTTAAGCCCATTAAAACTTAAATCTCTCAATTTCTTAATTCAAACTCATTAGCACTCAAAATATACTCATTTGCTCCAAAATTTCTTCTCTTTACATTTATCAAAAGGCCAACACACCCACACTTCACTGAAACTCTGACTTTCATTTCAAATGAAAAATGCCATTAATATTTTCAATAAATTACAAGGTTTTCAGGATGTTACATGGGAGGTGAGCCGGAAGCCAAAGGGGTCCAAGGCAAGGAGTCGGGTTGGGGCGACCGGGGCTGGAGAGGGGAGCCAAGGTCCAACGGGGGGCCGGGCGGGCCAAGGCATGGCAGGGGGCCGATCGGGGGGGGGGGGGGGGGGGACCGGGTGGGGGAGAAGGGGGGGTGACTAGTAGGAGTGCAACTTGGGTCGGGTTCAACCCGAACTCGGTCCGCCGAACCCGATTTACAGCAGTGTTTAAACTCATGTTTGCCCAACCTGAATCCGAAAGACCTGGGTTTAACTCGGTCCGATTTGCAATTGACCCGGGTTAGGGTTGACCACAACCCAAACCTGAGGGTTACCGAACAGGGATAGCTTATTGGCATCAGGTTTTTGGGGGCGTTGAAGGCGCCAACTTGAGGGCGAGGAGGGCAAGGCCATCAGTTGCAGGCGAGGAAAAGGACAAACATAAGGGCGGACCATCCGCACATTTCGTTTCACTTCCGTCTCCTCTTCTTTGTTTACAGCACCTCCTCCTCTTCTTTGTTTTAGGTAAGACTTTTTTTTTCAAAACAATGTTAAAGCCCCGAGTTCAGCTTTTGCATTCGGCAAGGGATTTTGTTTTCCCATCTTTGGAATCCATAATTCGATGTTTATTTACTTTAAAAAAAGTATTTTATTTTTTTTTCCATCAACCCGAATTTCAACTCAAAACTCAACCCGAACCCAATTTTTAAAAATAGGGTTAGGGTTGACATTTTACAAATAGGGTTAGAGTTAGGGTTAGGGTTGACATTTTACAAATATGGTTAGGATTAGGGTTGAGGAAAACCCGAGTTTCATGTGCCCGAGTTGCACCCCTAGTGACTAGCAAGAATAGGGCCGTGCACCCTAGATCGTGCTAGTATAGGGCCGTGTACCCTAGATCGGGCATGCAGCCCTAGGTGGGCTGGGTCCTGCGCGCTGGATTAGCAACGCAGGGGAAGGGTCCTATGCCCTAGATTGGGTGTGTGGGCCACCGCCGCTAGACGCATGTGCACGAGCTAGGCACGCGTCTGCTCAGCGATGCACCCGCACGCATCGTTAGGCACGCAGGCCTTTGCGACATGCATAGGCACATCGCTGGCGTGTAGTCGCGCGGGCTGCCCTCATGTTAGGCGCAGGCGGCCTGTGCGCCCGCCCTGTATAGTGCATTGCTAGCACGCACAGCCCACATCGTTAGGCCGTGCGACCACGTGAGCGGGCACACGTGCGTTGGCCAGGCGCGAGGATGGCAGGCAGGCGCGCGGGCTGCGAATTAATCCTTTCATATATTACATCTCAAAGAATCCCTAAAAAAGTAAAAAAGGAAAAAGAAAAACTCATAAGAGTGACAACGAAATCAACTATCATATTTTCTTTTTAATATTCACTTGCATAAGTAATATATAATAATTAAAATTATCTAAATAAGCACCCGATGACCTATTTGATAAGAAGATCGACCAAGCTTGTTTAATATAAAAAATAAGGAAATTTGAGTATAAATTAAAATTCATCTTTATAAATAAGTTAATCAAGAATATTTTAGTGCTGCAAAAAATAAATAGAAAATTGACTTAGGTTTGGCAACAAGCTAATTTCAAGTCTTTTAGTTTAAATGTTGTCCTAATGGTAAACCAACAATTATATTATATAAAAATTAGCCACTTAAAAACATTTCATAGGCAACAATTAATTCAAATAGAACCTTGGGCATGAATGCTTATAGCTTAGCTAATACATTAAATAGAGTTTGAACCTAAACATTTGAGTTTAAGAGCCTCTTCGAATTAGCTATTGGCTTTGATCAACAACAATAGCTGTCTTGCATAACTAATCAATATTTATTGAAAGATATTCTAGCATTTTGTCTATCCAGGCATTTGGAGGAATAATTTATTATTACTAGAATTCAGCAAGTTAAAGGCACAATGAGGTCCCTCGTCCATACGTTAGACTCCTGCTTCAGTGCAAACAAAGTAGTGGTACAGCACATGGTGCATGTCCTACGGTGTCCATTGGATGAGGTGGTCTAGTGCAATCAAGTTGTCCTCCTTGAGTAACCGAGGGCTGACAAATGTCATATCACAACTAACAACTCATGAAAAAGTCTGGCCGCGTAGCGATGTGACAGCATTCATCGCTGGCGCATGCGGCACGCGGGAGGGTATGCAAGTAGCGGGTAGGCGCACGCCCTTTTAGCGATGCACAAGCGCGTTGCTAAACTGGCATGCACGCATTGCTCGGATGGGCATGCGCCAACGATGCGTAATGTCGTTGCATTAGCGATGCACATGGAGCATTGCTAATTACGCTCCATGCGCGTCGCTAATCCGAGATGCACGTGCGCCAGCGACGCTCTATGCATGTCACTAATTAGTGACTCTTGGTGTTGCATCACTAATTAGCGATGCCCACGCATGTCGCTAGGATGCGCACAGGCGTCGCTGATTAGCGACTAGTTAGCGACGATATTTGTGTCGCTAATTCATTGTTAAGTTATCACTAAATTTTTTTGCGTCGCTATTGCATCGCTATTTAACAACGATATTTTTTGGCGTCGCTAAAACCAAATATTCTTGTAGTGTATGTATATATGTATGTATACATGTATATGTATATATGTATGTATATATGTATATTAAATTTATAGAATAGATTGTGATTACTAGAACTTTCTACCCAACTTGTAGTAGTTCAATAGAAATTTTTGATCTATTTGACTCTAGAAATTATTATCTTTCCACCCTATTGCTATAAGGATTCATCTTAACCAATTTAATGAGAGGGCATATTAGATGATTGATTTGTCAAAATCCCTCTTGATGAAGACGTGGATGAATTGGAAACTTGTGATGGAAAAGAATCCGTATGCGAACAAATACTAGCAGGCCATAATAAGCAGTGGAATAATAAATAAAATGCATAACCAGACAATCATATAGAAATACCAAGATTTACGTAAAAAATCCCTTCAAGATAAAGGAAAAAAAACCACGGACAAACTAGAGAAGAAGATCCTCTATAACATAATAAATATTCAAGTCTCAAAGTCCTTTTCTAGGACTTGAGAAATAATCACAATAGAATAATAGGGATATAAAGATTACGTTATCAGCTACGCTGCTCACCAGGAAGAAGAAAGATCCCGCTACGCTGCTCCCACGGCTCACAACGGTGGCTGCTCTCCAAAAGAAAGAAGGGAACCAGGGAATAAAAAATAAGAGACGCGCGCTCCCCTTTTTCTTATCAGCGGCTGCTCCCAGCTCCCTCTGGCGACTGCCACACCCAAACCAAAAGAAAAAGGAACCAAATGTAAAGAGAATGAGCACACCTTTTTCAGCCCTAATGGGCTGACTAAATGGGCCATGTGCCCAACAACCTCCCCCTTCAGCCCATAAGGGAGGCTGTCTCATGCTTCTTTAGTATGAAATCATGCTGACCAGCTGTCGGCACATCTCTTGTCTTTTTTGAAAAGGTTTTGTCAACATGTTTGCCCCATTTTCATATGTGCGAATTTTCTGAAGCTGCAACTGCTTCTCTTCAAACACATTTCGAATCCAGTGGTATCTGACATCTATATGCTTTGACTTGGAATGAAAAGTTGGGTTCTTACACAAGTGGATGGCACTCTGGCTATCACAATGTACCATATAATTTTTTTATTTCAGTCTCAATTCATGTAAGAATTCTTTCATCCATAGCATCTCCTTATAGACCTTGGTAGCAGTAATATATTTGCCTCTGTAGTAAAGAGAGTACACACCTTTGCAATCTGGATTGTCATGACATAACTCCCCCTATAAAAGTAAGTATGAAACATAATGTGGACTTTCTTATATCAATATCTCTCGCCATATCTACATCTGTGTAGCCACTCGCACAGGTGGACCACCCCCAAAGCTTGAACAAGCTTTGGAGCTTTCTTTGAGATATCTAAAGATCCACTTCACTGCTGCCTAATGCTCTTTCCCTGGATTTATAAGAAATCTGCTAGCAACACCCACTGCATATGCGATGTTTGGCCTCGTACATACCATTGCGTACATCAAACTTCTGACTACTAAAGCATAAGGAACTTTCTTCATTTCTTCTTCTCCTCATCACTTGAAGAACTTTGCTCTGAGCACAACTTGAAGTGAGCTACAAGAGGAGAACCAAATGGTTTTGCATTGCTCATACTGAACTTATCCAATACCTTCTCAATGTACTTTTTTTGTGATAATCATATTTTCTTGGTTCTTCTATCATGAAAAATCTGCATGCCCAGTATTTACTTTGCTGGTCCCATATCCTTCATTGCAAATGAATTGCTCAGCTCCTTCTTCAATCTGTCAATCATAAACATATCTTTCCCAAGATAAGCATGTCATCAACATAAAGTAGAAGTATGACAAAATCTTCACTAAACCATTTGATATACACACAATGATTTGAAGCCATTCTTTTGTATCCATTTTTAGCCATAAATGAATCAAATTTCTTGTACCACAGCCTTTGAGCTTGCTTCAGCCCATACAAGTTTTTTTTCAATATGTAGACAAGATTTTCTTTACATTTGACTTTGAAGCCTTCTGGTTACTCCATATTGATTTTCTCCTCCAAATCACCATGAAGAAAAGCTATCTTCACATCTAACTGCTCAACCTCCAAGTCTAGACTAGCAGCAATACCTAGAGCAATACGAATTAAAGACATTTTAACAACAGGAGAAAAAATCTCTTTAAAGTCAATACCTTTCTTTTGACCAAAGCCTTTCACAATCAATCTGGCTTTGTACTTTGGTTGAGAATACTGCTGTTGAGTCTTTAACCTGAAAACCCACTTATTTTTTAAATCTTTCCTTCCTTTTGGTAGTTCCACTAAATCATATGTGTGGTTCTTCTGTAAGGCATCCATTTCTTCCTGCATAGCTACTAACCACTTCTTTTTTTGCTCACTTTCAACTGCCTACTGGTAACATTCTGGTTTACCTTCATAAGTAAGCATTATATATTCATATGTAGAATACCTTTTGGAAGGTGGACGTTGTATGGTAGATCATCTCAGCTAAGGCTCTATAGGAGATTGCTCTGATCTTCTTCCTGCTTAACATGTCTTACAGGTAAGTTAACATATGCTCCTGCACTATTTTTTACACATCCCCCCATCACCCTGACATACTGAAGGAGTAACTGGGTCACAGTCTGTTAATCCTTCTGTAGAAGACTTGACTGGCACCTCTTCTTAAAGTCTTAAAGGGTTTGATCTTCAAAAAATACCACATCTCTGCTTCTGAACACATTCTGCTTTTCTGGATCCCAAAGTCTATAACCAAACTCATCATGTGAGTAACCAAGCAAAGCACATTCTTTTGTATTACCATCCAGCTTGGACCTCTCAATGTCTGAAACATGTGCAATTGTATGGCAACCAAACACTCTCAAATGCCTGTAAGAGACATCTTTCCCTGACCATACACGCTCTGCAATATCACCATCTAGAGCTGTACATGTGATAAGTTTATTACATCAACTACTGTCTTCAATGCCTCATCCCAAAATCTTTTATATAACTTGGACTGTGAAAGCATACATCTGATCTTTTCCATGATGGTGCGATTCATCTTCTCTGCAATTGCATTATATTGAGGAGTACCAGGAACTATCATCTCATGCTGAATGCCATGTGACCTGCAATAATCATCAAATAACCTAGTGTACTCACCACCATTATCTAACCTTATGCATTTCAATTTCTTTCCTGTCTCTCTTACAACTCTGGCATGAAACTCTTTAAAGACATTAATAACTTGATCTTTGGTCTTCAAACCATAGGCCCAAACTTTTCTAAAAAACACTATAAGAAAAATAAAATATTGCGATGCCCAAATGCGTCGCAATTGCGTCGCTAAACATGCTATTGCGACGCAATAACGACGCAATGACGGCGTCACTCAGATGTCCGTCGCAATACCCATTTGTCGCAATTGCGTCGCAATATTGCGATGCTCTGCGATGCAACATTGCGTCGCAATATTGCGATGCATCCAAATGCGTCGCTAAATTTAAAATTAATTTTTAATATTTAAAATTATTATTAAATATTGCGATGCACTAAATTGCATCGCAATATTGCGACGCATCTAGCTGCGTCGCAATATTTAATAATAATATTTTTGGTATAATAGCGATGCAATTTGAGTCGCTAATGCGTCGCAAATAATTTTTTTTTAAAATATTGCGACGCAAGGTCATTGCGTCGCAATATTTATTAAAAATATTTTAGATATAATAGCGACGCAATTTTAGTCGCTAATGCATCGCTATTAAATTTATTTTTAAATTATTGCGATGCCAGGTCATTGCATCGCAATATTTAATAATAATATTTTGAAAATATTAGCGATGCAATTTCAGTCGCTAATGCGTCGCAAATTAAATTTTTTAAAAAATATAAAAGATTAAAAATTAAAACGGTTAATACAATTTCGTTAAATCTAAATATTGATAGAAACATTTTTCACTCAATCCAAACAATAATCAATTTCCAAAAATAATTATATATTAAAATTTTGAAGTTTTTACAACAAAAAAAGAAAAGAAAAATACATCAAGAATCTGGGCGATCACGTGGAGGCTGTGGAGGCTGAAGACTCTGCGACAAGCGGCTAACCATATCCCGCAAATAATGCATCTCATCTCGCATGTCTGCAATCTCCTGATCCCGGCCTCGCATACGATCCTCGAAATCCTGCTCGACCTCCTGGCGAACCTCCTCTGCAATAGATCTGCGAAGGTCGTGTAAACGCTCGGGAGGAAGATCACCAGAAACTCGCGAGCTGGAGGCCTGATGGGGAAAATATGTAGAAGCTCTAGTGCCCAGACCATAGACCCTGCGGTCTCGTGGCTGGGCACCAACAGCCTCCAAAAACACACGCCGACTCTCCTCTGCTGAGAGTTCGACGGGCGTCTCCCCATCAGTAGAGTCGACCTGCGATGCCTGGAAGCGAAGCTCCTCGACTCGTGTCTTGAAATTATGAAATCAACAATAAATGAGTTAATAAATTTCTCGAAATAAAATTTTAGAAATTAAACAGATACTACATAAATCTAATTTCTTACCGCAACCTCCCGTGATCGTGTCGACCCAGGAACCGTCCCTCCTGGTGTGTGTCGCCCTGAATAGACAAAACTCACCAGGATCTCCGCCCTCCTGCTCAGACTATAACAAAAAAAAAGATATTAATACAAATATTTGTAAATAACTAAAATAGTAATTAAAATATTTATGTTTTCTTACCATACGCCGTCTGTGCTCCTGAATCGAAATGGAGCCCGAAGTATGGCGGGAGAGACCCGTGCCAGGACCGCCCTTCTCAGATCGGCGGTTCGTGCTGGCTGATGCGGACCTCCTGCGCCAGCCATCGGACTGCCAGGCCTGCTGCCACTCATGCCAAATACCCTCTGGCACGTGCGCAGGACGCTGACCCGATGACCTCCAACGATGAAGCATGTCGGAGTATCGGCGTCCCGTCAGAGCCTCCCATGCTGCCCTAATGGCATCATGGCTGGCAGGATCCCACGTAAACTTTTTCTGCATTAAAATAAATAGTTAGTTTCTGAATTTATTAAGTTTAAGAAATTTTATATCACTGATAAATTGTATTTAATAAGTTTACCTGAAACTCAGAAAAATAAAACTCCCTCGTGGCTGGAGATACGTGGCGCCAATCGTAGCCACTGGGATCTGCACGCCTCTGAAATACGGTGCTGATGTGGCTGGATACATGATGTTGCTCAATGAATCTGTTAAAAAAATGCATGTTTATAAGTAATTGACTTAAAAATAAACATATATTTTTAATTAGTATATACTTACATCCCCTGAGCATCAAGTCGAAGTACAGTGCGGCCGATGGTGGAAGAACTCTTGGAGGTATGTGCCGATCGGCTGGATGGTAATACTGCTGGAGAGATCGAAGGCTGTGCGACTGCTGAGATCCAAACTCTCCATCTCCGATGCTCATGTGATCTGATGTAGCAGGGCTACGTCCCTGCTCACTCCGTCTGTCGTCGGTAGATCTACTCTGCCCGTCATACTGAAAATACTAAAGATTCATACAATTAAATTACGATTAATGATTGACTATGTAAAAATTTAACACTTATAAAAAAAGTTAAATTTTAAAAAACCTCTATGTTTAATCGGTGTCATTTGTTTCGTGAAATGTTGGTTCAACATCCGATGTCATATCGGATTGCGAATCAGTTTCATTATCATCG
Organism: Calamus simplicifolius; assembly: GCA_900491605.1. Classification (NCBI taxonomy): domain Eukaryota; kingdom Viridiplantae; phylum Streptophyta; class Magnoliopsida; order Arecales; family Arecaceae; genus Calamus; species Calamus simplicifolius. The sequence continues at coordinate 40,797 of UESW01001789.1, read as the reverse complement.
GAAGGAAACCGAACATTTGCATCCGCAATTTCTTGGACATCACCATTTGGATCTCTAAGTGATGTTTCAGGAGCCCTTGTGTCGTCCTCAATTGCATGCATTTCCATTTCATCCTCTTGAAATGCAGGGCACTCGGCTGATTGACTTGATGAACTCTCCTCTAATATGATTGTTGAACGTGGGACGATTTTAGAAACGACCCACCAATCTCGCTTGTCGTTGCGCAAACTTGGATATCCACAGTAAAAGACTTGCTGAGCTTAGGATGCAAGGATGAATGGGTCATATTTCTGCAATCTTCGTCGATGGTTCACTTCAACCAAATTGTAGTCGTTATGAATCCTTTTGCCCACAGGAACTATCGGATCGAACCAATCACAACGAAACAATATGGTTCGTTTCATAGGCCAACCGGGATATTCAACTTCAACCACCTCTACTAACTTTCCATAATAATCCTGCATATTTGCTCCAACACTTTCTCCTTTCACACACACGCCCCAGTTCTGCGTACCTCTTGAAGCTGCTAATCGTTCAATCTGAAATTTATACCCATTTACAAAATAGCCAGTAGATGTTGTTACGGTCTTCAATGCCATTGCGATAGACATTTAATGAAAATATTGTCGGTTGTGGATCATGGACCGTTGACCTATAAATTAATAAGCTATTGACATCCAATTCAAAAAATAATAGGCATTATCAAAATTGATTGAGTGATACTACTCACAAATTCATAAAACCAGTAAGCAAACTCCGTTTCTAATTTCTGCCCAATTGCAACTTGACTGATGTCGGGATTCATCTATCGTTGTCTATCACAAAACATCCTTATGGGATGAAAAGGATGAAAACTAATGTTAGAAATTAAATATTATGGTATATTGTAATTTAAATTAAAATTTTCAATTTAGCATTGAAGTATACACTTACTCAATATATGGATCGACTTCTCTACAGTTCATTAGGATGTAATAATGTGCTGCATTATACTCCATATCGCTAAGATTTCTTGACTTCTGCCCACCAAATGAACGGTCAATAGCTTTAAAAATTGATATTCTACCATCATTAGCTTCTCCTTCGTCCACACATACGTCATCATTACGACCATGATTTCGGCTCCTCGTGTGGACATGACCTTCAAAGTAATGTGAGGCAAAAGCTAAAACTTCTTCGACCAAGTGTGCATTGCATATAGAACCTTCAACCCTTGCCTTATTACGCACATTATTTTTTAACTTCTTAAGATACCTATATGTAAAGTTGCAACAAAAAATTAACCAATTTTTCAAGCAATGAAATAATATTTGAAATGTCAACATATCTTAATGATGTATATATTTACCTCTCGAAAGGATACATCCAGCAATACTGTACAGGACCAGCTATGCTCGCTTCGTATGGCAAGTGAACCGGTAAATGCTCCATTGAGTCAAAAAAACTGGGAGGAAATATTCGCTCAAGCTTGCATAAAATAATTGGAATTTCCTCCTCAAGCCTTGCCATGGATGCAGAAGTAATGACTGCGGCAGATAACTCCTTGAAGAATAAGCTGAGCTCCGTAATTGCCTTCCAGACATGTTGCGGAAGCAACTCACGAAAAGCTATAGGTAATAACCGTTGCATGAAAACATGGCAGTCGTGACTCTTCATGCCGAACAACTTGAGCTTATGCATGTCCACACACCTACCGATATTTGAGGCATAACCATCTGGAAATTTTAACCCTCTAAGCCAGTTACATAAAACTTCTCGTGAATTTCTGTCAAGAGTGTAACAGGCTTTAGGATAGGTCCCATCGGCACTCATTCTCAAATCACCTCTTCTGCAGTACTGATTAAGTTCTTCTCTTGACTTTGCAGTATCTTTTGTTTTTCCCGGGATGTTTAGCACCGTGTTAAATATGTTATCAAAGAAATTTTTCTCGATATGCATAACATCCAAGTTGTGCCGGATGAGATTTGTGCTCCAATAAGGCAAATCCCAAAATATACTTCGCTTCTTCCAGTTATGTTCTTTACATATACGGCCATTTATTCTATCTGCATCCGGTTCCCATGCATACATCAACCCCAAATGCTCTATAGAATCAAATATATCCGTGCCGGACCTAACCGGTTCGGTAAATTTTGTGACTGCTTTGTTCTTGCGGAAGGCGATCAAGTTACGCCTGTAAGGATGATTTGGGGGCAAGAACTTCCTATGGTTATCAAACCATGACTGCTTACCACTCTTCTGCAATGTAAATGCATCCGAATCATACATGCAATGAGGGCATGCCAGACGTCCAGCAGTGCTCCAACCAGACAACATTGCATATGCCGAGAAATCACTTATTGTCCACATCAAAGCAGCTCTCATTATGAAATTCTGTTTCATAGAAATGTCGTAGGCTACGACTCCTGTTTCCCACAACATTTTCAATTCGGCCACCAACGGTTGCAGAAAGACATCAATCTTTTCCTTTGGATTTGATGGTCCTGGAACCAAAACGGTTAAAAACATTGCAGTATCTTCCATGCACTTCCACGGAGGAAGGTTATATACAGTCAGTATCACAGGCCAACATGAATACTGTTGCCCCGCTTGACCAAATGGTTGGAAGCCATCGGTACAAAGACCTAATCTCACATTCCTTATATCTCAGCGAAATCAGGATGATTTTCATTGAAATGCTTCCAAGCCTTTGAATCTGATGGATGCCACATTTCATCCTCTTTAGATTCATGTTCGGCATGCCATCTCATATCAGCAGCTGTTGCCTCAGATCTGTATAATCTCTGCAGGCGTGGAGTAAGAGAAAAGTAATGCATCCTACTTGTAAGGCACACTTTTCCTCCTACTTGTACTGGCTCATCTATAAAAGTGACAAAATAAAGTGCACCACTAATACTTGGAACATTAACAGATCCACCAGAAGTTTTTGTCCTTAGAAGACCACAAACATCTGTATAGACATGATCCAAGACATGCATTTTTTTAGATAAAGTAGGACTAGCAAAAGAAACTTTATGTTGCTTGCCAACCAAACAATCAACACATGGGTTCAGACATGTATTCCTTTGAAGTATGGTAGAACTTCTTCCTTAGAAAGAACTTGCAGCCCCTTCTCACTCATGTGTCCCAGTCATTTATGCCACAACTCCATGCTGAAGTCTTTCTCTGTAGCATTCAACTGTTAACCGTAAGCTTTAGCTTACAACATGTACAAAGTGTGACATTTCTTTCCATTGGCTACAACAAGTGAACCTTTACTGAGCTTCTATTTCCCTTTGTAAAATATGCTATCAAAGTCTTTATCATCAAGTCTTTCAATGAGATTAAATTCAGCCTTAAGTCAGCCACATGCCTTACATCCTTGAGTACCAACTTACAACCAAGATTGGTCTTCATGTGGATGTCACCCATGCCAATGATGTCTGCTATGCCTTGATTTTCTATCTTGACAACACCAAAATTTTTAGTCCTATAGGTAGAAAAAAACCTTCCTCTGTGGTTGTAGCATGATAAGATGCACCTGTGTCAATCACCCACTCATGATTCTGATACTCACATGAGAAGATGCAATCAGAAGTAGATAAAATCAAATAATCATCACTCTGCACTATAGCTGTGATATTCTTCTTTGACTCTGTATGCTCCACTTCTTTTCTCTTTTCCTTGCTCTTCTTAGGCTTCTTATACTGATTCTTGTAGTGCCCTTTCTCACCATAGTTGTAGCAAGTAATATCTTATCTTGACCTTGATTTGCTTCTACCCTTGTATTAATTGTCTCTATTTTTAGACTTTGACCGTCATCTATTCTCTTAGACAAGTGCTTATGAATCAATCTGAGAAGTTGCTGAATTCTTCCTTCTCAACTTTTCAATCAACAAACTGCCTGTTACTTGACTCATGGTGACAACACCGTCTGGTGCAGAATTACTGAGGAAAACCACTAGTGTCTTCCAACTTTCTGGCAATAAACTGAGAAGTAACAATGCTTACAACTCATCATCAAGAGACATTTTCACAGAGGATAACTAGTTAGTAATACTCTGCATTTCATTCAAGTGCTCAGCAATAGAAGCATCCTCTTTATATTTTAGATTCACAAGTTTTCTGATCAAGAAAGCCTTGTTGCCAATTATTTTTCTCTCATAAAGACTTTCTAACTTTTTTCAAAAAGAGTTGTAGAAGTCTTAGTGAAACATGGTGAAAGATACTATCATCCAACCATTACCAAATAAAATCGACTGCTTTTCGATCTAACATGAACCAAGCATCATCTGTCATTGTAACGGGCTTTGCTTTGACCCTTTCAAAGGTCCATATAGATCCTTGCAATACAAGAGGTCCTCCATTCTTGGTTTCCATATCATCCAATTATTTCCGTTCATACTGATCATGTGGGAAACATTACCTGTCTCCATGATCGCACACAAAAATTTAAGACTGAACCACGCTCTGATACTAGTTGATGGGAAAGAATCCGTATGCGAACAAATACTAGCAGGCTATAATAAGCAGCGGAACAATAAATAAAATGCATAACCACACAATCACATAGAAACACCAAGATTTACGTAAAAATTTTTTAAGATAAAGGAAAAAAAACCATGGGCAAGCCAGAGAAGAAGATCCACTATAAAATAAAATTCAAGTCTCAAAGTCCCTTGCCAGAACTTAAGAAACAATCACAAGAGAATAATAGGGATATAAGGATTACGTCACCGAAAAATACGGTCTCTTCATTACTTTCTTATTTTTTTCCCTTATCTTCTTCTTCTTCTCTTGTTTTCTTCCTTCTTTTCTTCAAACGGAATCCACGTTCACCACGGAATCAATGCTCACCAAGAAGAAGGATGTCACGCCCCAGACCCAAAATTTTGAGCTAGGGTGACAACCCGCCGCATGCCGGGCATGCAAGGAGTCCCGAAATTTACACATTGATCAATATAAGGAAATAATTATAATTAGGCCATTCAAATCCATAACTTAACACAAACCATAAATATAAGTTTGGGCTACAAGCCCTACACACAATCAATATAGTTCTGGGCTACAAACCCTACACACAAGTAATAATACTGGGGTTACAATGATATCAAGAAACTGATTTATATAGAAGCTCCATCTACCCCATAAATCCATCTTCAATCCTGAGGCTCTGAAAAACATTGTGAGATTTACATGAGCTCACACTCAATAAGTAAGCCTATAATAATAATATAAAATAGCCATATATCATCATATCTTATCAAGATATTATCAAGTCATAATTTCATAAACTTTCAATTCAAATGCATTTATCATGCTATCATAACAGGCATATCACTACTCAATTAATTTGGAATCTTATACAATAAATACCAAAAAATGCATGGTAAACAACTCACTGTTTATATGATCATTTTTATATTATATTTTATGTGTCCCATGACCCTGCTACACCTCAATTAGCGTACATCCTCTAGATGTGTGTGGCCTCCACATGCCACCTCATCGTCAATCATAGCACATCCTCTAGATGTGTAGCCTCCACATGCCATATTATCATCAGTCAGAGCACATCCTCTAGTTGCGTGGCCTCCACATGCCATATCATCAGTCATAGTGCATCCTCCAGATGCGTGTGGCCTCCACATGCCACCTCATAATCAATCAGCACACATCCTCTAGATGTGTGTGGCCTCACATGCCATATCATCGCCAGTCATAGCGCATCCTCTAGATGCATGTGGCCTCCACATGCCATCTCATAATCAAACAGAGCACATCCTCTAGATGTGTGTGGCCTCCACATGCCACGTCATAGGAGAACCGCGGCGACACATATAAATATAATTCTGGATCATCATTGTACATGCATATCACACATCATGCATCGTCATAAGCATAATCTTTTCATATCACATAAACAGTGGTTTGTACATTCTTAATCATTGCATGTAACCAATTCACTTTGCAAAGTTAAAAATAAACATGTACATCATATTTGGCATAAACACAATCAACCATTACTTTGCAAATTAATACCAACAATTATAGAAAATATTCAATTAAATACTCATGATACAGTTTACTAATTTCCAAATAATCAATAAAACTTAATTTCATAAGTATGCATAAAATTATAAATACAATAATTTATAATTTATAAAATTATTATATTTGGCTTACTTACCTCAATACGCAACTCCAAAATGATAAACCAGCTACTTGGATAACTGGGCACGTACAGAATTATTTTTCATAATTAGATCTCTAAAATTTGAATAATAAAAAGATTCCTACAACTCTACCCGAACTAATCCACGGGCCCAACTTTGGGCTTGAATATCTCCCAATAAAAGCGTCCAAATGGGGAAATAAAATTACCCCAAGAAACTAGAATTCATCCTGAATCTGGTCATAATTTTATTTTCATTTCCTAGCCCATTATAGAGTCTAAAACCCTGCCCAAAAAGGGCTCCAGGAACGGCCCAACAGGCCCATAGGATGGCAGCCCATCCGGCCCGATCCGTTGTCTTCCTCCCAGATCCCCTGTTTCAACCGAAAAAGGGGCTAGGATGAGCCGGCGGCCAGGGCTACCGCTGGCCAAATAGGAGGTGGCCCGGCCGTCGTTGGTCGGACCGAAGCAGGCCGCCGCCGTGGCCGGCCACCCCCCCTTTCTCTCTCTCTCAATTTCTCTCCCACTCTCTCTTTTCTCTTTCGTCTCCTGCGCGACGCGGTCTGTGCCAGCGTCGACTCCGGCCGAATTGGAGTCGGTCCGGCCGCCGTTGGCCGGACCAGAGCCGGCCGCCGCCGCGGCCGGCCCCCTTCCTTCACTCTCTCTTCAATTTCTCTCCCTCTCACTCTTTCTCTGTTTCGATTCCCGGGTGGATTTTACCGTGCCGGCAGCACGGCCGGCCAATTGGAGGTGGCCCGGCCATCGTTGGCCGAACCGGAGTCGGCTGCCGTCGCGGCCAGCCCTTCTCACTCCCTCTCATCCTCCAATTTCTCCCTTAAACTCCCCTTCTCTCTCTCTATCAGCTGCGGCCTGTTACAGCGCCAGCGGCACGGTCGGCCTATTGGCCGGCCGGATCTCCCCTCTATCTCTCTTCCTTTCTCTCTCACGCTCTCTCCCTCCCTCTCTCTCTCTGGCATGGACAGAGAAGGATTACCTGAGGAAGACGTCTGCCAAGATGAAGGAGGGAGTCACCCTCCGTTACCCTTTAAACCCCCACATGATGCTTCGGTCAGGTAAAAAGATCGGGAACCCAGACGATTGGCCAGTAGCCTAAGCGACAACAGGACTCCCTAGATGCCAGGTGTCCATATTTAAAGCTGGGGGTTACATCCCCCCCACTTATAAAAAATTTCGTCCTCAAATTGACATACTTTCAAATATACTATAGAATTCAAATATGATCTATCAACAATCTTGAATAGAGAATTTACCTGCAAATAATTGTGGATACTTCTTTTTCATTTCTTCCTCAAGTTCCCAAGTAGCCTCCCTCTCAGAGTGATTACTCAATTGAACCTTGACATAGGGAATGGTGCGGCGCCTCAGGACCTGATCCTTTCGATCCACGACACGCACATGATGCTCCTCATAAGATAAATCTTTCCTCAACTGAATAGACTCATATTCTATTATATGGCTTGGATCGGAAACATACTTTCTCAACATAGAAACATGGAACACATTATGTACACCGGATAGAATCGGAGGCAATGCTAAGCTGTAAGCCACCTCTCCAACTCTGCTCAAGATCTCAAAAGGTCCAATATACCGTGGACTCAGCTTTCCTCTAATCTCAAATCTCATCACATTATTGGTTGGTGATACTCTTAAGAATACATGGTCCCCAACCTGAAATTCCAATTCCCTTCTTCTAACATTAGCATAGCTCTTCTGTCTGCTCTGAGCTGTACGAAGATGCTCCCTGATCAAATGCACCTTATCCACTGTCTGTTGAATCAGCTCAGGGTCTAACAATTTTCTTTCTCCCACATCATTCCAACATAAAGGAGATCTGCACCTCCTACCATACAAAGCCTCAAATGGAGCCATCTGGATACTGGCTTGGTAACTATTATTATATGCAAATTCTACCAAAGGTAAATGATTATCCCAAGCACCACCTAAGTCCATCACACAGGCTCGCAACATGTCCTCTAAAATCTGTATGGTTCTTTCTGATTATCCATCTGACTGGGGATGATAAGCAGTACTGAAGTTTAATTTGGTTCCCAAGGCCTTATTAAGACTCTTCCAGAATTGAGACACAAACCTGGTATCCCGATCTAATACAATAGATACAGGAACACCATGGAGTCTCACGATCTGCTCAATATACAAATTAGCCAATCTTTCACTAGAGACCCTAACTCTGAAAGGTAGGAAATGAGCTGACTTCGTTAGTCTGTCCACAATAACCCATACTGCATCATTATTCTTGAGAGTTTTGGGCAAACCAGTCACAAAATCCATAGTAATCTTTTCCCATTTCCATTGAGGAATCATCAAAGATTGAAGAGGTCCGTAGGCCTTTGATGCTCGGCCTTCACTCGCTGACACACCAAGCACTTGGCTACATATTGAACAATCTCCCTCTTCATGCCCTTCCACCAAAAATTTTCCTTTAAATTTCTGTACATCTTAGTGCCACCTGGATGCACAGTATATGGAGAGTAGTGAGCCTCTTTCAAGATTTCGGCCTTTAGCTCCCCAATGTTTGGCACACAAAGTCTACCTTCAAATCTCAAAATCCATCATCCTTGATATAAAATTCCTTCTGAACTCCTGACTGCACAACTTCCCTAATTCTTTGCAGATCTGGATCTTCAATCTGGGAGGACTTGATTCTATCGACTAAGGTCGGCTTAAGTACAAGTGCTGCAACAATCCCATCAGACTGCTGAACTCTCAATCTAACCTCCCACCTCTCAAGGTCTCTCAAAATATGAGGCTGGACGTAATCATAGCAGCAACTCTGAAGACGACTTTCTGCTCAAGGCATCAGCCACAACATTGGCCTTCCTAGGATGATAATGCAGATTCAGATCATAATCCTTTAGTAGCTCCAACCACCTTCTCTGCCTCAAATTCAATTCCTTCTGTGTGAAGATGTATTTTAGACTTTTATGGTCTGTATACACATCACACGATACTCCATAAAGATAATGACGCCAAATCTTCAAAGCAAAAACACAGCAGCTAACTCCAGATCATGAGTAGGGTAATTCTGCTCATAAGGCTTCAGCTGTCGAGAGGCATAGGCTATCACCTTTTCATTCTGCATCAGGACACATCCCAATCCTTTCCAAGAAGCATCCATATATAGAGTAAATCCCTCAGATCCTATCGGAAGAACAAGGATGGGAGCTGACACCAGCGTTGCTTTAACTCCTGGAAACTTTTCTCACACTCCTCTGTCCAGTCAAACTTCACTCGCTTTTGGGTTAAGCGATTTAGGGGTAAGCAATGCAAGAGAAGTCCTCCATAAATTTACGATAATAACCAGCTAGCCCCAAGAAACTTCTGACTTCTGCCACATTGGAAGGTCGGCTCCAGCTACTGATAGCTTCAATCTTTTTCGGGTCCACAGATATGCCATCTTTAGAGATTATATGACCCAAGAAAGAGACTTGATCCAACCGAAACTCATACTTCTGCAGCTTGGCATAAAGCTTCTTCTCCCGAAGAATCTGTAGCACAATCCTTAAGTGATCTTCATGCTCCTTATGGCTCTTGGAGTAGATCAAAATATCATCAATGAAAACCATAACAAACTGATCCAAGAATGGCTTAAAAATTCTGTTCATCAAGTCCATGAATACTGCCGGGGTGTTAGTCAAACCAAACGGCATCACCAAGAACTCATAGTGGCCATATCTGGTTCCGAATGCGGTCTTAGGCACATCCCCCTCTTGACTTTGAGTTGATGGTAACCTGACCTAAGATCAATCCTTGAGAATATCCGGGCTCCTTGGAGTTGATCAAACAAGTCATCAATCCTCGGCAGAGGGTACTTATTCCGCACTGTTACCTTATTGATTTCTCAGTAATCAATGCAGAGCCAAAGACTGCCATCCTTCTTCTTAACAAATAGAACTGGAGCACCCCAAGGAGAAACACTGGGTCTGATAAATCCTCGATCAAGAAGCTCCTGCAATTGATCCTTCAATTCCTTTAGCTCTGCCGGGGCCATGCGGTAAGGGGCCTTAGATATAGGTCCAGTTCCAGGAACTAAATCAATGGAGAATTCAACCTCCCGATCTGGGGCAAATCAGTCAATTCTTTAGGGAAAACATCAAGGAATTCTCGGCAATAGGAATATTCTCCAACTTGATCTCCTCCTTCTGAAGATCCTTGACTACAGCAAGAAATCCTTGACCACCATTCATCAGATACTTTCCAACCTGCAGCACTGATATGAACACTGAGGCTAGTTGTTTCTGACCACCAGTAAAACTAAACTCAAGCTGACTTGGAATTTTGAAGTTGACAATCTTCCGAAGCAGTCTACTAAAGCATGGTAAGAGGCAACCAATCCATTCCAAGGATAACATCAAAGAATTTCAGTGGAAGAACAATTAGATCAGCATTTAACTTCCTATCTTCCATAACAATCGAACAGGATTTGCAAACTGTGTCAACCCTCATAATGTCTCTATTTGGAAAAGCAATATGCAACTCTTGCTCTAGAGGAACAGGTGTCAATGATGCGTTCTTGTCAAGATATGTGTCAGATATGAAAGAATGCGTGGCACCCGGGTCAATTAAAGTTTGAGCATAAGTAGTACATACTTTAATCATTCCTGAACATAAGTGAAATTTATTTTAACATCAAATATTTAACCTAATGTTATAATTAACTATCAATGCATTGCACTAGATAAGATGTAATACTAGATGTCAAATTAAATGGTTTACCTGTCACCACAGAATTAGAGGCGGCAGCATCCTGCTGAGTGAGAGTGAAGACCCTTCCCTGGGTTCTCGGTGGCTGCTGTTGATGCTGCTGACTCATCCCTTGACTGGAAGAGGGCTGCTGATTTCTTCGAAGAGGACAGGTGGCAATCTTATGGTCAGTCTTTCCATAAAGGAAGCAGGCACCCGGCCCACCACGGCAAGGTCTTCCTGAGTGGAAGTACCCATAGTGGTGGCAGCGAGTCTCCCTATTCCTTTGTCCTGCTGGGGCCTGATGTGCACCTTTCTTGTTGAGAAATTATTGTAACATAATTACTCCAACTTATTGATTTTGATGATTTCCAAAAGACATTGCTTTACTTTCTAAAGGCTATGAAAATGTTAAGTTAACTAATGAAATATTCAATTTCAAATTGGAAACTATGAACTATTAAAATATAATGAGTTTCTTGAATCAATTGAATATATGTTTCAGTGAGCTATACTTATGAATTCAAAATGATTTTATATCTCAATCTTTTAAAGATCAATGACTTAATGAATGCTTGAAATTGAGCATTACTGTTAAATCAACATTATCTAAGTCATATTTATATTTCAAGTTGGTTGGGATGATTTTCAAAGCAAATCAGAATGTTTTCTGATTTTTGTATCAGTCCCGAGCCGACTCGAGAGTTTCCGAGTCGACCCCTGAACTTTCTCGAGCCGACTCGCACAGTCCCCGAGCCGACTCGACTCAGACGGCAGAAAGACTCATTTTTGAGTGCCTCACGAGTCGACTCCCAGCTTTTCGCGAGTCGACCCCTGAAAGTCACGAGTCGACTCCCAGACTTTCGCGAGTCGACTCCTGGAGACCCATTTTTTGGTGCGTTCTGGATTCGATTGCTCGAGCCGACTCGCACAGTCCCGAGCCGACTCCCCGACTTCTGGGCGGAAATTTTTTTTAATGACACATCAGCTCCAACGGATATATTTTTGAATAACGGTTATTTTTCTTTGTTTCTAACGGCTATATTGTTTCAGAATCTATAAATAGAGGAGCCATTCAACAAAGAAAGAAGAGAGAAGATACATATTGAGAATCATTCAGTAAGAAATTCAAAAGAGGGAAAAACAGAGTGTTATTAGAAAAATATTTTAGCTCAAGTAGAGAGATTCAAAAGGAGTGAAATCCAAGTGAAAGATTCGTCTACTCCTTCTCATCATTCCACAAAAGCCAGAAGAAAATCCAAGTGCGTTCCAAAGGTCAAATCTGCGGATTTTCAAAGAGGGAAAAGATTCATCTCAACTCCAAAAGTCTTCAACGGTCAAGAATCTAGCTGAGGCGTGATTCAACACTTCTAGAGGAGTTGAAGAGAAGAAGGGAGAAAGCCCAAGCATCTACCATCGGCAAAATAATCAGGCTTTTCTAACCTTATATCATTTTACTTAATTTGTATATCTGCTCAAGGGGAGCACTTTATTGTTAAACACAATCTTTATTTTGTTTGCTGATTCAATCTGTGGATTGAATTAGTGGAGGTTGGCATACCTCGTTGCAAGGGAGTGCTTGTGTTGGGTTAGTTGTGAGCCCTAGAAAAACAACTTGTAGGGTTTTGTGCTGGTAAGCCCGAGTTAAAACCAGCTGGGTTCGTTGTGACCCGTGAAAACAACAAGTTTGAGTTGTGAGCTTGTAAAACAACTCGGCTGTAATCTAGAGAGATTATAGTGTGGACCCAAGTGAGTCTTGGGAGTGGACGTAGGTGTTGGTTGCACCGAACCACTATAAAAATATCTTGTGTTTGCCGTGCCTAATTGTCTCTTCTCTATCTCTCATATACTTGTGTTTGTGCTTTGCTTATTAGTTAATCCTTTCACTTGCACATCTCATTTTAAATTGCTTAAAAGTCTTAAATTTTTAAGAACCCAATTCACCCCCCCCTCTTGGGTTGCCATCTGGGCCAACAATTGGTATCAGAGCATAGTGCTCATTTAGAGTTTGATCTCACGATCAAGAGCTAAAGGTCATTATGGCAACACAAAGTGGTTCTAGTTTGCTGAAGGTCATTCTACGAATAGACCTCCACTTTTTAATGGCTCAAACTATTCTTATTGGAAAGCTAGAATGAGGATATTCATTCAAGCTTCTGATTATGAGCTTTGGGGTGTTATATTAAATGGACCTAGTACACCCACACACCTTATTGATGGCACTATTGTTCCAAAGCCCGAAAGGGATTGGAATGATAATGATAGGAGAATGGCTCAACTTAATGCCAAAGCCATTAATATCTTATATTGTTCCTTAGATTCAAATGAATTCAACCGCATCTCTACTTGTAATTCCGCTAAAGAAATATGGGATAGGTTGGAAGTTACACATGAAGGAACAAACCAAGTAAAAGAATCAAAGATAAATATTTGGTTCATAAATATGAATTGTTCACAATGGAACAAACTGAAACCATCACATGCATGTTCACTAGATTCACCGATATTGTGAATGGTTTGAAAAGTTTAGGAAAAGTTTATACTAATGCTGATCTTGTTCGCAAAATACTCAGGTCATTGCCAAGATCGTGGGAAGCAAAAGTCACAGCAATCCAAGAAGCCAAAGACCTCAATGCACTACCCTTAGAGGAGCTTCTAGGATCTCTCATGACCCACGAATTGACAATGAGGCAGCATGTTGAGGAGGAAACAAAAAGAAGGAAAACTTTTGCCCTCAAGGCTGCAGAATTGGAAGAGAGCAGCAGTGATGATAGTGATGAAGATAATGATGAAACTGCTCTCTTGGCCAAGAAGTTCAGAAGATTTTTGAGGAAAAAGAAACCCCAAAAACGAAAATTTGGAAACAAAATGGAAGGAGAAAAGGAAAAGGAAAAGAAAGAAAAGGACAAGGACAAAGAGAAAGACCCCTTGATCTGTTATGAGTGTAAGAAACCGGGGCATTATCGATATGATTGTCCACAATTGAAAAAGACCTTCAAGAAAAAGAAGAAGGCATATGTTGCAACATGGACTGACAGCAATGAATCTTCTTCCGAAGAAGAAGAACAAAAAGAGGTTGCAAATATTTGTTTCATGGCCAACGACGACGACAATGACGAGGTAAGTTCCGAAACCTCCGACAATGAATTTACATTTGATGAAATGTTTGAAGCTTTTAATGAACTTATGATAGATTTTAAATTGTTGAAAAAGAAATTTAAATCTGTGAAAAATGATAATGTTAGTTTAGCTAAAAGTAAAAATGAATTAGCTTTAGAAGTTAAAAACTTAACTAATGAAAAAGAAGAACTTAGGAAAGAAAGAGATAATCTTAATCAAGAAAAGATTTATTAAAATCTGAAACTAAAACTTAACTAAAGATTTAAAAGATGAAATAGAAACTCTAGCTTTAGATAAAGAACAGCAAGCTAAAGAAATTGACTCTCTTAAGAAAGATGTTAAAAAATATAAGGACATTGTTGAGAAATTCACATTAAGTTCAACTAAACTTAACATGATCCTAGATAGTCAAAAAGCTGTTTTTGACAAAGCTGGGCTAGGATATAACACATTAAGAAAACAGAAATCACTAAAGAATATTTTTAAAAACCAACCAAGGTAATATAACTTGTTTTAAATGTAATGAAAAAGGTCACAAATCCTTTGAATGCAAAACATTAAAACAACAAGAAATTAAATATTAAAGCTAAGAAAATATGGGTTCCGAAAGGAACAATTTTTGTGCTACTAACCATGAAGGACCCAAGAAAGCTTGGGTACCTAAACATAAAGTTTGATGATATTGCAGGAATGTCTTGTAGCCAAAAGATCAAACAAGAAGTGGTATCTTGATAGCGGCTGCTCAAGACATATGACGGGTGACAAAGAGGAATTCATCACCCTAGAAGAAAATGTTGGTGGAGTTGTGACATTTGGCGATAACGGTAAAGGTCAAATTTTGGGCCTTGGTAAAGTTCGCATAACTCCATCCATAGTATTGAAATGTACTTTATGTTAATGGTTTGAAGCATAATCTAATTAGCATAAGTCAATTATGTGATAAAAACTTTAATGTTTCTTTTAAATCTTCTTTATGCACTGTAACTAATTCTATTGATGATAGCATTGTTTTTACTGGATATAGATTTGGCAATATATACTTAGTTGACACAGACAAAACTTCTAAGAGTAGTCATTGCCTAATTTCTGATAATGCTAACATTAATGATATTAGTTGGTTGTGGCATCGTAGATTAGGTCATGCAAGCACACACCTTATTTCAAAACTAATTAAAATGGATTTAGTCAAAGGTTTACCTAAATTAAAGTTTGAAGATAATAAAATATGTGATGCATGTCAATTGGAAAACAAACTAGAAGTTCATTTAAATCTAAAAATATTGTTTCAACTTCTAGGGGACTAG
>UESW01001789.1:0-23438 GCA_900491605.1 Calamus simplicifolius | reverse complement strand
ACTGCATCATTATTCTTGAGAGTTTTGGGCAAACCAGTCACAAAATCCATAGTAATCTTTTCCCATTTCCACTGAGGAATCATCAAAGATTGAAGAGGTCCCGCAGGCCTTTGATGCTCGGCCTTCACTCGCTGACACACCAAGCACTTGGCTACATACTGAGCAATCTCCCTCTTCATGCCCTTCCACCAAAAATTTTCCTTTAAATCTCTGTACATCTTAGTGCCACCTGGATGCACAGTATATGGAGAGTAGTGAGCCTCTTTCAAGATTTCGGCCTTTAGCTCCCAACGTTTGGCACACAAAGTCTCCTTCAAATCTTAGAGATCCATCATCCTTGATATAAAATTCCTTCTGAACTCCTGACTGCACAGCTTCCCTAATTCTTTGTAGATCTGGATCTTCAATCTGGGAGGACTTGATTCTGTCAACTAAGGTCGGCTGAAGTACAAGTGCTGCAACAATCCCATCAGACTGCTGAACTCTCAATCCAACCTCCCACCTCTCAAGGTCTCTCAAATGTGAGGCTGGGACGTAATCATAGCAGCTAACTCTGAAGAGGACTTTCTGCTCAAGGCATCAGCCACAACATTGGCCTTCCCAGATGATAATGCAGATTCAGATCATAATCCTTTAGTAGTTCCAACCACCTTCTCTGTCTCAAATTCAATTCCTTCTGTGTGAAGATGTATTTTAGACTTTTATGGTCTGTATACACATCACATGATACTCCATAAAGATAATGACGCCAAATCTTCAAAGCAAAAACTACAGCAGCTAACTCCAGATCATGAGTAGGGTAATTCTGCTCATAAGGCTTCAGCTGTCGGGAGGCATAGGCTATCACCTTTCCATTCTGCATCGGACACATCCCAATCCTTTCCGAGAAGCATCCGTATATAGAGTAAATCCCTCAGATCCTGTCGGAAGAACAAGGATGGGAGCTGACACCAAGCGTTGCTTTAACTCCTGGAAACTTTTCTCACACTCCTCTGTCCAGTCAAACTTCACTCGCTTTTGGGTTAAGCGAGTTAGGGGTAGAGCAATGCGAGAGAAGTCCTCCAAATTTACGATAATAACCAGCTAGCCCCAAGAAACTTCTGACTTTTGCCACATTGGAAGGTCGGCTCCAGCTAATGATAGCTTCAATCTTTTTCGGGTCCACAGATATGCCATCTTTAGAGATTATATGACCCAAGAAAGAGACTTGATCCAACCAAAACTCACACTTCTACAGCTTGGCATAAAGCTTCTTCTCCCGAAGAATCTGTAGCACAATCCTCAAGTGATCTTCATGCTCCTTATGGCTCTTGGAGTAGATCAAAATATCATCAATGAAAACCACCACAAACTGATCCAAGAATGGCTTAAAAATTCTGTTCATCAAGTCCATGAATGCTGCCGGGGCGTTAGTCAAACCAAACGGCATCACAAGAACTCATAGTGGCCATATATGGTTCAGAATGCGGTCTTAGGCACATCCCCCTCTTTGACTTTGAGTTGATGGTATCCTGACCTAAGATCAATCCTTGAGAATATCCGGGCTCCTTGGAGTTGATCAAACAAGTCATCAATCCTCGGCAGAGGGTACTTATTCCGCACTGTTACCTTATTAATTTCTTGGTAATCAATGCAGAGCCGAAGACTGCCATCCTTCTTTAACAAATAGAACTGGAGCACCCCAAGGAGAAACACTGGGTCTGATAAATCCTCGATCAAGAAGCTCCTGCAATTGATCCTTCAATTCCTTTAGCTTTGCCGGGGCCATGCGGTAAGGGGCCTTAGATATAGGTCCAGTTCTAGGAACTAAATCAATGGAGAATTCAACCTCCCGATCTGGGGGCAAATCAGTCAATTCTTTAGGGAAAACATCAAGGAATTCTCGGGCAACAAGAATATTCTCCAACTTGATCTCCTCCTTCTGAAGATCCTTGACTACAGCAAGAAATCCTTGACCACCATTCATCAGATACTTTCCAACCTGCAGCGCTGATATGAACACTGAGGCTAGTTGTTTCTGACCATAAAACTGAACTCAGGCT
This sequence comes from Calamus simplicifolius, assembly GCA_900491605.1. Lineage (NCBI taxonomy): Eukaryota > Viridiplantae > Streptophyta > Magnoliopsida > Arecales > Arecaceae > Calamus > Calamus simplicifolius. The sequence goes on along the minus strand of UESW01001789.1, from coordinate 21,396 downwards.
GACTTGGAATTTTGAAGTTGACAATCTTCCCGAAGCAGTCTACTAAAGCATGGTAAGAGGCCAACCAATCCATTCCAAGGATAACATCAAAGAATTTCAGTGGAAGAACAATTAGATAGCATTTAACTTCCTATCTTCCATAACAATCGAACAGGATTTGCAAACTATGTCAACCCTCATAATGTCTCCATTTGGAAAAGCAATATGCAACTCTTGCTCTAGAGGAACGGGTGTCAATGATGCATTCTTGTTAAGATATGTGTCAGATATGAAAGAATGCGTGGCACCCAGGTCAATTAAAGTTTGAGCATAAGTAGTACCTACTTTAATCATTCCTGAACATAAGTGAAATTTATTTTAACATCAAATATTTAACCTAATGTTATAATTAACTATCAATGCATTGCACTAGATAAGTATGTAATACTATATGTCAAATTAAATGGTTTACCTGTCACCACAGAATTAGAGGCGGCAGCATCCTGCTGAGTGAGAGTGAAGACCCTTCCCTGGGTCCTCGATGGCTGCTTCTGATGCTGCTGACTCATCCCTTGACTGGAAGAGGGCTGCTGATTTCTTCGAAGAGGACAGGTGGCAATCTTATGGTCAGTCTTTCCACAAAGGAAGCAGGCACCCGGCCCACCACGGCAAGGTCTTCCTGAGTGGAAGTACCCACAGTGGTGGCAGCGAGTCTCCCTATTCTTTTGTCCTGCTGGGGCCTGATGTGCACCTTTCTTCTTAGCTTGAGCATGGGATAGACCAGAAGTAGACCCTTTCCTCTTCCTCTGCTGCTCCCAATCCCTCTGAACTGTATTCATATCCCTCTCAATCACCAAGGCCTTATTCACCACAGCACTATAAGAATGTAGCTCGAATGCATTGACTGCCTGCATCAGCCTGGGTCGCAGTCCCTCAGTGAATCTGGTAATCTTGGCCATTTCATTTGTCAATACTTGGAGCAAAAGGCCAACCTGGTGAATTCAGCGTCATACTGGGCCACAGATAGATTCCTTTGCTCCAATTTAAGAAATTCTGTTTCCATCCGCCGCTGCACACTCCTAGGAAAATATTTGTCAAAAAATACCTCCTTAAACTCTCCCCAAGAAATAACCTGACCAGCCCGATGCTGCTCCTCCACTAACCACCAATCATAAGCTTCTCCCTAAAGACGATAGGTGGCAAATCTGATCCGCTCCATCTCCTGACTACCATGGGCCGTAAAAGCCTTCTCCATGTCTCGCACCCACCGCTCAGCGTCAACAGGGTTGGTGGATCCAGAGAAAGGGGCAGGGGAAAACTTTTTAAAATCTGCAAAGCTGTGGCCAATCCCTACCCAGGGTTGAGGTGGAGTAGGCGGGGTCAATGGTATGGATAAAGTAGGTACGGATGACTAAATTTATGGAGCAGGAGGGACAAGCTGAGTCTGTGGAACAGTAGGGGCAGGCTGTATCTGTGGAATAATAAGGGCAGGCTGAGTCTGCGGAACAGTGGGAGCAGGCTGAGTCTGCGGGGCAGAAGTGGTGGACTGAGTGGATAAAGCTTGCAGGATCTGATGCTGCATGTCTTGCATCGACTGAGCCATGCCCGAAAGAACCTGAAGCATTTCGGTCTGGAGTCGCTGATGATCAGCCCCGACTGGATTGACAGGGGCAGCACCTCCAGTAGCTTCCTGACCTCCTGGTTGACCGACATTTCCAACCTGGGAACCTTCATCATTTTGTTGGCTTCCAGTGTGACGAGTCATTCCTATCTCCTGGTAAACTTTTTCATGTCAGGCTTTCAAAACATAAGGTCTGAAGTTCATATAACGTGATAATTGTCTCAATGTCATCCTATTAATTTGCCTAAAGTGTCATCATGTATGTGTCCCTAAGATCAAAACCAAGGCTCTGATACCACAAAAGCTGTCACTCTCCAGACCCAAAATTTTGAGCTAGGGTGATAACCCGTCGCATGCCGGGCATGCAAGACATCCCAAATTTACACATTGATCAATATAAGGCAATAATTATAATTAGGCCATTCAAATCCATAACTTAACACAAACCATAAATATAAGTTTGGGCTACAAGCCCTACACACAATCAATATAGTTCTGGGCTACAAACCCTACACACAATAATACTGGGGTTACAATGATATCAAGAAACTGATTTATATAGAAGCTCCATCTACCCCATAAATCCATCTTCAATCCTGAGGCTCTGAAAAATATTGTGAGATTTACATGAGCTCACACTCAATAAGTAAGCCTATAATAATAATATAAAATAGCCATATATCATCATATCTTATCAAGATAATATCAAGTCATAATTTCATAAACTTCCAATTCAAATGCATTTATCATGCTATCATAATAGGCATATCACTACTCAATTAATTTGGAAGCTTATACAATAAATACCAGAAAATGCATTGAAAACAACCCACTGTTTATATGATCATTTTTATATTATATTTTATGTGTCCCACGGCCCTGCTACACCTCAATCAGCGCACATCCTCTAGATGTGTGTGGCCTCCACATGTCACCTCATCGTCAATCATAGCACATCCTCTAATGTGTGGCCTCCACATGCCATATCATCATCAGTCAGAGCACTCTAGATGCGTGGCCTTCACATGCCATATCATCATCAGTCATAGCGCATCCTCAAGATACGTATGGCCTCCACATGCCACCTCATAATCAATTAGCACACATCCTCTAGATGTGTGTGGCCTCCACATGCCATATCATCGCCAGTCATAGCGCATCCTCTAGATGCATGTGGCCTCCACATGCCACCTCATAATCAAACAGAGCACAACCTCTAGATGTGTGGCCTCCACATGCCACGTCATAAAGAACCGCGGCGACACATATAAATATAATTCTGGGTCATCATTATACATGCATATCACACATCATGCATCGTCATAAGCATAATCTGTTCATATCACATAAACAGTGGTTTGTACGTTCTTAATCATTGCATGTAACCAATTCACTTTGCAAAGTTAAAAATAAACATGTACATCATATTTGGCATAAACACAATCAACCATTACTTTGCAAATTAATACCAACTATTATAGCAAATATTCAATTAAATACTCATGATACAGTTTACCAATTTCTAAATAATCAATAAAACTCAATTTCATAATATGCATAAAATTTAAATACAACAATTTATAATTTATAAAATTATTATATTTGGCTTACTTACCTCAATACGCAACTCCAAAATGATAAACCAGCTACTTGGACAACTGGGCACCTACAGAATTATTTTTCATAATTAGATCTCTAAAATTTGAATAATAAAAAGATTTCTATAACTCTACCCGAACTAATCCACGGGCCCGACTTTGGGCTTGAATATCTCCCAATAAAAGCGTCCAAATGGGGAAATAAAATTATTCCAAGAAACTAGAATTCATCCTGAATCTGGCCATAATTTTATTTTCCATTTCTCGGCCCATTATAGGGTCTAAAACCCTGCCCAAAAAGGGCTCCAGGAACGGCCCAACAGGCCCATAGGATGGCAGCCCAGCCGGCCCGATCCGTTGTCTTCCTCCCAGATCCTGTTTCAACCGAAACAGGGGCTGGGATGAGCCGGCGGCTAGGGCCACCACCGGCCAAATCGGAGTCGGCCCGGCTATCGTTGGTCGGACCGAAGCCGGCCGCTTCCGCGGCCGGCCACCCCCCCTTTCTCTCTCTCTCAATTTCTCTCCCTCTCTCTCTTTTTCTCTTTCGTCTCCGCGCAAACGCGGTCTGTGCCGGCGTCGACTCCGGCCGAATTGGAGTCGGTTTGGCCGCCGTTGGCCGACCAGAGCCGGTCGCCGCAGCCGGCCCCCCTCCTTCACTCTCTCTCCAATTTCTCTCCTCTCATTCTTTCTCCGTTTCAATTCCCGGGTGGATTTTACCGTGCCGCAGCACGGCCGGCCAATTGGAGGCGGCCCGGCCACTGTTGGCCAGACCGGAGTCGGCTGTCGTCGCGGCCAGCCCTTCTCACTCCCTCTCATCCTCCAATTTCTCCTTAAACTCCCCTTCTCTCTTTCTATCAGCCGCGGCCTGTTACAGCGCCAGTGGCACGGTCGGCCTATTGGCCGACCGGATCTCCCCTCTATCTCTCTTCCTTTCTCTCTCACGCTCTCCTCTCCCTCTCTCTCTCTATGTGGCATGGACAAGAAGGATTACTTGAGGAAGACGTCTGTCAGGATGGAGGGAGTCACCCTCTGTCACCCTTTAAACCCCCACATGACGCTTCGGTCAGGTAAAAAGATCGAAAACCCAGACGTCTGGCCGATAGCCTAAGCGATAACAGGACTCCTAGATGCCAGGTATCCATATTTAAAGCTGGGGGTTACAAAGGAAGATCCCACTATTCTGTTCCCATGGCTCATGACGACGGTTGCTCTCCAAAAGAAAGAAGGGAACCAGGGAATAAAAAACAAGGGACGTACACTATCCTTTTTCTTATCAGCGGCTGCTCCCAGCTCTCTCTAGCGGCTGCCACACCCAAACCAAAACGAAAAGGAACCAAATATAAAGAGAACGGGCGCACCTTTTTTTAGCCCTAATGGGCTGACTAAATGGGCCATGGGCCCAACAACATGATGCATTTTGTCATCTTGCACACTATACCCTCATTGCTCTTTGGAATTCATCTTCAATTTGAGTGCATGATACTAAAAACAGAACAAAAAACATATATTTCCATCCCTTCAGCTTAGTCTACATTTCAAAAAAAAATGTTGAAAATAAATCGGATACATATGGGACCTTAGCATATCCATATTCATATGTCCATGCAAATACAAATATTAGTTAGTTAAAAAAACTAATCCATATTTGTTTTGGTAAAATATAGATCATTATCATATTGTTTAAGTACTATTAAATTATATTAATGTAGTTTGAAATATTATACTTAATTTCCATACGTGTTATCTATTATTGCAAGGAGGGATATGTTATTAAATTTTTGCATATGTAGCTAGACCTCTAACATTGACCTAGATGGAAAAAAAATGGGGACTCCCATTAAAATACAGATTGCATCTACTTAATAAATTAGAAACTTGACTAATCCTACTATAAAAAAAATCTTCATTCTTTTAAGTACATTGTGATGATTTGGAAGATCGAGAGATTAAGGAGAAGGTTGAGAGAAATTGTTAATGATTTCACCAATGTCAAGTGCTAAAACCTTGTGTAAATAAATGCTCATGCATTAAAAATGTTGCACATATGAGTCATATATGCGGAAGTTAACGATATATCCTTTTGTGTAATAATAAATAAAATACATTATTGTTAAATATAATATTTCAAACTATAAGGATACAATTTGATAGCTCTTAAACCATTAGGTTGTAATCTATATTTTATCTTATTTGTTTTATTTGGATAATGATCTAATCAAATATTAAAAATATGGATATAGATACAATATAAATTTGATAGTCAAAGTTTATAACCATCAAATCAACTCATCTAAGCCTTTTCCCAACTACATGGGGTCGGCAATATGAATATGCTTCATCCATTTTGCTTTATTCAGAACTAAGTCGACACTCAAATTATAAATAGTTATATCTTTCTTAATTATTTTTATTAATATTAGTTTAGGTCTACCTCTACCTCTATTATTATCATGGACTATTAAAAGATCACTCTTTCTAACTGGAGCATTTAAAGATCTTTATTGTATATGTCCAAAACATAGTAATCGATATTTTCTCATTTTATCTTCAATTGCGACTACTCCTATTATTTTTCATATATATTTATTTCTACTTATCTTTTAAAGTTTTACCACATATCCATCTTAACATGTGTATTTATGTTATACTTAATTTATTCAATATTGTTTTAGTATTACCCGACACTCTGCTCATATAGCATAGCTAGCCTAATAATGATTTTATAAAAATTTTATTTCAATTTTAATGAGATGCATTGATCATACAATACTTTTAAAGTATTTCTCCACTTAATCCATCCTGCTTTAATTCTATGATTGACATTTTCATCTATTTCACCTTCTTGCTGAATAATTAATCTCAAATACCTAAATTTATATTTTACTTTCACTAAAATTAAAATTAAAATAATATGTCCATGTCATACAAATCGATCATTTATTTTTCTTGAAATTTCATAAGTGTTATATGCGGTAAGCATCACTAGATTTTAGTTATAGATTAGATAATTATTTATCCATATCTACCTTTGTTTTTCTTCAACAAATATGAACACAAGCATAGATGATAGTTGGAAGCTTAGTTTTGTAATTAAGAAAAGAACGATTTAAATAGTTTAAAGATATGCAACATAAACCTAATAACTACAATATTAACTCTAAATATGCAACATAAAAGTTTTTACATGCAAATTTTCTACATATGACCCAAAGAAATGATTAATTGGAACATAAGAACATGTGCAGTCATACTACGCTATTCTTTTAGAAATACTATAAATAAAAATAATTATAATGTATACATATTGATGATCATACTATGCTATCTTATTTTCTATTTCAGATATAGTATACCCTATCATCATGGGAGATCCATTAGTAGATGGTTCGCTATGCTATACTATTCAGATGAATTATTGTTATATGGATTTCAATGATCACCTAGTAAGAACTCTTCTTCATTGCTATTTGGATTGCCTAGTGAGAACTCTTCATGGCTCTTTGGAATGCCTAGTGAGAACTTTTCATGGCTCTTTAAAACAAAGTGCAACTTCATGAGCTTCTTAATGCATCGAGCTCTATAGCCACTTCTTTTATTATTGATCTTTTTTTTTTACATTTTAGGCTCGAGCATCGCTTTGTGAGCTGAGCAACTACAAAGAGATGCCTTTCTCCAACCTCCCTTGCTATTTGACCATCCACTGCTTCCAATAGGTGATTCTCTTCTAACATAACAAAGTATAAGGATAAATTTCTTCCTTATTCCCTCTACAAGATTTACACCAAAGCTATAAACATCACTGTTCTTTGTTAATTGACTTGTATAAAAATATTCAGGATCTTAGTATCCTAGTGTCTCTTGCATGAGAGTTGTTATATGAGTAATCATATGGAATTAATTTTGAAGCTCCAAAGTTTGACATTTTGACTGTATAACTTTCATTTAGAAGTATATCTGCTGACTTGATATCCCTATGAATGATCGGCACGAAGACAATAAAGTGTAAGTAGGCTAGTGCTCCTGTGATTTCCATAGCAATCCTCAAATGATTCTCCTATGAGACCGGAGAGGCATTATTATCATGTATATAATGGAAAAGGTTGCATTGGATACAAATTCATAAACCAGCAATGGAACATATTTCTAAACAATGATCCAAGAGTTTGACAATATTCTTATGATTGATTTAAGAAAGAATGAATGACCACCTCATTTATGGATTACTCGATTTGGGTCTCATCCACTAGTTTGGACTTCATGATAGCCACAGCTCTTCCATCTGGTAACAGGCCTTTATATACAACACCATATTCTCCTTTCTCGAGCACTCGATTCTCATTGAAATTGTTAGTAGCCTTTTTAAGTTCTTGTGAAATAAAGATCCTTGCAGTGTCTTAGCGTGAGGTGATACGTTGATGCCACAACAAGCCCTCATTTTGTAGAAAGTATTTTTGTTTGATTTCTTTTGATCCCTCTTTTCTTCAGTCCCCAATACACCCATAACCAAAGAAATCAGCCTCACACCTATATCGACACCTCAAAACTTTGGTTATCAGAAAGAAATGGTGTATTGGTAACCAAAGAAATCAGCCTCACACCTATATCGACACCTCAAACCTATATCTCCCCATGGCTCCTGATTCGGCCGAGGAGGTTCGGATTCCCCAAAGATTTGCTCATGTTTCCGGTTTCAAATGGGTGTCTTCTTCTTCCTCTCCGTCGGAGGTGGTGTTGTTGGAGTCCATTTTCTCGGACGTTGTTTAGGTCCCGATTCCTATGCTGGAAGAGGAGGCGGCGGGGTGGAAGCAATCTGCAGTTATGGCCCATTCTTTCTCTCGATGGGTGCCGGCTGAAGCGTACATCCGGGAGTTCAGGCGAGCCGGGATCTCTAGAGGCATCGTCCCGGTCTCCTTGGCGTTCCGCTGCCACTTATTCCGTTTTGAAGATCCAAAGGCAGTTGATTTGGTTCTCAATCGGCCGTGGGTGATAAATGGCCAGATTATTGGTACTGAAGCCTGGCGTCCGGATTTCTTTCCGACCGAGCAGTCCATCTCCTCTGCGTTGGTCTGGATGAGGATGCCTAGCCTCCCAATGGAGTTCTGGAAGGAGGAAATCCTCAGGTCCATCTCGGAGCAAGCTGGATCTTTTTTGTTGATGCTGCGACGGCGTCAAGGAACAGGGGAGGGTATGCTAGGGTGGCGGTGCGTGTTAACCTGTGTCGTCCCCTCCGTCCAGGGACTAGGGTTCAGGGGTTGCGAGGTCCTTTCTGGCAGCCTTTCGTCTACGAATCCTTGGAAGGCTTCTGCCCTAAGTGTGGGTCTTTGCATCTGGAGGGTCCCTGTGCCTGAGGCCATGGCTGAATCGGAGGACTCTGTTAGCAGCTTCGTCTTTGGGCTATGGTTGGCTGCAGTCCGTCAACGGAGGCGTGTTGATGATCCCTGCTTCAGTCACAGCCTTCTGCCTCTGGTCCCCGCTCTACTCCTCTGCCTGGTTCATCGGAGCCGAGTCTGAAGGATGGCTGGAAGACCCCGTCGAAGGTGGGACGAAGACGGCCTCCTGGGTCAGGAATATTGCTCCTGTTGCAGTGAGCCGGGAGGGATGAAGGATTGCCCTGCTTCAGCCTCTGGCAGTGCCGATTCCCCTGGTGAATGATGTATCTAATGTCATAGTTAAGAGGAAGCAGACGCTGGCTAAGGGAGGGAAGAAGAATTCTCAGTCTCTGGTGGCCGTGCCGATTTTCCTTCAGCGTGCCGTTTCTAAAGAGTCAGTTAAGGGAAAGATTAGGTGGATCACAGTGGCCTCTCTGAATCAGTTTCTTCCCAATCCCTAGTATCAGTTAATCCTTTTGCTTCCTTGGCTTTGGATCCTTCAGTTGATGGCCAGGTGGAAAATAGGGTGAAGGGTTCGGGGCCTCTTCAAGCGGGCGCGAACTGTTGAAGGTCTGCCCCCCAGATCTATTTCCAAATCGGATAAGAAAAAAGGGAAAGATAAGGGAAATTTGGCCAAATGTAGAGTGGAAATCAATCCTTGCCTACAAAAACTTGCCCCAGCCTCTTTGCTGCTTGGAACCGAATCAGGAGCTGCATCGGAGTAATCCTGATAGGCCTGCAGACCAGGAGGGTCAGGGTAACGATGTAAACCTTATGGGCCTGGGTTCATGTTCCATTGATGCAGATTCAGTGCCTGCAGGACAGCTCTCTTCAGACTGCTGACAGTGAGATGGTAGAGGACCAGGAGGTGGTCCTAGCTATTTCCAGTTAATCTATGAAGATCTTAATTTGGAATGTTAGAGGAGCTAATAAGCCTTCTTTCCGTTCCTCTTTGGTAGATTGATTCAGATACATAACTTTGATATATGTGTCCTTTTAGAAACCAGGCTGTCAGGTGAAAGTCTGGTGCGGTTTCAGAGGCAGATTGCCCGGTCCTGGTCTTCATATGCGGTGGAGGCTGTGGGGCAGTCTGGAGGTATTTTGGCTGTTTGGCGTGACTCTGCCGTCACGATTGATGCTTTCCATCAAAGTAGTCAACAAATAGATCTTGCTGTCTCTGAAGGGACTTCTGATCCCTGGATCATATCGGCAGTCTACGCCAGTACGGATTACCGTGAGCGTCGTACTCTCTGGTCCGATTTGACTTCCCTCCTAGCTCAAGGGAATTCCTTCCATTATTGCTGGTGATTTCAACTGTATTACCGAAGCTAATGAGAAGAGAGGGGGTAGGCCAGTTACCAATTCAGCTGATATTAATGAATTTAGATCATTCATTGGATCACTGGGCTGATGGATTTGGGGTACTCGGGGCCTCAATTTACTTGGTGCAATAACCGTCAGGGGACAGCTCGCGTCTGGGAGAGAATTGACAGAGCTCTGGCTACTCCTCAGTGGCTCCAAAAATACCCTGCTGTTACTGTCACTCACCTTCCTAGGATTGCCTCGGATCACTGCCCTATTCTGATTTCCTTGGAGGCTGATCTTCATCAGAGGAAACAGTTTAGATTTGAACGGTTCTGGACGGTCCACTCTACTGCTCGGACTATCATTTCCCAGATCTGGCACCTTCCTATCAGGGGTAATGCAGCCTATCGGATTTCCCGTCGTCTTATTTTGGCCAGCCGCAGACTTTCCAGATGGAATAGACTGGAGGTTGGGGATCTAGTCAGGCAAGTGGAGAAGGCTGAATCGTTATTTGCCATTCAGTCGAAGGAGGACCTCGACGGATTTCTATTGGACTCTGATCTCTCCTTGTTGCGAGAGAATCTTGCTCGTCATCACTCCCTTCTTCGACAGCAAGAGTTATATTGGAGGCAACGATCCAGAGTTCAGTGGATCCGTGAAGGGGATCGTAATACCAGATTCTTCCATCAGGCTACTCTGAAGAGGCGGGCAGCCAACAGAATCCGGCGGTTAGTGGATGCTGAGGGAAATTATCAGGAGGATATTCACCATATTCGTTCTCAGCTTCTTCATTTCTTCCAATCAAGATGGTCTGAAAGTTTGGGCAACGGGGTTCCGGTTACTCAGGTTTCTGATACCCGGAAGGTATCCTCTTCGGATAACGCCTTGTTAGTCAGGCCTATTTGTGCGGAGGAGGTTCGTCAGGCTCTATGGGATCTTGGTCCGGATAAGGCTCCTGGGCCGGATGGATTTCCGCCCTTCTTTTTCGTCATTATTGGGATATCGTTGGGCAGGAAATGGTTCAGGCTATCCAAAATGTTTTCCAATCTAAGCATATTCCTGAGGATTGGAATCGCACTCTTATTACCCTTGTGCCTAAACGCCCGATGCTTCTCTTCCTCAGCACTTTAGACCGATTAGTCTATGTACTACTATGTACAAGGTCTGCGCCCGTCTCCTAGCTTCTCGTCTCCGTGCGGTGATCCCCCGTATTATTTCTGAGGAACAAGGGGCGTTTATCAGAGGACGGTCTATCTCGGATAATGTCCTTATCACTCAGGAGTTTATGCACGACCTTCATAGAGCCCCTGTTAGACGGTGTCTTATGGCCATTAAGCTTGATATGGAAAGGGCTTATGATAGACTGAGTTGGAACTTCTTATATCGTTCTCTTCAGGTTTTGGTTTTGATGAGAGCTTTACTGAATGGGTTATGGCTTGTATCCAGAGGCCTTCCTTTTCTTTGATCATCAATGGGAGCCCGACTGAGTTTTTCCAGTCTTCGGTTGGATTACGTCAGGGATGCCCTTTATCTCCCCTTCTGTTCATCTTGGCTGCGGATGATCTCTCTCGAGCTCTCCATCAAGCTCAGTACAACCAGAGGATTGTCCCTTTTAATGTGGGGGATGCGGGTCTTTCCATCTCCCATCTTTTGTTTGCGGATGACTGTATTCTTCTGGGCCAGGCCTCTACTGAAAATGCGGCTTCCTTTGATTCCATTATTCAGTGCTATTGTCAGGCTTCGGGCCAGAAGGTCAATCTTCAGAAGTCTTCTATCTGCTTTAGTCCGAAGACATCCAGACTTACCAGTGAAGCTATCATTAATCGGTTGGGTATCACTACTCAGACTGATCGTTTTATGTATTTGGGGATCCCCATGACTGGCAGACGTCCTCGATGCTCTGATTTTGTGGACCTGAGAGGCGGGTTCGTCAGCGTATCGAGGGTTGGCATGTCACTGATCTTCTATGATGGCTCGGATCACCATTATTCGGTCGGTTCTCTCTTCCCTTCCGCTCTATATGTTATCGAATACGGCCATCCCGACTACTTGCTTGAGGAGGATTGAGAGATGGATCAGAGATTTTTTATGGGCTTCTATGCAAGACGGGCATGGTATTCATCTTCTTTCTTGGGACAAGATATGTATGCCTATTCATGAAGGTGGTCTCGGGATCCAATCCTTGGTGGTTAGGCGCCAAGCTTTACTGGCCAGACATGCTTCTCGCTTCCTTTGGAGCCGCACTGTCTCTGGAGCTCGGTCATGCGTGCAAGATATGGTGATTGGAAGCCAGAAGAGCTCATTTCGTCGCCCAGGGGCAGTTCCTCCTTTTGGAAGGAGGTGTGCCAGGTTGGCGACTCTATTCGGATGAATATCTCTTGGATGGTTGGTGATGGTCACTCTATAGATGCCATTCAGGATTCGTGGATTTCTGAGCTTCCACTGTCTCGGTGGCCCTCATTTTTTAGCACTGATATTCCAACTGATACGAGGGTTAAGGATTTGATCTCATCAGTCCCCCCCTCCTGGAACACCCCATGGTGACTAGTCTATTTGGTGAGGATCTATCTCAGCGGATTCTATCGATCCCTCTTATCTCTTGTCCCTCCGCAGATGTGAGGCTTTGGCAGAGATCCTCCCTCCCAGGGCCCCTCTCAGGGATCTTGTCAAGATATTTAGGCCTCAGGCTCAAGAAACGAAGGATGCTGCGTGGATATGGATGCTTCCCACTCTTCCTAGGGTTCAGCTTTTTATCTGGAAGCTTCTTTGGGACTGCCTACCGACGAGTGCTATGCTCTCCCGTAGGGGTCTCCCTATCCAGTCGACCTGTCCCTTGTGCGGTATGGAGGACGAGACTACCGATCATGCTATATTCAAATGCCCTAGAGCTAGATGGATTTGGCATTTGATGGGCTATGAGTATAGAGTGGATGTCTACGGTTCTCCTCGTCCTATCTTTCTCCAGGATCTCCGGATGGCTCCTCAGCACATACGTGGTCTCTGGGCGGTCACGGCATACCAGATTTGGCTATCGAGGAACCAGATTATCTTTTCGGAGGACTGTATTTCTTCACATCAGCTTATAAGGAAAATCAGATCATTGTCCGTGGATTGTGCCCGTGCTCTTCATTCTGTTGGTTTTGATACCTCTGGCCTCTGGGGTTCCCCTGCTGCTTCGGCAGCGAACCGTCGTACGGTATTATTTCCTGGGAGCCCCCTCCTCCAGGGTTTGTCAAAATCAACTTTGATGGGAGTGTTCGCGGCAGACTAGCTGGTTCGGCCTTCATACGCGGTCCACAGGGTAATATGATAGCGGCTGGTGGATTTGGGTCTCTGGACTTCTCTGTCCCATGGCTGAGCTTTGCGCTGCATGGGCTGGTATTTCTTATGCGGTGCAGACTCTTCGAGCTCAGAGGCTTGTTATTGAGGGAGACTCTATGACTGTCATACAGTGGATGCGGAAAGAGAGTGCTCCTGATGTATCCACCAATCCGATCTTGAGAGATATTTGGACCATGCTTCAGGAGGTGGTAACTGCCCAGATTCGTAATGTATTCCGTGAAGCCAACACGGCTGCTGACTGGGCAGCGACGGCCGTGGCTCAGCATGTAGGATATAGGATATGGACGATGGGTGAACCATGTCCCCCTGTGTTGTTACAAATTTTGCAATCTGATGTATCTGGGCTGACTCACATTAGACTAGTGTGATCGCTCGTCTTTATCAAAAAAAAAAAAATGTTTAATAAAATTAAAAGTACTCTAATTAGTAAGAATGTAGATAATAATTATACTGCAAACACTTTTAACTAGCTTTAGTTAATCACTTCAACGCATATTTGCAAAACTAATTAGATTTAGCTATATGAATCCCATCCTATCCAAGATTTTTTTCCTTCTTGACGACACTTCTGCAAGTATAAGTTTTATACATATCGTAATCCTCCCATTCCTCTTGGGTGAGGTGATATCCCCATACTACATTGCATGAATTTAGTCAACAGGATACTATCAAATAATTGAAAACAAGTGTGAATTCCAACTTGCCTTAAAATAAAATAACATAAAATAAGAAGAATAACTGTGTGAATTCAAACTTTCTCGATGAATTATGAGAGTCTAAAAGAGATTAACTAAAATAATATCCAGTGGTGCAAACCTGCTGCAGCCAAAACCCGTTTTCAAACCATCACCCCTCGTTCCTGGTGGACAAACGCATTTATAACTCGCCATTGCATGATTCGTCGCTGCGCGCAAGGGTTGGTCTCTGGATGTTCGCATTCGTTGATGTCTATCATGCAATTAAACGAATATAAGAACCTAACTAGTCAAGACATTTGATAACAAGAATTTGATTTCCCAGAAACTTATAATAGCAACATTTGATTATATAAATTGGGAATGAGCTCAGCGGATGTTAGTGAAATATTATTGGACAGTAATCTAGTTAACACGGTTGGAATCCCTCTATACCCACATGACTGGATGAAAGCCAAGAAAACTTTTAAAGACAAGTTTCCTATGATCATACCAAGACAGTGACCTAATGCCAACTGTTGCTGCCAAGTTACGCTCCTCGAACGTCAGGGTAACGAAGAATCTCTCCTCGATGAAATTTCTGCAAGAAAATTTTTGGAAACCGGTTTCACCGATGGGGACCCTCTGATGCTCAAGTAAATGACTTGGAAACAGTGAAAGAGAGAAATGGAAAATAGCTTGAGAACTTGAGTTCAGATCCTTCCCTTCATTATGAGCGAAGATTCTTATACCTGTTCGAAGATCCCTCTTTTTCGCTTTTGAATGAAGGATCGCAACTGATACTGAGCATGTCAGAGGTGTTCCATCCTGTCAGCCCTCCTGTCAGGTGCAGCGCCACTGGTGGGTAGATGAGCCCAGTCGCATCAAGCATGCGTCGTTACAGGTAGTGGCAATGCGCAATTACAGATGGTTAGTGAGCCACGTAGCGGCTGCAGGTGATTAGTGGGCCATGTGATAGTGCCAAGCGGTTCGAGGTAGTGTGGACCTAGAGTCTGAGGCTGAGGGGGTCTCGGTGTTCGAGGCTGGGGGTCCTTCAGTTGCCTCTCTTGTCAACTCTAATGCGGCTCATAGCAACATTTGATTATATAAATTTGATTTCCCAGAAACTTATAATAGCAACATTTGATTATATAAATTGGGAATGAGCTCAGCGGATGGAAGTGGGTACGTTTTCTTCATTTCTCATAGGTTTTAGGTGATAAGTTTGTAGAATCTAAAATGGAATCGAAAAACTTTGTGGGTGTGAATTAGTGCTGTTAGTGAAATGTTATTGGACAGTAATCTAGTTAACACGGATGGAATCCGTCTATACCCAGATGACTGGATGAAAGCCGAGAAAATTTTTCTAAAGACAAATTTCCTATGATCATACCAAGACAATGACCCAATGCTAACAGTTTGGATCATTAAACATGCATCACTTAGAAGCCATTTGCATTTGAAAGGAGAGTATGTATATATAGAAGCCATTCATCTTTTTGACCTAGAAAGTAGCTATCTTTGGAAATTGAAAGAAATAGTCATAATTCCCAAATATAATTACTGTTCAGCTTCTGTTGTTCGAGTGATCATCATTTACTCCTGCATCTTGATTGCATTTTATTCCATAGTTTAAGCCAATTTCTTGGAAGCAATTTTGTCGATGATCTTTTGGGCTTGAGGCAAATTATGATTTCAATATTGCAGTTATAAATTATTACTAGGGGTGCAACTTGGCTGGGTTCAACCCGAACCCGGCCTGCCGAACCCGATTTACAATAGTGTTTAAACTCATGTTTGCCCAACCCAAACCCGAAAGACCCAGATTTAATCCGATCCGATTTGCAATTGATCCGGATTAGGGTTGACCACAATCCGAACCTGAAATAACCCGAAGGTTAGCCGAACGGAGGTAGCTTATTGGTACCAAATTTTTAGGAGCATTGAAGGCGCCAATCGGATCGGACGAAATAGCCAACTTAAGGGCGATGAGGGCAAGGCCGTCAGTCGCAGGCAAGAAAAATGACAAACATAAAGACAGATCACCCACATATTTCATTTCATTTCTCGCCTTCTCTTCTTTTTTGTTTACGGTACCTCCTCCTCTTCTTTATTTCAAGTAAGACTTTTTTTTTTAAATACAATGTTAAAGCCCTGGGTCCAGCTTATGCATTCGAAAAGAGATTTTATTTTTTTCATCTTTGGGATCCATAATTTGATGTTTATTTATTTTAAAAAAAGCATTTTATTTTATTTTTTCTTATCAACTCAAATTCCAACCCAAAACTCAACCCGAAACCCGACTTTTAAAAATAAGGTTAGGATTGAGGTTTTACAAATAGGATTAGGGTTGATATTTTATAAATAGGGTTAGGGTTGAAGAAAGCCCAAGTTCCATGAGCTCAAGTTAAACCTTTATGGACCATGGAAAACACTTTGTACACCGCCCCGGTGCAGCAACGATGACGTGGGCTGCACCGCGTTTTCCTATTGATCCACGTGGATCCGACGTGGATGACATGACAGGCGGTATGGCTGGGCTTTGACGTTACGTTCTGAACGTGATGGACATTTATTGCTGTTCGCTTTTTTTAAAATTTTCGTGCGGACGAAAATGCCCTTTCGCTCCTTCATGGCGCCATTTTACGTTTTATGGCATCTGTGCAAAAAAACTTCTGGAGGAAATGTCATCCGCGGCGACACCCGAAGGACGGAAACATACGAGACATCCTAGTTCTGGCAAACGACACCCAAGACTTGCGCGGCGACACCCGAAGGACGGAAACATACGAGACATCCTAGTTCTGGCAAACGACACCCAAGCCTTGCGCGGCGACACCCGAAGGACGGAAACATACGAGACATCCTAGTTCTGGCAAACGACACCCAAGCCTTGCGCGGCGACACCCGAAGGACGGAAACATACGAGACATCCTAGTTCTGGCAAACGACACCCAAGCCTTGCGCGGCGACACCCGAAGGACGGAAACATACGAGACATCCTAGTTCTGGCAAACGACACCCAAGCCTTGCGCGGCGACACCCGAAGGACGGAAACATACGAGACATCCTAGTTCTGGCAAACGACACCCAAGCCTTGCGCGGCGACACCCGAAGGACGGAAACATACGAGACATCCTAGTTCTGGCAAACGACACCAAGCCTTGCGCGGCGACACCCGAAGGACGGAAACATACGAGACATCCTAGTTCTGGCAAACGACACCCAAGCCTTGCGCGGCGACACCCGAAGGACGGAAACATACGAGACATCCTAGTTCTGGCAAACGACACCCAAGCCTTGCGCGGCGACACCCGAAGGACGGAAACATACGAGACATCCTAGTTCTGGCAAACGACACCCAAGCCTTGCGCGGCGACACCCGAAGGACGGAAACATACGAGACATCCTAGTTCTGGAAAACGACACCCAAGCCTTGCGCGGCGACACCCGAAGGACGGAAACATACGAGACATCCTAGTTCTGGCAAACGACACCCAAGCCTTGCGCGGCGACACCCGAAGGACGGAAACATACGAGACATCCTAGTTCTGGCAAACGACACCCAAGCCTTGCGCGGCGACACCCGAAGGACGGAAACATACGAGACATCCTAGTTCTGGCAAACGACACCCAAGCCTTGCGCGGCGACACCCGAAGGACGGAAACATACGAGACATCCTAGTTCTGGCAAACGACACCCAAGCCTTGCGCGGCGACACCCGAAGGACGGAAACATACGAGACATCCTAGTTCTGGCAAACGACACCCAAGCCTTGCGCGGCGACACCCGAAGGACGGAAACATACGAGACATCCTAGTTCTGGCAAACGACACCCAAGCCTTGCGCGGCGACACCCGAAGGACGGAAACATACGAGACATCCTAGTTCTGGCAAACGACACCCAAGCCTTGCGCGGCGACACCCGAAGGACGGAAACATACGAGACATCCTAGTTCTGGCAAACGACACCCAAGCCTTGCGCGGCGACACCCGAAGGACGGAAACATACGAGACATCCTAGTTCTGGCAAACGACACCCAAGCCTTGCGCGGCGACACCCGAAGGACGGAAACATACGAGACATCCTAGTTCTGGCAAACGACACCCAAGCCTTGCGCGGCGACACCCGAAGGACGGAAACATACGAGACATCCTAGTTCTGGCAAACGACACCCAAGCCTTGCGCGGCGACACCCGAAGGACGGAAACATACGAGACATCCTAGTTCTGGCAAACGACACCCAAGCCTTGCGCGGCGACACCCGAAGGACGGAACATACGAGACATCCTAGTTCTGGCAAACGACACCCTAGTCTTGCGCGGCGACACCCGAAGGACGGAAACATACGAGAGAACCCACGACACCCTAGTTCAAGACCCACGACACCCCAGTTCAAGACCCACGACACCCCTAGTTCAAGACCCATGACACCCCAGTTAAAGACCCATGACACCCTAGTTCAAGACCCACGACACCCTAGTTCAAGACCCACGACACCCTAGTTCATAACCCATGACACCCTAGTTCAAGACCCATGACACCCTAGTTCAAGACCCACGACACCCCAGTTAAAGACCCATGACACCCTAGTTCAAGACCCACGACACCCTAGTTCAAGACCCACGACACCCCCAGTTCAAGACCCATGACACCCTAGTTCAATACCCACGACACCCCAGTTCAAGACACGACACCCCAGTTCAAGACCCACGACACCCTAGTTCAAGACTGGGGGTGTCGTGGGTATTGAACTAGGGTGTCATGGCTCTTGAACTGGGGGTGTCATGGGTCTTGAACTAGGGTGTCGTGGGTCTTGAACTAGGGTGTCATGGGTCTTGAACTAGGGTGTCATGGGTCTTTAACTGGGGGTGTCGTGGGTCTTGAACTAGGGTGTCATGTGTCTTGAACTGGGGGTGTCGTGGGTATTGAACTAGGGTGTCATGGGTCTTGAACTAGGGTGTCATGGGTCTTGAACTAGGGTGTCATGGGTCTTTAACTGGGGGTGTCGTGGGTCTTGAACTAGGGTGTCATGTGTCTTGAACTGGGGGTGTCGTGGGTATTGAACTAGGGTGTCGTGGGTCTTGAACTAGGGTGTCATGTGTCTTGAACTGGGGGTGTCGTGGGTATTGAACTAGGGTGTCATGGCTCTTGAACTGGGGGTGTCATGGGTCTTGAACTAGGGTGTCGTGGGTCTTGAACTAGGGTGTCGTGGGTCTTGAACTAGGGTGTCATGGGTCTTTAACTGGGGGTGTCGTGGGTCTTGAACTAGGGTGTCATGTGTCTTGAACTGGGGTGTCGTGGGTATTGAACTAGGGTGTCATGGGTCTTGAACTAGGGTGTCGTGGGTCTTGAACTAGGGTGTCATGGGTCTTTAACTGGGGTGTCGTGGGTCTTGAACTAGGGTGTCATGTGTCTTGAACTGGGGGTGTCGTGGGTATTGAACTAGGGTGTCGTGGGTCTTGAACTAGGGTGTCATGTGTCTTGAACTGGGGGTGTCGTGGGTATTGAACTAGGGTGTCATGGGTCTTGAACTGGGGTGTCATGGGTTATGAACTAGGGTGTCGTGGGTCTTGAACTAGGGTGTCATGGGTCTTTAACTGGGGGTGTCGTGGGTCTTGAACTTGGGTGTCGTGGGTCTTGAACTAGGGGTGTCGTGGGTCTTGAACTAAGGGTGTCGTGGGTCTTGAACTAGGGTGTCATGGGTCTTTATCTGGGGGTGTCATGGGTCTTGAACTAGGGTGTCGTGGTTCTTGAACTGGGGTGTCGTGGGTCTTGAACTAGGGGTGTCATGGGTATTGAACTAGGGTGTCATGGGTCTTGAACTGGGGGTGTCGTGGGTCTTGAACTAGGGTGTCATGGGTCTTGAACTAGGGTGTCATGGGTTATGAACTAGGGTGTCGTGGGTCTTGAACTAAGGGTGTCGTGGGTCTTGAACTAGGGTGTCATGGGTCTTTAACTGGGGGTGTCATGGGTCTTGAACTAGGGGTGTCGTGGGTCTTGAACTGGGGTGTCGTGGGTCTTGAACTGATGCTTTGTCTTAAAGTTTTGAACTAGGATGTCGTCTGGTAGAGCTTTGCCACTCCTTCGGATACTCTTCTTCCAGGCCAGAACCTTACGATTTTTTATCAGCAAAATCCAAATAAGATGGCGGGTTGAAGTAGGCTAGAGGGAAAGGGTATTTTCGTCTTCATACCAATGGTGAAAAGGCTGAACGACTTTTAATGGATGTACGATTAAAAAGTAACATTATCTCTCTGCTATTCTGTCACATCATGTCAGGCCACATGGGATCCATGTGGACCAATAGGAAAACGCGGTGCAGCCCACGTCATCGTTGCTGCACCGAGGCCGGTGTACAAAGTGTTTTCCATGGACCATTATTATAAGTTATGACCATCATGGTCGATCGAGTGTTATAAAGCCAATGATTTATAACACTCCACTACGATTGCTTTAATAATGGGCTGGAAAGACGGATTCTTTTCTTTTTAAATCCAAAGTAAAGCCCAAAACTTCAAATTCTTAATAGAATAAAACATTATTTTATGGATGGTATGGACGACACATATGCTTTGCAGATCTAAATATGATTTTTATAAATATCTTTTAATATGGGATGTAATATGGCAATAGAGCTCTTTACAATAATGTTGTCATGTGCTTATATGTAGTAACACGAAGTAATAAAACCGCTACTGCTTATCTGAGAACTCATTAACCATTTGGCAGCAAAAAAAATCGTAAAGGATTTAACGAAAACATATAATAAATGAATAATACTTGCTCAGCCAACAGGTTTCAGGACATCATCACTGGTTCCTGTAAAGGAAACCTTCAACCTCAATCCCTTTCACTGAAGAATTTATTTCTTCTTTCCATGCAGAGTATTACAAAGAAAAGGAAGGGTAACAACTACAGAACACCCCTGCCTTCACTTAGCTTGATCGGCAGATTCTTTGGAGGTGGAGGCAGTGGTAACATCCTTGGCACACTGTGATACATACGGCTTCAGCTGCAGTAACATAAGCCATGAATCAGTAGAACTGATGAAAGACAGAAGATTCAAAGTCAGGAATTTCACCAGATGCCAGCTTATTGCAGATCATGTTTATGTAGCAAGAAATTGAATTTAACATGGGAGTGATTCAATCAAATAGTGGAAGATGAATGGCCAGGATTTGAATTCTGCTATATATCTCATCACTTTTACAAACTCACTACAATCAAATAGTGGAAGATGAATGGCCAGGATTTGAATTCTGCTATATATCTCATCACTTTTACAAACTCACTACAATTTCACAAAAAAATTGCACACTTTTTCCCCTATTTCTTTTTCTCATTTTTTTCCCCCCAAATGTCATTATGTTCTTGGTTTTGCCAAATTTTATTGTTTCATGCATTCAAACCACAAACTACCATCAATGTAGACCACACAATCACCAAGCTACCGAATGAACTTGTAACAAAGTAATCAAGTCTTCAGATGGCCACTTTGGTCTA
>UESW01001788.1:331529-356073 GCA_900491605.1 Calamus simplicifolius | reverse complement strand
CAACACAATTCAATGTTTTCAATCGATTGATCTAGTGCATGCTTATGAATATTGTTGGAGAGGATGTGTTGGCCCAGATGGCAACCCAAGAGGGACGGATGAATTGGGTTCTTAAAAATTTCAACACTTAAAAATAATTTCACAAAGTGTAGTGCACAAAGATATGCTATGAATGTGGTGCTAAATGCAAAGCAGAGTATGAAAGATAGAGTAGAGAGAAAGAGAGACAAGCACGACAAATACAAGAAATTTATAGTGATTCGGTGTTAGCTACACCTACATCCACTCCCAAGAAATTCTTGGGCCCACACTACAATCACCCTGATTACAGCAGAGTTGTTTTACAAGCTCACAACTCAAACTTATTGTTTTACAATGGGATCATAACGAATCCAGCTGATTTTTTAATGGTTCACCAGCACAAAACCTACCACAAGCTTTCTAGCTTGAACAAGGCTAATCTGCCTTCCTTAATTCAATCCCCTGATTGAATCAATCAACAAGAATAATAGAGAAATAGTTACAACAGAAATAAAGCTCCTTAATCGAGCAAATAAGACAATATAATCAAGATAGAAATAGAAGAGCCTGATTTAGAAGATTTCTGAAGTTGGGCTTTTCTTCTTTTCTTCTTTTCCTCTGAGATGATCTTCCTTAAGATGGGATTGAAGTTTTGAAAGAATCCTGATGTAGAGGCTTTTAAAGAATTATGGCTCTTTACTTCTCCTTTTGATTTGATGAAAATCCTTCAAGATGAAATTTTGAATACTTTGGATTTCTCTAAACTTAGTTTCGAACCAAGGGTTTCGGATTTTTGTCTTTTCTTTTTGATTTCTCTCTTTTTGTTCTATTATTCAAAATGGTCAGATGACTTTCTTTTATAATCTTCTTAAATTTCACTTTAGATGAAAACTAGCTGTTAAAAATACTTGAGGATGTGTTTAGCACGGAAAAGGAAAAAAGCCATTGAAATTCATTGGAGAAAAGTCAATCGTTAGAGTCGTCTCTGACACTTCTAAAATCTGCCTCTAACAGATTAGAGCCGGCTCTAACAAGACTTGGAGTTGGCTCTAACTTGGGATATGCAAAATAGGAACATCCACCTATCGCGGAGTCGCTCTGACTTTTCGAGGGATCGACACTTCTCGTGTGGGAGTCGACTCTAGCAAATGCAGAAGTCGGCTCTAATGAAGCCCAAAAAATCACTCTCTGTATAACCATTAGAGTCGACTCTAATTCTCTATAGGAGTCGGATCTAATTTGATGCAGAATGAGACTCTCTATATTTCAATTAAGTCGGCTATAATTTCTGCAGGAGTCAGCTCAAATCCATACCGAAAGTGTCAAACTGTTCCAATACGGTCTGAAGTCGCTCTAATACATCTAGCATCGGCTCTAATTCTGAAACTTTACACTTGACACTAGACATGGATTCAAACTCAATTTTTCTTGGATTTTGAATAAATAAACATTTTGAATTCCTAAAACATTTAATCAAAATTATTAATAACATAAGATATACTCATGTGATTTTTGTTATTCATCAAAATAAATAATTTGGTCAATAATCTTTCCCTTTTGATGATGATAAAAATACTGAGCATATGCATATATAATTAAAGCATAAACTTTAACTCAAATAACTTTTCAATTAGAATGATAGTCAATAGAATTTCAACATGATTAACTTGAACAATAACTCCATTTCAAATATTAGTTCAATGAATTAATTAATTCAAATAATTTATTTTAAAGGCAATAAACTCATTTCAAATTCTATAAGATCTAGGCCCCCCTAAGTAGTTGCTTCCCATGTATGTGCATGATATATAAAATCAATATGCATATACAACTCTCCTCCTTTTTGTTATCAATAAAAAATAAGGAAGCATAGGGTAGTCCTTACTCAGGATGAGATACAAATCAACCAAATTAGAATCAAACATCATAGAATGACATAAGAAGACAATAATTTTAAAAATATCCAAGAACTTTCATTAAGATATAAAAAATTTATAATTTTTCATTGATTACATAAAACCAAGTACATTTCAAGTGAAATACAAACTGAGTATGAAACAAATATAAACCAACAACATGATATATCATTCGGTAAAATCTTAAGTACAATCTAAGATTCCCAAAATATGAAGTCCTAATATTTAAAGATAAGCTAAGATAGGTTGGATTTGAATTGATTGGCTAGACCAGCAGGAGAGGCAAGGATCATTCACTTCAAACTCTCAGAAGTCTGTTCAATTCAGCTAAAATATGTCACATTCCTTCTACTTGAGTTTTACAACATTCCTTCATCAGCTCTTCAATCTGGGATGATGCAATCTTAATATTGACTTGAAGTTCTACAGAAGACTTGGAGTAGACATCCAAATCTTCGGCAATCCCCTTAATTCTGTTCAAACTATGCTGCAACTCAGTTTTCAAACCATCAGCAGAGGAATTTATTGAATTTTCAATCTTTTCTACTTTTTCCTCCAATAGATAAACTAGTTGCTTTATATTCAAAAACTGATCCCTAATGCTCTCATTTATTTCTTTCTTCTTGCTCAGCCAAAGCAGACTTCATCACTTCTTTAATTTGCATCAATTGTTCTGTTGTGAAAGCAAAGGATGATGATGTAGATTCTGTCGATGATGGTGCTGATGAAGAACTCGATCCAGGTAGAGAAAAAGATAGTCCAGAAGCAGAGGATCCATGTGCAGGTGCTGAAGGCCTAGGGACCTCCTCAATGTCATCATCATCTTCAATTCTAACTCCTCTGATTGGCTCAGGCATATCACTCTATCTCCTCCTTTCCATTGGCCATTTATTTTTCTGAAGCCTATGCGGTGAAGAGTGAAAATATTATAGTAATCAGTGTGTCTCAGCTTCTTCATTGGCTCATTGTCCAAAATATCTATCCTTTGGCTCCGAAAGATCAGTGTTAATACTATTCCGTAGGGTAGGATCGATCTCTTCTTTGTGTCGGCCTTCGCCATATATCCAATCATCATTCCGACCAAATTTATTGGATGTTCAGTTAGCACACAGTCCATGATGGCAACATCCCTCTCAAAATATATTCAAATCTCTCAGTTTTTGAAAACAAAATCCTACTGCAGATATTATGTAACAGCCTCAACTCCAAACTTAATTGATTTGCAAAAAATTCTTCAAATTCATTAACCTCTCTCTCCAACATTCTTGATAAGCTTCACATCTATCAGAGGGATGAGTGGCCGTTAATCCATTAATAGGCATTTCCAAAAAGTTTTTTAAAATCTTAGAAGTTATGTGAACTCGGGTTCCTCTCACATAACTCACTAAACCGCCATCTCCTCTTCCAACATTGCAATAAAATTCTCTGACAAGGGCAGGGTAAGTAGGGACATCTAAAGAATATACTTTCTTCCAACCCATATTTCTTAAAAGTCTTCCAATCTCAAAATCCTTAAGGTCAAGGATGTGAAAATCTACCTTTCTCCCTATTGTGATCGCCTTTCTAGCTAAAAAATCGATATGAGGTGAGGGTGGAGATGGAATGGCCTCTGGTGTGGAAGTGGAAGAATGATGGAGTGCCCGATGAGGGTGGCCTTGCCGGACACCACACGGACCTCCTCACGGTGGTGATGATGACTCCAATGGAGGATGCATGGCGCTTAGGTGCCATTGGAGATCAAAGGAAGTTGAAATCAAGGGTATTTGGAAGTTTGAATGGAGTGGAACAGAGTTTGGAACGATTTAGAGATGATTTGGTTTGGAAAAGTGTCGGCTCTGCTCTAGAAATATTGACTAGGGATCACTTAGAGTCGACTCCTGCAAAGCATAGAGTCGGCTCTAAACCGATACAACAGTCAACGCTCAAAATAGAGTCGGCTCTTGTAGTAACTTAGTCGGCTCTAATGAGCGGACAGAGAGTTGTAAACTCTCGAGTCGACTCCAACTCCAGTAGAGTCGGCCCCATGACAGTTTCAGCGAAAGAATAGGAGTTTCAAAGATCTGAAACTTGTCATGCCAAGCATAAAACTCTAGATAATTTTTATTAAAAACATGGGGGATGAAGGAATCAAACATCTAGATGATTTTTCTTAGAAACATAAGAAAATTTTAAAGAAAATGGATTGAAATCTAGATAATCATTCTTAGGGGTTTCAAATCTATTCCAATGGATCACAAACACCTAATTATCCTCTAAGATAACAAAATCTTCTCTTTACTTAAGGGTTTTATAAATATATCAGCTAATTATTCTTTAGTACACATAATCAAGACAAACATCATTGTTAGCAACATGCTCTCTAATGAAATGATGTCTAACCTCTATATGTTTAGTTTTAGAGTGCTAAATTGGGTTTTTGGTAAGGTTTATTGCATTAGTATTGTCACACCTAATTAAAATTTTATCAAGTGTGATGTCATAATCTTCAAGTTATCGCTTAATCCAAAGGATTTAAGCCCAGTAACTTTCAGCTGCAACATATTCAGCTTCAGTAGTTGATAATGCAACTAAATTTTGCTTTTTGCTAAACCAAAAGATTAAGTTACTGCCTAAGAATTGGCATGCACCACTTGTGCTTTTTCTATCTAGTTTACAACCAGCAAAATCAGAATCAGAATATGCAATCAAATCAATTGGTGAGTCTCTAGAAATCATAATCCTATTTTTTGTTCCACTTAAATATCTAAAAATTCTTTTTACAACAATTAAGTGAGATTCTCTAGGATCAAATTGATATCTAACACATAAACATACAACAAATATAATATCAGGTCTATTAGCTGTTAAATAAAGTAGAGAACCAATCATACTTCTATAAATCTTTTGATCTACTTTTTATCATTTTCATCTTTATCAAGTTTGCATGAAGGACTCATTGGTGTACCAAGAGGTTTGACAATTTTCATTCCAAACTTCTTAAGAATTTTCTTCATGTATTTTGTTTGGTTAATAAAAATTTCTCTCTCTCTCTCTTATTTGATTTGAAGTCCAGGGAAGAAGTTCGGTTCTTCCATCATGCTCATTTCAAATTCTTTCTATATTAATTTAGTAAAATCTTGACAAAAAAAATTGTTAGTAGCACCAAATATATCATCAACATAAATTTGTACAACTAATAAATCCTTTTTTTTTCTTTTTAAAAATAAGGTTTTGTTAACATTATCTCTAGAAAAATTATTTTCAATCAAAAATTTACTAAGTCTATTATACCAAGCTCTAGGTGTCTATTTTAAACCATAAAGTTCTTTATTTAGTTTAAAAATATGATTTAAAAATTTATGATCCTTAAAATCAGATGGTTGTTCAACATAAACCTCTTCATTTATAAAACCATTTAAAAATATACTTTTTACATCCATTTAAAATAAGTTAATGTTCATGCAATATACAAATGCAAGTAGCAACCTTATGGCTTCTAATCTAGCAACTGATGCAAAGGTTTCATCAAAATCGATACTTTTCTGATTATATCCCTTTGCAACTAGTCTAGCCTTATTTCTAACAATAGTGTCATTTTTATTAGCTTATTTTAAATACTCATTTGGATCCTATAACTGGATAATCTTTGGGTCTATCAATTAAGGTCCATACCTTATTCTAATGAACTTATTCAATTCTTCTTGCATAGCCAACATCCAATAACTATCCTTTTCAGCTTCCTCAATTATTTTGGGCTCTATATGAGACACAAATGTAAGATAATTATTGATATTTCTTATAGATGATCTAATTCTTACACCTTGAGATGAATCATCTATGATTAGGTTCTTTGGATGACCATAAACATATCTCCAATCCTTAGGTAGATCTGCATCATTACGAGTAGTATCAACATCATCATCCTTAGCTTCAGGTTTATGATCTGAAGATACATCAACATTAATTTTTTAAATCTCTTTCAAGGATATTAGTATCTTCCTCATCATCTTTTTTTCAAAACTTGATGCTAAAGACTCATCAAATACTACATGAATTAATTCTTCTACAATCAAATACTTCTTATTGAATACTCTATATACCTTGCTAGACGTAAAATATCCTAAGAATATACCTTCATCTAACTTGGCATCAAACTTTCCTAGGTTGTCCTTTCCATTGTTATGATGAGCATCTACAACCAAATGCATGAAAATAGCTAATATTTGGTTTCCTATCTTGCCATAGTTTATAGGAAGTTTTCTTAATAATTGGTCTAATCAATGCTCTATTTAGGATGTAACATGCTGTGTTTATAGCTTCCATCCAAAATATTTTGGGAGTTAGCTTTCACATAGCATGGTACGGGCCATGTCCTCCAGGGTTCTATTTTTTTTCTACCATCCTATTTTGTTGAGGTGTCCTAGGTGCAAAAAAATATGATGGATGTTGTTTTTAATGCAAAAATTTTTAAATAAATGACTTTCAAATTCAATCCCACGATCACTTCTAAGAGACACTATGGTAGTGTTTTTCTCATTTGTAACTTTTTTGAAGAATTTTAGAAAAACCAAAAAGTCTCATCTTTGTGAGCTAAAAATAGCACCCAAGTGAATCTAGAATAATCATCTACTATCATAATACCATATTTTTTTCCTTCTAGACTAGTGGTTCTAATAGGTCCAAAAAGGTCCATGTGTAGTAGCTCTGAGTGGCCTAGAAGTTGAAATAATATTTTTGGATTTGAAAGAATTCCTAGTTTATTTTTTAAATTCACATGCATCACAAACTCTATTGTTTTCAAAATCAGCTTTGGAAGACCTTTAACCAAATCCATTCTAAGCAATTTTGAAATCAAGTGTGTGCTTGCATGACCTAATCTATGATGCCATAGCCACCCAATCTCATTCACCTTAGCATTATCGGCAATTAGGCAATGGTTACTTATAGATAAATTATCCAAGTCAATTAAGTATACATTTTCATTTCTATTTTCAACAAAGATAATGCTATTATCAATGGGATTAGATACCGCGCAAATAGATGCTTCAAAGGAAACTTTGAAACCTTTGTCGCATAGTTGGCTAATGCTAATCAAATTATGTTTTAAGCCATCAACATAAAACATTCTCAATAAAAGTAGATGGAGTGATCTGAATTTACCGATACCCATGATGTGACCTTGATCATTATCTCGAAAGTTCATCATTCCACCTCTTTTGGCTTCAAGGGTGATGAATTTATCTTTGTCACCCGTCATGTGTCTTGAGCAGCTGCTGTCAAGATACTTTCTTTTTAATCCTTTGGCTGAAAGACATACCTGCATAGCAATCACATCTTATGTTTAGGTACCCAAGCTTTCTTGGGTCTTTCATGGTTAGTAGCAGCAAATATAGTTCCTTTTGGAACCCAAATTATTTTACCTTTATAAGTAGCATTTATATAAGAAATATTGCGATTGCAAACATAGGATTTATGACCTTTCTTACCATAACAAAAATAGAAAATATCATTTTCAATTTTTTAACAAAGAAATTGTTAACAAGTTTTGTTTCTTATGTGGTTTGTAACCCAAATCGGCTTTATCAAAAATAGCTCTTTGATTATTCAAAAGCAAATTAAGTCTTTCTGAGCTATATGTAAATTTATCAACAATATTTTATATTTTTTAACTTTTTTTTAAATTTTGATTTTTCGATAGAAATCACATTTTTCTCTCTTTCCAAATTTTGCTTTTTAGATTTTAGCTTTTTAATTTCAATGCTAAATTCATCTTTCTTTTTGAAAAGATTCAATTTTCAGTTTTCAAAACCTTGTTCTTTTTTTCAATTAAAGCTTTAAAATCACTAAGCAATTCATTAAAAGCGTTATAAAGTTTATCAAAAGTAAAATCATAGGTAGAGCTTTTAGAACATACCTCTTCTTCATTTGCCATAAGACATATGTTAGCAACTTCTTGTTGTTCATCTTCGGATAAGGATTTCTCACTGTCACTCCAAGTTGCAACATACGCTTTCTTTTTCTTTCTATACCTTTTTGAGCTGAGGATATTTAGATTTATAATGTCCGGGCTTTTTACATTCATAGCATATCATGGGATCTTTCTCCTTATCCTTCCTTTTTCTTATCTCTTTCAGTTTGACACCAATTTTTCTTTTGTGAAATGGCCTCCTTTTTTGCACGAATTTCTTGAACTTTCTTGCAAAAGAGCAGTATCATCATTGTTTTCATCTTCTTCACTACTGCTCTTCTCCTTTTCAGCAGCTTTTAGTGTGATAGTCCTTTTCTTTTTACATCTTCTTCAAAATGTTGCTTCATTGTAAGTTCATGGGTCATAAGTAATCCAAGGAGCTCCTCCAAAGGTAAACTATTGAGATCTTTGGCTTTTTGGATTGTTGTCACTTTTGCTTCCCATGCTCTTGGAAAGGATCTGAGAATTTTTTGAACAAGCTCAGAGTTAGTATAGTCTTTTCAAGACTTTTTAATCCATTCACTATATCAATAAATCTAGTGTACATGCATGTGATGGATTCATTCTGATCCATGTTAAAGAGTTCATATTTATGCACAAGAATGTTAATCTTGGACTCTTTAACCTAGTTGGTACCCTCATGGGTAACTTTCAACGATCTCATATCTCCTTCACTAAGATGCAAGCAGATATTCTATTGAATTCATTTGCATCCAAAGAGCAGTATAGGACATTCATGGCTTTGGCATTGAGCTGGGCCATTTTTCTATCATTCTCATTCCAATCCCTTTCGGGCTTAGGAACAATGGATCTATCTACTAAATGTGTGGGAGTGCTAGGACCATTGATAATGACACTTCATAAATCATAGTCTAAAGCTTGAATGAATATCCTCATTCTAGCTTTCCAATATGAGTAGTTAGTGCCATTAAACAACGGTGAACGATTTATGGATTATTCCTAAAAAAAGAGAACCAGCTTGAGCTACCATTTGGATCTTTAGCTCTTGATTATTAGATCAACGAAGGATGAGTACTAGCTCTGATACCAATTGTTGGCCCAGATGGTAACTTAAGAGGGAAGGATGAATTGGGTTCTTAAAAATTTCAACACTTAAAAATAATTTCATAAAGTGATAGTGCACAAGGATATATGCTATGAGTGTAGTGCTAAGAATGCAAAGCAGAGTATAAAAGATAGAGTAGAGAGAAAGAGAGACAAGCACGATAAACATAAAAAGTTTATAGTAGTTCGATGTTAGCTACACCTACATCCACTCCCAAGAAACTCTTGGGCCCATACTATAATCACCCTGATTATAGCAGAGTTGTTTTATAAGCTCACAACTCAAACTTATTGTTTTACAACGGGATCACAATAAACCCAGCTGATTTTTCATGGGTTCACCAGCACAAAACCTACCACAAGCTTTCTAGCTTAAACAAGGCTAATCTGCCTCCCTTGATTCAATCCCCTAATTGAATCATTTAATAAGAATAACTGAGAAATAGTTACAATAGAAATAAAGCTCATCAATTGAGCAAATAAGACAATATAATCAAGATAGAAATAGAAAGCCTAATTTAGAAGATTTTTTGAAGTTGAACTTTTCTTCTTTTTCTCTTTTCCTCTGAGATGATCTTCCTTAAGATGGGATTGAAGCTTTGGAAGAATCCTTGATATAGAGGCTTTTGAAGAACTAGGGCTCTTTACTTCTCCTTTTGATTTGATGGAAACCTTCAAGATGCAATTTGAATACTTTGTATTCTCTAAACTCATTTTGAACCAAGGGATTTTGGATTTTTGCTGTTTCTTTTTGATTTCTCTCTTTTTATTCTGTTATTCAAAAGATCGGATGACTCTCTTTTATAATCTCATTAAAATTCACTTTTAGATGAAAACTAGCCGTTAAAAATACTTGAGGGTGTGTTTAGCACGGAAGAGGAAAGAGCCATTGAAATCTGTTAGAGAAAATTTAACCGTTGGAGTCATCTCTGATATTTCTAAAATTTGCCTCTGACAGATTAGAGCCAGCTCTAACAAGACCTAGAGTCGGCTCTAACTCGGGATATGCAAAATAGGAACATCCGCCCATCGCAGAGTCGGCTCTGGCTTTTCGAGGGATCGACACTTCTCGTGCGAAAGTCATCTGTAATGAAGCCCCAAAAAATCACTCTATGTATAACCATAGAGTCGGCTCTAATTCTTTGCAGGAGTTGGTTCTAATTTAATGCAGAAATGAGACTCCCTATCTTTCGATTAGAGTCGGCTTTAATCTCTACAGGAGTTGGCTCTAATCCATGCCGAAAGTCCCAAACTATTCCGATACGCTCCGAAGTCGACTCTAATACATCTAGAATGGGCTCTAATTTCTGAAACTTAACACTTGGCACTAGACATGGATTCAAACTTAATTTTTTTAAATTTTAAATAATTAAATATTTTAAATTTTTAAAACATTTAATCAAAATTATTAGTAACATAAGAAATATACTCATATGGTTTTTATTATTCATCAAAATCAATAATTGGATCAACAGGATAAACTTAAGTTGAAACTAGAGTTAATCATAAGCCGTGCAGCTTGCCTAACTTAGTATGAAAATAAGCTTAGACGCTAGGCATAGGCCCATCAGATGGGCCTAGGCAAAAAATTAAATTCGATCAAAAAATTAAGAAATTAAAAAAAACCATTCTAACTCAACCTAACCTGAAATTATATAGATATTTTTAATTTTGTTTATTTATTATGCTACTGTGTTAATTTAGAAATTGATGATAGTAAGATTGGCCTAAGGATGGGCTTAAGATTAACCTGCTAGCAATTAGAAGCTGAAGCCAAGCTTATTCATATATATGTATGTAGGTATATATATATATAAATAAAGGGAATTCAGGCCTGATGGTAAGCTTGGATTGGCCTGTTCAATCATGCCCATCTACTAGTTATAGCATGCCTGAGCCTAGCTCAATTCAAGCTTATATACGTAAATTAATTTTATCTATTTATTATAACAATGTGTTTATTTGGAAATGGATCAATGGCATTAGTAATATAGTCAGGCTAGTTCGGACCTGGTATTGGCTTACTCAAATTGGACCAAGCTCAGCCAACAATGTTTAGACCCAATCCTTGGGTTGGTTTGTCACAAGCATCGGGCTTAGTTGCAAGCGAATAGCCTGATCTGTGCTTGGCCCAATTTTACCAACTCTTAGCTCTAGTTTAAACTAGGTTAATTATTACCTTGCCTTGAAATAGGGATATAATCGAGTCGAGTCAAGTCGACACAATGCCAAGCTCGATCTTGACTCAACTTTAAAATTTGAAGCTTAAAACTTGACTTGTGCTCGATGAAATATCGATATACTCGAGCTCCATTCGAATTTCTATGTAATTTTTTAAAAAAAATTAAAATAAAATAAAATATATTTTTAACTAAATTAAAATAATATATTATAAATATGTATAATTATAAGAATAAAATAATAATATTATGTAAGCTTGAATAAGCTCGTGAGCTTTTTAAGTCGAGTATTTTAATACTCAAACTTGATTTAATAATATATTTGAATAGTTTAAGTTTAAACTCGATTTAATAAACAATGATTTAATAAACCTCACTGGATGATGAAGGAAACTGTCCCCCCCCCCCCCACTCCTATTGCAGCGGATCAAGCCAGAGATGGGTAGCGGATACCCGATTTATTTGGGTTGCTCCTTTTCCTTCTTTGGCGAAGGTGGCAAAGCTGGAGTTGTGCTTCCCTGAGGTAATCCAAGTACCACCAGAGGCCTTGGAAGAGGAAGCCAGCTGCTGGGAGAAAAAGGCCAAGCATTCACCGCTGGGTTCATCGGAAGTAATCATCCAAGAATTTCGGCGAGCTGGTGTCTTCGGCGAGGTTGAAGCTGTATGCCTTGCTCACCTATGTTACATCTTCCGATTCTATGACTCTAATGCAAGGAAATGATGCTAGAGAGGCCATGGGTTGCCAACAGCCAACCGATTGCCACCGAGGAATGGACAACAGAGTTTATCCCGGCGTCAGATTCTGTGGCATCTGTTCTGCCTTGGGTTCGGCTGCCTAATTTGCCAATGGAATTCTGGTTAGATGACATTTTGAGAACAATCCTCTCGCTAGCCTGTCACTTTATCTTCTCCGACTACTTAACTAAGGAGAAGAATAGGGGAGGCTTCACCCGGGCGTGCATTCGCATTGATCTGAGAAGACTACTCCATCTGGGAGTCAGGGTGCGAGAAAGCCGATCTCCCTTCTGGCAACAGTTTGCCTACGAATATCTAGCGGGATTTGCTCCATATGTGGTTCTCTGCATTTCAATGGCACATGCTCGCCCCTGTCGGAAACAGAATCCTCCTCGGCTGGTGCTAAATTCAACCCGGATGGCAGCTCTTCGGCAATGGAGGACTCCCCATGGCCAAGCTTTGGAGTTGAGGAGGAAGCCCCAAGCTGCATCAAACCAAGCCAGGACTGCTCCACGTTCGGTTCCGACGGATGGATGGCAAGAGTCGATGAAGATAGCTCATCGGTGCCTCCCTAAGACTGGCCAACCACTGGGTTCCCCTGCATCTGGTTCAGTCCTAGAACCAGCTAGGAAGAAGGAGGGCATGCCGGTTAAAGGAGGGCATGCCGAAATGACTGAAACCGAGAATGACACTAGGACTGAAACTCAACCAGAGAAAAGAGGTTCTTAGAAAGCTCTGAATTCCAATTTGATTTCAGAGAACCCCTTCGCTCTACTTGGCACAGAAAAATGGGCTGGACGGCCTATGGTCCATAAGGATGCCAACCTTGGTCCATCAAAGAGGGCCAGGGGAGTCTCAAACCCAACGAGTTGTCTCCAAAAATAAAAAAGAAAAAGAAAAGGAAAAGCGATCCCATCTGACTCAAACATCACACAGGACAAATTCACCTTTTCAGCATCTCAGGACTCAACTCAGGGCCTTGTGGTTTCGACTGACATGGGTGCTAAATCTATCCGCAAACAAAGTGTGACCCCTGCTGGGGTGAAGGATGTGGCCTCCCCGCCAACTTAGCTAGAGGGATGAGGCCATGATTTAATAGTATCTTGCCTTAAGGATGCCATTCTGGGGCAGGGAAAGGATACATAGGCCACGACCCCGTCCCTCCGGATGAAAGAGACTGAAGTAGATATGGAGGATACCTAACTAATGGACTGCATTAGTCAGAATCCTAAGGTGGTACCCCGATTAATGAGTGCCTTTCTGATAATGACACTTGGAGGACCAGGCTGAGTCCCAACCCCCTCCAACTATTTAATGAAAATTTTTGTCTGGAATGTCAAAGGAGCCCGAAAACCATCATTTTGCTCCTCTTTTGGAAGACTTATGCAGCTACATAATTTTGATATCTATGTTCTTTTGAAAACCCGATTGTCGGATGATAGTCTGGCCCAGTTTAGAAGACAGATTTTCAGATCTTGGTCTTCTTATTCAATAAGTCTATAAATCTTTTAGGAGGTATTTTGGCTTTTTGGTGTAACACCTCCATCTAGGGATACAACTTGGGCCGGGTTCAACCCGAACCCGGCCTGCCGAACCCAATTTGCAGCATGCTTGAACTCATGTTTGTCCAACCCGAACCCGAAAGATTCAGGTTTAACCTGGACCGATTTGCATTTGACCCGGATTCGCGTTGACCCCAATCCGAACCCAAAACGAGGCATCGGTGGCTGGGCTCGGTAGCTTCATCGGAAGCATCGACTACTGAGGGAGAGGAAGGGGAGAATGATAGCTGTCACGGGGCCATTTTTCGGACTACAATTATTTTGCAAAGGCCTTGTGTGGCGCTAGTCTTCCTCAAGATCTAGCCAGCCTTTCCCTCTCTCAAGACAGAAGTGAAGAAAACTTCTTTATGAATTCCCAAGGATACAACGCACACACTGACCCGCCCCAAGGTCTTGTCAAAGTTGTGTTGTTTTTGCCCGAAGGCATCAGGGCTTTACATAGAGCATGGCGGTGGACAGTTCCCCCAACCGCTGGGATTTCAAACACTTAGCAACCGCACGCCCGCGCATCCTAGCCATTTGCAGCTGCAAGCCACATGGGCGAGGGAGTTTTTGGAACCACACGAACTCCCTCGGTCAACAGACGAATGCCCACCTAAGCCATTCGGCCAACCGTTCGCGCCACGCGCAGAAGTGTGCCTTGCATTCGTGCTCCGAGCAACGGTGCGCCAAGTCATCCGACTAGCCACATCATCCGATTTGCCATGTCACGATCGGTCATTCCGAGTGGATCCCAAGGCCAAGCCTTGCCGGCACAAGGCATGCCAAGGCCACGCCCATGCGTGCCTTGGCTAAGTCCACGAACCATCTTTGGCCTTGGTTGGTCTGTCAACTACCTTCCCCTCAATGTTCTTGCGCAGCCTCCTGTCTTCTGCCACCCCGGGGTTTCAGCAGTCTGAGCTACATTGTCGTCTGGGCCCAGGCCCAGCGCGTGCCAGCCAAGTGTTTTCCCTACGCCGCCAAGGCCCGGCACGGTCATGGCGCGCGCCCAAAGCTCTGCATCGGCTAAGTCTATGTCACATGGTCTATGCGCGTGCATGGCCATGGCCAGACGCGGCCATGCGCGCCGGCAAGGACCCTACGTGGTGAAGGCCCCCCGCGGCCAAGGCCGCGCGCCAGGCGCCTGCGCGACCAAGGCTAGCGCGGCCAGGCGCCCGCGTGGCCCGCGCAGCCCCCTCTGCGTGGGTCAAATTGGGTCTGACAAACCTCTCCCACCAGAAGATCCTGATGCCCTCGAAGGGAGGTTTGATAAGTACTTGTCAATTTTCTGTTTGAACTGCCAAAGGTTAGCCTCTTTTTTCCAACTAGCCTCGCCCTCTGATTCACCCTTCCAATGAACCAAATACTCTGTCCAACGATTCATTTTTCTGTGTCCCAAAGTTTGATGATCCAAGATTCTTTGGACCTCCTTCTCAAATTGTTCCCGCACAGTAGGAGGAGCCCGTTGTTCCTGCACTCTTGAAGGATCAGCACTTGGATGATAAGGCTTCAGAAAACTTACATGAAAAGTGGGGTGCACTTTCAACCTATCAGGCGGCCGCAGTTTATAGGCAATGTTTCCCACCATTTGATAACTTCAAATGGACCATCATATCTGGGAATTAGTCCCCGATGTGCTCTCTTTCGACTGATTTTTTTCAAGATTGTGGGGTAAGTTTGAGCATCACTTGATCCCCCACATTGAACTCTAAGGGTCGGCATCCCCGATCAACATACTTCTTCATTCGCTTTGCAGCCTTATTTAGGCTATCTTGGCCTCATCGAACATCTCCTGTTGGTCCCTGGCAAAGCGATAGGCAGCAGGACAGAGGCCCCCTTCTTTTGCAAAGCAATTTCTTGAGGAGTAAGGGGCTGTCATCCTGTTGCCAACTCGAAGGGACTAAACCCTATCAAAGAAGATCTGTGCAGATTATAACAAAACTGAGCAGAGTCAAGCAATGTTACCTGGTTTCACTGATTTGCCGAGGCATAATGCCAAAGGTACTCTTCCAAAAGAGCATTTACCCATTTAGTCTGGCCATCAGTCTAAGGATGATTGGCAGTAGAGAACTTTAACTCTGACCCTGCCAATTTAAAAAGATAAGTCCAGAACCTTCCTGTAAACCGAGCATCCCAATCACTAATGATTTCTGCAGGAAACCCGAAATGCTTGACCACATTCCATAGAATAAGTTGCAGCCACCCCTACAGGACATTCTGCTGCTGTTGGGATAAAGACAACATACTTGGAAAAGCAATCCACCACCAAAGATGGATGATAGGCCGTCCACTTTTGGAAACCCACTGATGAAGTCCATGGAGACAGAAATTCAGGGCTTCTCCGCAACTGGAAGAGGCTGCAACAAGCCTGCTTCCTTCTGCCTTTCCACCTTGTCTTGTTGGCAGATAAGACAAGTTTTGACATAAGCTTCAATGTCTTGCTCCATCCTTGGCCAAATGAAGGAGCGAGATAAGAGAGCCATCATGCGCTCTCTGCCCGGATGACCAGCCCATTGAGGGTCGTGGGTTTCCCTCAGCAACTGGTTCCGCAATCCTCCACCATGAAGAACATAGACTCGACCACCCTTTGCCACCAAAAGATCATCTTCCAGCCAATATATCCGAGTTTCACCATCTTGGACTTGTTGAAGTAGCCTCTGATAACCCACATCCGACTCAGCCACCTTCCGGATTTTATCAGAAAAATCTGCTTCAACTTGAGAGATAGCAGCAACTATCTCTTGGATGCCCCTCCTACTCAAGGAATCCGCAACCTGGTTGTGCCTCCCAGGTTTATGCTCCCACTAGAAGTCATATTCTGCAAGAAATTCTTACCATCGCGCCTGTTTGGGAGATAACTTCTTCTGAGTTAAGAAGAATGTATTGTCCACATTATCTGTTTTACCACGAACTTGGTCCCCATCAGGTAAACCCGCCAAGTTCGAAGGCAATGCACCACTGTAAGCATTTCTTTCTCATGAGCAGGGTATCTCTGCTCAGCCTATTTGAGTTTCCAGCTTTCAAAGGCAACCGAGTGTCCATCTTGAGCCAAAACACCTCCAACAGCCACATCTGAAGCATCCGTTTGGACTTCAAAGGGTTTGGCAAAGTCAGGCAACTGGAGCACTGGTTCTAAAGAAATGGCCACCTTGATATCATCGAAATCCTCTGACAACGATCTGTCCACAGCCAAGGTTGGTCTTTCTTCAGAAGGTCTATCAAAGGAGAGACTTTCCTTGAGTAGCCTGCTACAAATTTTCGATAATAATTGGCTAGCCCAAGGAAACTCCTCAATTCTGTCACCTTGCAGGGTCTTGGCCATTCTGTGATGGCCTGCACCTTCCTTGGATCCATCCTCACCATCCCATTGCCCACCAGGTGTCCAAGAAACCTGATTTCCCAAGGCAAAACTCACATTTTTCCTTCTTTACATAAAGGCTATTCTCCCTCAATCAAGCAAACACCTGCCTCAAGTTTCAAGTGATCCTCAAAGGATTCACTGTATATTACAATATCATCTAGATAAACCACCACAAACTTATCGATGTAGTCATAAACACATCATTCATTAAGTTGCAAAAGGTAGCAGGGACATTGGTCAAGCCAAATGGCATGACAAGAAATTCAAAAGACCCATACCGAGTGACCATTATGGTCTTCGGCTCATCCCCTTCAGCAATGCGAACTTGCCAATATCTGGATTGTAGGTCCAACTTGGTGAAATGCTTTGCTTTGGACAAGCGATCGAATAAGTCCACAATCTGCGGCACCGGATACTTGTTCTTGATTGTGACTTTGTTCAGGCCACGATAATCCACACAGAGTCGCAGAGAGCCATCTTGCTTCTCTTGAAATAGCACCGGAGCACCGAAAGGGGCTTTTGAGGGTTGGATCTTCCCATGATCCAACAGTTCACCCAGCTGTTGATTCAATTCGACCAACTCCTTAGGCGACATCCGATAGGAAGCCTTGGCTGGAGGCCTAGTACCCGGCACCGGTTCGATGTGATGGTCAATGCCTCGCCGAGATGGAAGCCCCTTAGGCAGATCATGGGGCATAACATCATTGAAGTTCCGCAGAATTACAGCCACCTCCTTTGGTATCTCCGCTATCACCATTGGTTCCTCCTCCACCATTGCTGCGAGGTAGGTACCTTGACCCTTTTTGCATCCGAGGGCCAACTGCCTTGCATAGAAAACTCCACTTTTCGAACAGGATCCCTCCCTTGCCCAGCCACAAAGCAAGGTTTCTTCTCATCACCGATGAGGATCCCACCCATATGTGGGATAATGGCAACTTTGGCGCCGATAAAGAAATTGTTGCCAAGGATGACTTCAAAGTCATCAAGGGGCACCACCATCAGATCCAATCGGCCCTTCCACTCGCCGATGGATATTTTGACAT
Organism: Calamus simplicifolius; assembly: GCA_900491605.1. Taxonomy (NCBI): domain Eukaryota; kingdom Viridiplantae; phylum Streptophyta; class Magnoliopsida; order Arecales; family Arecaceae; genus Calamus; species Calamus simplicifolius. The sequence goes on along the minus strand of UESW01001788.1, from coordinate 338,264 downwards.
CAAAGGCCATGCCCTTCACGGTCTGTGCTTAGGAATTCACCGCCTTGATTCGGCTTGAGTGTTTGGACACTTTCAAGCCTAAAGGGACCACCATCTTTTCCGCCACAAAGTTATGAGTGGCACCAGTGTCTATCATAGACAAGACACGATGCCCATTAACTTCAGTCTGGACAAACATCAACTGAGGTCTATCAGTCATTGCCTCCTCCGCTTGCAAAACATTGAGTACTTGCAAATGGGCAACTCTTTCAGGGTCCTCCAAATCCGAATCACTGTCTTCGACTACAAGGGCATTAAGTTTCCCTCGCTTTGGACAATCTTTGAAAAAGTGAGGGCCATTGCAGATGTAGCAACCCGGATGAGGAGACAATTCCCCTTGTCCTTCTTAGATGAAGGGCCCTCCTCCTTGGCCTTCATCTTCCCGAAGTCTTTTTTCTTCTCACCAACATCTTTCTGTTTGAAAGTCTTTTTAGGGAACTTGTTGGTGGGACGGGACTTTTTCGAGGGGCCTGGTGGGGGCTTGATGACCCAATGTCCACCAATCTTTTAGTAGCAGCCAATGCAGAAGACAGGTCAGTCACTCCTTGTCTCCGCAACTCTAATTGTGCCCATGGCTGAAGGCCATATAAGAAGTTGACAATTTATCTGCCTCAAACATATCCTTGATGTCCAACATGAGGGAACTGAACGCCTTGACGTAGTCCCTCACATTGCCCTCTTGTTTCAATTTCTTTAGGGCGTCCTTGGCAACCCAAGAAGAGTTGCAGGGAAGGAATTACTCCTTCAATTCGTGCTTCAAGGCATCCCAGTTTTGGATCTCTGGGCGGCCGATGTCATTGGTCCATGTTCGCCACCAAAGTTTGGCATCATCCATCAGATATGTGCAGGCAACCGGCACCATCTCTTCCTCCAAGACACGAGCAGCCTTAAAATACTGCTCCATGTCCCAGAGAAATTTCTCCAACTCCTTGGCACTCCGAGTGCCATTGAATATGTGGGGGTCATAGACCTTCATTTTGCCTCTTCCATCACCTTGCGGATGGTTTGGCACCGCCGCTTTGAGTACTCGAATGTCTGACACCATCTCGTCCATCCGAAGTTGAGCCACCGCAACCGCCTCCTGAAGCATCAGTAGAGTCGAATGAAATGCTTCAGTTTGCGCACACAAAGGAGACACATTGTCGGTCTGAGGCAAGACGACTCTTGCCTCCGAGCGGGACACCTTTCTCTAAGAGCCTCCATATTGCTGCCAGCCGCTGGCATAAAAGATTCCTCCAAGGAGCTGAGAACCTGGCTCTGATACCACGGCCATGGCATGCGCCCGAAGCTCCGTCTCGGCTAAGTCTATGTCACATGGTCTATGCGTGCGCATGGCTATGGCCAGATGCGGTCATGCGCGCGAGCGGCAAGAACCCTACGCGGTGAAGGCCCCGCGCCGGCGCCTTTACGCGGATCAAATTGGGTCTGACAGTTGCCCTCTAAGTAAAGGAGGTGCGGAGATGGGATGTAGACCGGCGCGTCTTGGTTCAAAGCGGCCATGCTAGTTATGGATAGGAAGCCAAAGGTCGGCAAGGGAGGAGAGCAGATGCGAACAAGAAGGAGGCGATGTCTTGGGTCTTGGGGCTCGGGAGGAGAGGAAGATGAGGACTACTGGAAGCTGAGGACGGCTATCGATCGACGAATGGCAGATGGCCTGGCCAATAGCAGCGGCAGCCTGGTGGCCGGCCGAGACGAGACACGCATGAGTACCAACCCGTAGAACAGAGGACTCTGGAGGCTCTTGGCCTCTGCAGCAGGGCTGATGCCTAGCGATATTGGGAGGAGGAAAGAAGGCGGCACTCGGATGCCGGATGGGAAGAACGGGCCCGATTATGGAGTCATTCGGTAGAATCTCAACCGATGAACAGAGAATTCATTAAAATGGGTTAAGGTCCTGTGGCGCCTACCTGTGGTTGCCGGAAAGAGACGATGGCAGAGCGGCAGCCGGAGGTGCCTAACCAGGTAGCTGTGGTCGCTTGCAGCCGTCCGTCGTGACCACGATCAAGGATTGGCCACGGAACAGAGTCAGGATTTAGCGAAATAGGGGCACAGCGCTAGCAGCGGTGGAATTGGGGGAACAAGAAGAGAATGGAAGGAAGAGAAGAAGAAGAAGAAGAAGAAGAGAGAGGACTGGTTCCATGACCGAAAACGGAGGGGTCTTGAGGTTTCGTAGACGGTAAAGAGGAGGGTTTCTGGGTTGTTAGGGCGTTCTTGAGAGCTTGGCAAAGCGAAAATTATGTGGAGGCCGACGGTTTTGAGACCGAGACGATGGAGAAACAGAGACGATGGAGAGGCAAAGTCTATCATAAGTATCTTCTACACTCTCAGGCTATTTAATGCATGGACTTGGTTTTCAAATCAAATTGATGCACAGGGGCCTCACCAGGCTAGAGAGTGTGCTTCAGCCAGCGGTCTCACGGTCGTTAATGATATGTTACCACGGTCCGGTCTGTGAGACCAGGTCGGCTTTGCGTTTGCAAGCAGCCTCCATGGCTGCCGATTAAACTAACTGCTCGTTACATCCTTTTATGTGTACATTGAAACAAACATTATGATCGAGATATATGTTATTATATTTTTTTTTGATAAGCTCTTCTTTTTAGACAACGAATTTTTTTATTTTATTTGATAAAAATAAAATAATATGTTCATTCTAAGGCAGTAAAAATCGATCAAACATTGCTGCTAGAATGCAATAATAATTAAAATAATTAATATTAGTTAAGTACCTCTATATGGTATAATGTAATTTTAAGATGCTTAATTTATGATGCTGTCACTTTAATATCATATTAGCTTTTATATGATTAAACTTTGTTTGATGAAAATGGTTGAACTATTTGATCCGCAATCAAAAATTTTAAAAATTTATTATGTGGTTAACAATGGCTAGTCATCAAACCTCAATAATATATAGATTATTCATAGTGCTAAATTTTAATAAAACTTTACGTGGACGGGGGAGGGGGGGGGGGGGGTGAGCATAAGAGGGCACTCCTTAGCTTCCTCTAGCTCGGCCTCAGCCTTGTCCTCGTTGTTGATGGTGCTAAGGTTGATGCATGAGCAACGCTCTTAGGAAGGTAAAGAATGCTGAAGAGATGCTCACCCTCAGCCAATTCACCATGCAATCGAGCTTTTTCGCACAACAGAAGCTAGAATTCTCTATCTCTGGTATGAGAAAATTTGGGGATTCTTAGCAGAGCAAAGAGAGCCCTAGGAGACACCAAAGGACTGTTGGATACTGGAAACTATGGGTGACGAACAAGGGGTTTAAAGAGCACAACAAGAAAGACTATCGGTAAGTTGGTCCAAGAGGGCCGATCCGATCCGATGTGGAATATAGGCATATATCTCATACCATGCACGACACTGTCTTAATCTAAATTTTAAAAATAAAAATAAATTTTTAAATATTTTAAATTTTAGAAATAATCTATATGAAAATGCTTTTGAGCCCAGTTTACGAATTATGATCATAAATGTGAAGATATGGTAAATGTAGCTTGACACGCGGCAAAAAAAAAAGAGAAATCAACATTCGATATTTATAAAATAAAAAATAAATATTATTATTTAAAAAAATTATGTAATATAGTTAGAAACGTAGCGACAAAAGAAGAAAAATATTATTATTTGTGTAATGTTAAGCTTGTTTGTTTCAAATTATCATATTTTTTTCCATCAATCCGAATTTCAATCCGAAACTCAATCTGAATCCGATTTTAAAAATAGGGTTAAGGTTGAGGTTTTACAAATAGAGTTAGGGTTAGGGTTAGGGTTAACATTTATAAATAGGGTTAGGGTTAGGGTTGAGGGAAACCCAAGTTTCATGAGCCCGAGTTGCACTCCTACCTCCATCAGGGTGGATGCCTTTTACCGGTACAATCAGCAAGTTGCTCTTGTCATCTTAGAGGGAACCTCTGATCCTTGACTCTTCTCGAGTGTATATGCAAGCACTGACTTCTGAGAGAGGCGTATCCTATGGTCTGAGATTCTTTCTCTTCTTTCTCAGGGAATTCTATCCCTTATTATAGGAGATTTGAACTGCATTATTGGGTCCAATGAAAAGAAAGAGGGCAGACCATATTGCAGGTGCTGCGAACATTGTTAAGTTCAGGACCTTAATCTCTTCTTCATCGGTGCAATCAGCAGGTTGCTCTTCTCATCTTAGAGGGAACCTCTGATCCTTGGCTCCTCTCGACTGTATATGCAAGCATTGACTTCTGAGAGAGGCGTGTCCTATGGTCTGAGATTCTTTCTCTTCTTCCTCAGGGAATTCTATCCCTTATTATGGGAGATTTCAACTGCATTATTGGGTCCAATAAAAAGAAAGAGGCAGACATATTGCAGGTGCTGCGGATATTGCTGAGTTCAAGACCTTCATCTCTTCTGCTGGGTTGCTGGATCTAGGGTTCTTGGGTCCCCAATTCACTTGGTGTAATAATCGCTAGGGATCTGCTCGAGTTTGGGAGAGATTGGATAGGGCTATGACTACGACCCAATGGCTTCAGAATTATCATTCCGCCACTGTTACTCATTTTCCAAGGACTGCCTCTGATCACTATCCTATCCTGATATCCACTGAGGTGGCTACTCTGCAACAGAGAAGTTTTGATTCGAGCAATTCTGGACTTTCTATTCCTCAGCTCGGACCTTATCTCACAGGATTGGCATATACCTATGAAAGATAGTCCTGCTTATAGGTTATCTAGGCATCTTGAGTTAGCGAGACGCAGGCTTTCCAGATAGAACAGACTGAAGGTTGGGGATTTAGTGAGGAAGTTGAGTATGTGGAAGCTGATATTGCTACTCTACAAACCAAAGAGGATCAGGAAGGCTGCCTCCCTGATTCTGACCTCACATCTCTCCGAGCTAAGCTAGCTCTTCACCACTCTCTTCTTTAGCAGCAGGAGATCTTTTGGAGGCAGAGGTCTCAGATATAGTTGATTCGCGATGGGAATCAAAACACAAGATTTTTTTACCAGGCCATCCTGAAGCGACGTGCAGCTAACAGGATTCGGTGACTTGCTGATAGGGAGGGCATTACCATAAGGATTATTATGTTATCAGGGATCAACTACTTCACTTCTTCTAGTCTAGATAGTCGGAGCATACTGGCGATGGGTTCCCTATCCACCCGGTCCGACTTCCAAGAAGGTCTCTACTTATGAGAATAACCTTCTTATCAAGCCGATTACAGCGAATGAAATACGGTTGGCTTTATGGGATCTCCGTCCTGACAAGGCCCCTGGGCCTTATGGGTTTTTGCCTTTTTTTCTTTCACTGCTATTGGAATATGTGGGCCAGGATGTAGTGCAGGCTATCTAGATTGCCTTCCAATCCAAATCCAATCCTACTGATTGGAACCGGATACTCATTACTCTTGTGCTCAAACGCTCTGATGCTTCCACCCCTTTATTATCAGCCCATCATCCTTTGCAGTACATTGTATAAGATCTGTACGCATATCTTAGTCACCTGCCTACGGGATGTGATACCTCACCTTATTTCTACAGTGCAGGGGCTTTTCTCAAAGGGTGTATGTTGGCCCAGATGGCAACCTAAGAGGAGGGGTGAATTGGGTTCTTTTAAAAATTAAGCCTTTTAAAATAATTTAAACTATTGATGAGAGGATATAACAATTAATTCAAGTTAAAGCACGATAGCAGAGAGAGAGATAAATAAGCACGGCAAACACAAAGATTTTATAGTGGTTCGGTGTATCCAACACCTACGTCCACTCCCAAGCTCCACTTGGGTCCACACTATAATCCTCGATTACAGTCGAGTTGTTTTACAAGCTCACAACCCAAACTTGTTGTTTTCCGGGATCACAACGAACCCAGCCGGTTTTACACGGGCTCACCAGCACAAAACCCAACACACAAGCTATCCTTAGCTTGTGCCGAGGTAAACTACCTCCACTAATTCAATCCACTGATTGAATTAGCAAACACAAGATAAAATATGAGTTTAATACAAAACAGCTCCTTTTGAGCAGATATTTCAAAATAAAAGCAAGTTTAGAAGGGCCTGTTTAGATTCGATTTGAGTGCAGGCTTTTCTTCTTTTCCTCAACTCCTTTGAAGTGTGGAATCGGGCCTCAGCTCAGATTCTTCACGGATTGAATGTTGGAGTTGATTTGAGCTTTTTCTCCCTTTCTTTGAATGTTGAAAATCTCTTGATTTGATCTTGAATGGCTCTTGGATTTTCTTCTAGACTTTCTTGGATTGATGAACTTGAGCACAGATGAAGTCTCCTTTGATTTCACTCCTTCTCTTTCACTCTATTTTTGAATCTCGGATTTTTTCAAATGACGCTCTGTTTTCTCTTTTTCTGAAAGATTTTTCTTTTTCTCTCTTGATTTGTATATCTCTTTTGATTTGAAAACGGCCTCTCTATTTATAGACTCTGCAAAAATATAGCCGTTAGAAACAAAGAAATCTAGCCGTTATTGAAAAATCTTACCGTTGGCGCTGAGTTGGCATTCAGAAAAAATCATGCCCAGATTTGTTGGAGTCGGCTCCAACTTTAGGCGAGTCGGCTCGAAGACGCGATGCCAAAAATAGAAACATTCAGAAAGTTAAGGGGTCGACTCAACGAAAATAAGGTGTCGACTCCTGACAGTCGGGGGTCGACTCATGAAAAGCAAGGGGTCGACTCGAGAAGTGCTCAGAAAATAACTCTCTGGAGTCT
>UESW01001788.1:100966-329768 GCA_900491605.1 Calamus simplicifolius | reverse complement strand
TATTTATGAGCTTTTTATGCGTGCTAGATATGATGATGAACTCCATCTATGGATTTTTAGTCTTTCCGTGATATTCTTTCTTTGGAAGGAGGTTGCTGGCGCGGTCCTACTATCTTGAACAACATCTTATGGATGATTGGAGATAGTTCCTTGGTGGATATTGTTCAGGATACGTGGATTACTGATCTCCCCATCTTACGCTAGCCTACTTTTATCAGTATTGATGTTCCTAGCAGCATGAGGGTTACTGATTGATCTCTCAAATCTCTCCTCCTGACACACTCCCATGGTGTCTCGGTTTTTTGGTGAGGAGCTATCTGCTGATACTTTCTATTCCGCTCATACCGGGGCACACATCTGATACTAGATTATGGAAGAGATCATGTCTTTCTAGTGCTCGGACTAAGGACCTCATGAAGATTTATAGGCCACAGCCTCAATATACAATGGATGCAGCATGGATTTGGAAGCTTCCCATCCAGCCCAGAATTCAACTCTTTATTTGGAAGCTCGCGTGGGATTGTCTTCCTACCTGCTCATTGCTCTTTGGGAGGAATTGTCTATCCAGGCTACTTGCCCGTTGTGTGGACAGGAGGAGGAGACAACTGATTATGCCATCTTCATCTGTCCCAGAGCGAGACAGATATGGAAGATTATGGGATATCACCTCAGGGAGAGTGGTATGGGTTCCTGGCGGTCCCTTCTCCGCGCGGTATCCGGAGGGGTAATCAGCAGTAGGGCGCCATTTGGGCCACCATAGCCATCGGATATGGTTATTGTAGAATTTGCTTATCTTCACTGATAACATGTCTCCTCCCACATGATAGTGAGAAAAGCCATATCCCCTGCTGCTTCGGCCATTGGGGTTCCCCTGCTGCTTCGGCAGCAATCCGGCATCCGATTTTATCTCTAGGGAGCCTCCCCTAGGGTTTGTCAAATCAACTTCGATGAAAGTGTTCGGAGCAGATTAGCAGGTTCACCATTATTATCCGTGGGATCGATGGAGCAATGGTGGCAACGAGAGGACTTGGCCTTCTAGACTTCTCTATTCCTTTGGCTGAACTTTATGCCGCTTGAACTAGTATTTCCTATGCTACTCGGATCCTTCATGCTCATAGTCTTTTCATTGAGGGGGACTCTTACTGCCATCCCATGGCTTCGGTAGGACTGCTGCGATCATGTTTCAATCAATCATCTGCTCCATGACATCTGGTCTACCATGTGGGATGACCATAGAGTCCAGATTCATCACGTCTATTAGGAAGTTTAACTCTGCGGCTGATTGGTGGCGGGCTCTATGGCATATCATTTTGGTTTGGATTTAAAATAGAATGACTCATATTCTATTGTATTTAAATAAATTTTGTTTTCTAACCTAGGAGGGTTGATTCGAATGTCATCATCCTGCTGTATTAAAAAAAAAAAAACTTAGTTACACCCGTAACTTGCAATAATAACGTAACCTTATCATCGCAGCGTTTCGAAAGTAGCCATCAACGACTGCTTTAAGATTCATGCTCGGAAGTTCTTCTTCCCCGATCGCCGGCTTTCTGTGCTGCCTTCCTTGTTTATTCCTCTCTGCTTCATGGACAACCACGGGTCTTCGTCTCCAGCCGTGTTTGATGGGCCCAAGCGAGCCGGAATGGCATGGCGTCAAGCTCTTGAAGGACGGTTCGAGTGGGTAGCTCCATCACCTTCTCCGGCCGTCGTAGCCGAATTGGAGTGCCTGTATCCCGATATAGTCCAAGTTCCTGTGCAATCGCTGGAGGAGGAAGAAGCTAGATGGCTGAATCACTCAATCATCGCTCGCAGTCTCTCCCGTTGGATTCCACTGGAGGCGATTATCCGGGAATTTCAGCGTGCGGGGATTCCAGGCGAAATTGAAGCTGTAACTCTGGCTCACCGGCACTTCTTGGTCCGGTTCTCCGACCCTCAAGCCTTGGAGACTGCTTGGTAGACCATGGGTGGCCAATGGTCAGTCGCTTGCTGTTGCACAGTGGCAACCAGATTTTGTCCCGGCGGCGAGCTCAATCCTCCATGCCCTGCTTTGGATTCGTCTTCCCCAACTCCCGATCGAATATTGGACTGACGAGGTGCTGTCTTCGATCTCTCGGTCATAGGGCAGTTCTTGTTCACTGATGCTTCAACCAAGCAAAGGAATCGAGGGGGCTTCGCTCGAGCTTGCATCCGTGTAGACTTGAGCAAGCCCCTGAGGCCAGGAGCTAGGATCTGCGGAAACAGGGCACCGTTCTGGCAGCCGTTCTCATATGAGAATTTGGATGGAATCTGCGGCTCCTGTGGTGCCTTGCATCTTGATGGTGGTTGTGGGGCGGAGCAGGCTGCATCGTCCTCCTCATCCCCCTCTCCTGAACCAAGGTTTGGGCCTTGGATGGCTGCGCTCAGGCATCGGAAGCCTTCACAGGACCAGCAGCATTCGGCGCCCAGGAAGATGACCCCTGCTGGCAAGCCCGTTCCCTCTGCCTCTGCTTCTCCGGAAGGCTGGACTGTTTTGAGGAAGGTGGCGCGGAGGCCTGCTGGTCAGCTGCCCATGAATAGGAAGTTCAGGCGATGCACTCTCCTCCTGCGCAGAAGGATCAAGCGTGCCGTTTTCCTTCAGTGTGCCGGTTGGCACTAGAAGTTTAGATGCCAATCCTTTTGCTAGGTTGGGTTCAGATCAAATTGCAGACAGTGAGAAAGGAAGCCTGATGCCCAGTAAGGAAGTTCAGATGGGTCAGTCTAAGAGGGCCCGGCCAGTTGAGCCACTTTTGCAGAGAGTGGTATCTAAGACCACTAAAGCAAAGGGAAAGCATCCCTTAGGGGAAATGGAAGGGCGCAAGACCTTTTCAAGTTTTAGCATCTTCAGATTCCCTTTTGGGATCAGGTGGTTTTAATGGGCCGGGATCGAATAAGTCCCATTGTAAGGATGGGCCTGCTCTGGTGTGTAGCTTCGGGCCCTCCTTGCCGACTCAGGATGGAGGGCTGGCCCATGACACGACAGTCTCCATCCTCAAGAAGGCCATACAGAAGGAGGATTCAGTGGTGGTCATGGATGAGTCGCATTCTGCCAATATAGGCACGGGGGGTTGTTCTGCTAGGGGGCCTGGGGGCCCCCATTCTTCTAATGATCCGACTGAGTTGGTGTTACCTGGGGACATGGTTGAAGTCCCCCCCACACAAGTTTCTAAATGAAGATTCTTACCTGGAATGTGCGAGGTGCTCTGAAACCCTCGTTTCGTTCTTCGTTTGGGAGATTGTTGCAGCTTCATGCTTTTGACATCTGTGTCCTGTTGGAGACCCGTCTGTCTGGGGATAGTCTGGCTCGCCTCCGGAGACAGCTTTCAGATCGTGGGCTTCTTATGCAGTCGAGTCGGTTGGTCTCTCTGGTGGTATTCTAGTGCTTTGGAGACATGATAACATCATGGTTGACGCTTTCCACGGCTGTGGTCAGCAAATAGCTCTGGTTATATCCGAGGGGTCCTATACTCCTTGGTTCCTATCGGGCATCTATGCTAGCACTGACTTCAGGATGCGCCGTATCCTTTGGGCTGAGATTCTTTCTCTTCTTGATCAGGGTCTTCCCTCCCTAATTGCTGGAGACTTCAATTGCATTGGGGGCTGAGGAGAAAAGAGGAGGTAGACAGTTTGTTGGATCCCCGGGCGTTGCTGAGTTCAGATCCTTCATCTCTTCTGCAGAGCTTTTGGATTTGGGATTCACCGGACCCCAATATACTTGGTGTAATAATCGCCAGGGTGCCGCTAGGGTGTGGGAAAGGCTGGACAGGGCCATGGCGACTTCTTCTTGGCTCCAGCTTTTCCCTTCTGTTACTGTTACTATTTGCCCAGAATTGGCTCTGATCACTGCCCCATTCTTATTTCTACTGATCATTCTTCTCAGCAAAGTAGGCAGTTTAGATTCGAGAAGTTTTGGACTTTTTATTCTTCTGCCAGAACCACTATCTCTCAGGTTTGGCAATTACCTGTCAGAGGGAGTGCTACCTATAGACTTTCTCATCGGCTGATCATTGCCAGACACCGACTCTCTAGTTGGAATAAAAGAGAGGTGGGGGATATTGTTAGGCAGGTTGAGCAAGTCGAAGCTACTATCTCTTCCTTGCAGTCAAAGGAGGATCAGGAGGGGTTCCTCTTGGATTCTGATCTATTGACTCTCAGGTAGCCTGGCTTTGCATCACTCTCTTATGTTGCAGCAGGAGACTTTTGGAGGCAAAGGTCCAGAATCCAATGGATTAAGGAGGGAGATCACAACACTAGATTCTTTCATCAGGCTACTTTGAAACGCCGTGTGATGAATCGTATCAGGCAGTTAGTTGATGAGGAGGGTGATATTCAGGGATCAGTTTTTTCAGTTCTTTAAGTCTAAATGGACTGAGCATTCTGGTGTGGGCTTCCCAGTTTTCCCTATTCAGCCCCCCTACAGAGTCTCCATGCTGACAATGCTAGTCTTGTCAGATCAGTCACGGCGGAGGATATTCAGCGTGCTTTATGGGATCTTGGACCTGACAAGGCCCCTGGGCCTGATGGCTTCCTCCATTCTTCTTCGCCACTATTGGGATTATGGGTCAGGATGTGGTGCAGGCTATTCAGCTTGTCTTTCAGTCTCACACTATTCCCTCTGATTGGAATCAGACCCTTATTACCCTGGTGCCAAAACGTCCTGACGCTTCATCCCCTCTGCACTATGGCCTATCAGTCTTTGTACCACCTTATATAAGGTTTGTGCTCACCTCCTGGTTTCTCGGTTGGCTCCGGTGATCCCTCATCTCATTTCTCCTGAGCAGGGTGCTTTTATTAGGGGGCGCAATATTACTGATAACGCTCTATTAGCCCAGGAGTTTATGCATGACCTTCAGCGTGCTTCCAGTCGTCAGAGCCTTATGTCAGTGAAGCTTGATATGGAGAGAGCTTATGACAGATTGAGTTGGGATTTTCTACGCTATACCCTTCAGGAGTTTGGCTTCGATGACCTTTTTATTGCCTGGATTATGGCGTGTATTTACCGGCCGTCTTTCTCTCTATTAATTAATGGAGGTCAGACGGATTACTTCCACTCTGAGGTCGGTCTGAGGCAAGGATGCCCTCTTTCCCCCTTCCTTTTTATCCTCTCCGCTGATGCTCTGTCTCGAGCTCTTACTCAGGCTATTCGTCCCTTGTTCCCTATTCTACTGGTCCCCTTGGGCCCACTCTTTCCCACTTACTGTTTGCGGATGACTGTATTCTTCTGGGGAATTCTTCTACTCGTAATGCTTCCACCTTGGCGACTATTCTGCAGGATTATTGTCAGGCTTCTGGTTAGAAAGTTAATCTAAATAAATCTTCGATCTACTTTAGCCCGAAGACGTCTCCTACTGTCAAGGGATCTATCTTGGGTATTATGGGTATTCTGTTCAGACTGATCGGCTCTCCTACCTTGGGATTCCTATCATGGGAAGAAGGCCTCAGAACTCTGATTTCAGTGTCCTGGAGAGGAGGGTTCGCGATCGCCTGGATGGGTGGCAGGCTTTCTATGATGGCTCGGATCACTCTTTTACGCTCAGTGTTGTCTTCTCTTCCTCTATACAGTTATCCAATGCTGCCATCCCACTGACATGCTTAAGGAAGATCGAGAGATATTTTCGAAATTTCCTCTGGGCCTCGATGCAGGATGGTCATGGCGTTCATCTTCTGGCCTAGGATATTGTCTGTATGCCGATTGCGGAGGGTGGTCTTGGGATCCAGTCTCTTACTGCTAGGCGGGAGGCTCTGATTGCTAGGCATGCTTCGCGGTTCTTGCTTGATCCACATTGTTTGTGGAGTTCCTTCATGCGTGCCAAATATGGAGACTGAAATTATTCTGCTTTCCCTCAGTCCCCCCGTGGGCAATCCTTCTTCTGGAAAGAGGTCTGTCGGCATGCACCGGCTGTTCTGGACTGCATTTCTTGGATGATTGGTGATGGTACCTCTGTGGATGTTGTTCAGGACACTTGGATTGCAGACCTTCCCCTGTCGCGATGGCCGACTTTTGTTTGCACTAATATCCCAATGGAATGAGAGTCTGTGATTTAATATCTCAGGATCATTCTGCTTGGGTTTCCTCGTCAGTGTCTAGTCTCTTTGGGGGAGAGCTCTATCATCGTGTTACTTCTATTCCTCTTGTTCCGGGACCCGCTGCTGACACTAGGGTTTAGAGGAGATCCTGTTTATCTCAGGCTTCTATGAGGGACCTCTTGAATCTCTACAGGCCCTTGCCCCAGCAAGCTATGGATTTGGCTTGGATTTGGCGCCTTCCCATTCACCCTAGAGTGCATCTCTTTATATGGAAGCTTGCTCGGAATGTTCTTCCTACCTGTTCCCTGCTTTCCAGGAGAGGTATGAGCATTATGCCTACGTGCCCGGTGTATGGCCTTGAGGAGGAGACTGTAGATCATGCTATCTTTTATGTATTAGAGCGAGACAGATTTGGCAGAGTTCAGGCGAGTGCCCTTGGGCGCATGATTTTGATTCCCAGCATCTTTCCTTTCTTTCCTGATTAGGCAGGATTCGCGGAGGAGCTACCATCAGTTGGTGCCGAGGTGGGCTTATACTGCGTACCAGATCTGGTTATCCCGGAATCAGCTTGTGTTCATTGATGAGATAGCTTCAACCCATCGGGTTGTCAGGCTGCTGTCTCCTTATCCGTTAAGTATACTTTTCATCAGAGCACTCTTGATTTTGCCAGCCCTAGCCACTGGGTCTCCCATGCTGCTCCGGCAGCATACCGACATACGATATTTATCTCTTGGGAGCTCCCTCCTCTAGGGTTTGTCAAAATCAACTTTGATGGGAGTGTTCGAGGCAGATAACCGGGTTCAGCTTTCGTAATTAGGGGGTTGGATGGCACGATGCTCGCGGCTGGTGGATTTGGGCTTCTTGACTCTTCTGTTCCCCTTGCTGAATTGTATGCGGCATGGACGGGTATTTCTTATGCCCTTCGGAGCCTGGGTGTCAAAAGGCTCATTATTGAGGGAGACTTTGCTACGGTTATCAGTTGGATTCGTCAGGAGTCTACTGACCATCGGTCGTCTATCCCCTTGATCAGTGACATCTGATCTCTTCTCCAGGGCGTTGGCAGCGCTCAGATTCAACATATCTACAGGAAAGTCAATTCAGCTGCAGATTAGATTACCGCTAGAGTGGCACATCACTTTGGCTTTTGGAGCTAGAAGTAGAGCGATTTTTGTTCTATTAACTTTATTTAAATTTTGTATTTAATATATCGGGTTTGACTTACCCTAAAATAGTTTGATCATCCGTTGTACGAAAAAAAAAAAAAACGGACCTTTATATGAACCGATATTCGAGCAAGCCTAATTGCAAACCATTTCCACCCCCAACTCCGGTCGCGGTGGGTTCTGAAGGCCCCGTCTCCGTGTATTCTCGTGCGTGTACCGTCGGGTAAAAGGTCTCCCTGTTCTCACCTCGTTTCCTCCTCTCCTCTCTTGATCGAATCCATGGCTGGCGACGGTAATTCCCTTTCTTCTTCCCCTCGATCTCTCTTTCTCCCTTCTCTCTTTTAATCTTTCTCTAATTTCGTTTCAGCAGAAAGGGGTCGGCCCAGCAAGAAGCTGAAGATCTCATCGAAGGTGAACCAGTCGATCGAAACCAAGAAACCCCAATCCCCCTTTCTGTTTCCCTGTCTAATTCGTTCCCTCTTTCAGGCTTCCCAGATCGTCGAAGATGATGACATTGGAGATTATGCCGACGATTTCGATGAAGATAGCCGGGAAGGTATTTGATCCTTGAAGCTTTGTTTTTTCGAAACAAATTGCTTGTTTTTGGTTATTTTCGCTGGTTTTGATCGTCGGAATATGATCTGGGAATAGTGGAGAGGGAGACCAAGAAGAGGGATTTCACCAAGCTTGAGCTGAAGCCTGATCACGCCAACCGCCCCCTCTGGGCCTGCGCCGATGGCCGCATCTTTCTCGAGACCTTCTCTCCTCTCTATAAACAAGCCTATGATTTCCTCATCGCCATCGCCGAGCCCGTCTGCAGGTCCCTTCCCCAACCCTAATAGTGATATCTCTTTTTCTCCTTTTCGACAGTTTGATCCTTTTAGTTGATTTGAACTTTTTGGGAATAGACCGGAATCGATGCATGAGTACAATTTAACGCCGCACTCATTGTATGCTGCTGTCTCTGTTGGGCTTGAGACGGAGACCATCATTAGTGTTCTTAATAAGTTATCGAAGACAAAGTTGCCCCGCGAGATGATTGATTTCATCCATGCTTCCACCGCCAATTATGGAAAGGTCAAGCTTGTGCTGAAGAAAAATCGGTATTTTGTGGAGTCACCGTTTCCGGAGGTAATTATTGTTCAAAATGTGAAACTTTGGATTTCTAATGAGTTTTGTTACAGGTTTCCTGTTAATTGGATTGATGATAATGTGATGTTGTGAGTGCAGGTGCTGAAGACGTTGCTTAGAGATGAAGTTATAGCCCGGTCTCGGATTACTCCTGAGGTATTCCCAATCTTTTATTAGGACTTCCTCTGTAGTTTATTGGAAACAATCTGAAAATAGGAATCTCGTTGCACCCAAAACTTATTTTTTCCGATTTTTTTTTTTCCCTTCCATCTCCAGTGGTCTTGAATAGTTTTTCTTACGCGCACGTGGATAGCATTTGCAATGTATGATGCCAAATATTAGTGCAGTTGATCTTATCATGTGCATAATATTATCTGTTACTTTGCTTTTGCAAAGTTGTTGTTTGATGCCTTCAAGGAGCTCCTTTAGTTGCATGATTTTGTCATAACTTATCATATATCCCACTCCCACTTAAACTATAACTTTTTAGGATTTAGAACTTGCTCGTGTTAAATATGGTCATGTCAGATATTAAATGCTTAAA
Source organism: Calamus simplicifolius (assembly GCA_900491605.1). Taxonomy (NCBI): domain Eukaryota; kingdom Viridiplantae; phylum Streptophyta; class Magnoliopsida; order Arecales; family Arecaceae; genus Calamus; species Calamus simplicifolius. The sequence goes on along the minus strand of UESW01001788.1, from coordinate 320,888 downwards.
GTGTAACTTTTAACAGGTGTAATTTATGTATTGAGGATGGGAGAACATGCATATGCATGAAAAGATGTAACAGGTGTTTGTTTACTTGTGCAAAAATTCATGCATTTTGAATGACCTTTTTCTTGGGTTTAAATACATCTTTATGCCTTTTTTCAATAATCATCTAATTGGAAATTTTACAGAAATGGATAGGTTATGCTTAATAGTTGCTCGCCCTCCTTCCTTTTATTTTTATGTTTTGGTTGACCCAAATTCTGTAATTGCCGCAATGCTTTTTAGATAGTGATGTTGCATGTTGCCTTTTAATCTAATTGTTCTTTCTTCAGAATTCTCAAAGTGGTGAAGCTTTCACAATTAGCAAAACTGCGGGGAGATAGAAGGGGGTCATGAAGAGTTGCTGAATGAAGCAGAGTTGGCGGCTGCTGCAGAAGAAAAAGAACTCTTTCTTTTGAAATAGACCCTAGTCAGGTAATATGTTATTATACAGGATACTACTAGCATCTACTGAAAAAATATCGAAAAAATTGTCACTTGAAATAATACTTTTTTTTTTTTGTGGGTAAATGCAGGTTGAGAATGTCAAGCAACGCTGCTTACCAAATGCCTTAAATTTTCCAATGCTAGAGGAGTATGACTTTAGAAATGATACGGTCCGTTGTATTTTCTTATTATTACTTACTAAATATAATTTTAGAAGTTTCTTAGTTATTATCAAAAATCTGATAAGCAGAACATTTAGGTCGATGTGATAATTTCTTAGTATTATATTCCAAGCTGTAGCTTGAGGCGTCAGATTATAGGAGAAAAAAGAAAGAAGAGAAAAGAAGAATGAAAATGAAAAAATGGATTTGGAAGAGGAAGTAAAAGAGGAAGAAGAAGAATAATAATGGATAAAGAAAGGAAAGAGGGAATGCACCTATCTTGAACCCATCCTCATTCCTACATGTATTAGGGATTTGATTTTGTGTAAACAAAACCAAGGCTGGTCACTGGTAGAGTTGTTACAAGATTAAAATGTGGGCCTCTTCCTCTTTTTTGTCGCTTGTTTTTCTCAATGACAATAGGGTACCCAATTGTAATTGATATATCCATGGTGCTTTTGAATATTTTTAAGCATATGATTCTCTTTATGATCCCTTTCTTATAATTTTTCCTTTAAATTAATCAAAATGTGCACTATGAAAGTTTGAAAACGTAGTCTTAATCATTTTTTATTGGTCCAATTAGGTCTTGGTATGGTTGTAGATTGAGATAGAGACTTTCAGTGAAAAAATTAAAATAGAACATTCATAAAAATGACATGTAAAACTATTCAAGAGAATAAATAATATTATTTATAGCATATATGCTATTTGAGACCTTTTTGTGTTTTACCTATTGTTTTCTTGATCTATAAGCTTAGAACCAATGGACCTTTGAATTTCTTACTTCTGAACATCTACATGCTTTAAAAGTTAAGTATTTGAAAATGCTTGAAGGCCTCAATTTATCAACCATGAGCGATTTTGACAGATAAATATAATAATCTTAACATATAATTGGAACTAGCTGGTCTCAGTAGATATCACTAAAACCTACCAAAGCCATACCAAAAAGGGTCAATTTTGGCATAGATTGGGATGGATTGACTGAAGCCAGACCATTTTGGCCCAGAATTGGTTTTGGTCAGAATATCGAACCTAATTCAATTCCTCCTAACTCATGAACTGTCGAACTGTGCTGTGATAGAGACTATGTTTAGCCTGGTGATAACTGTTGGGGAAAGATAGCCAACCATCCCTATATGTGCTCATAGGTCTTCTATCACAGGTCCTTAATCCACTACAGGATCCAGTTGGTTCTGTAGTGTATATACTAGCCATATTCCAAGCATTACAACTTGTCTCAGAGATCAAATATACTATATTTTAGATTCAAATAATCTCATTTTAGATCTAATTGCCTCTTTATCAAAGAAATATTTCAGGTATCTCTGTTACATTGTTTAAGGAGGCATGCCATTAATTTCAACTCCTTAATTAGCACAAGAGATTGTGATATCATTCATACAAATGATTTTCATGATTGGCTCTCGTGTACCATGCTATACACACAATGATTTGTTTTCCTTTCAAAGTCATATGATGAATTCTTGGATTTTGTAGAAGCCATATGAATTCTTGGCTTACAAAATCCAATTTTGTGAAACATTGCGAGTCATAAAGTGTATCCCACCATCCTTTGCTAGTCATAAAGAATGCCTTCCTGGAATTCAATGACAATAATGATGATCCGTCTCTGGCTGTTGTGATACTTGTATAAATTGAGTTTTTAATAGATAAAAGAGTTCAAAGTTGCTGACTCCATAGGTCCAAGTATATTCCCTGATCAAATATGAGCTTTTAATCCATTGACAGTTCCATTCGAAATATACTTAAAAGTATTTAATCCATCAACAATGCTGTTTGGAAGGATACTTAACTGTATACATCCAATGATACCTTGTGACTTGTTTTTTGATTAGCAGCTCAACTGGTTCTCAGATCTTACTTAGTATGAGAACATCCATCTCTTCCTATTTTACCCACTTCTAGTGAGTTATTTAGAACCTTAGCAAGTATTGCTATGTATAGGAGCATAAGAGAGAGGTAGGGCAAAAGCATGATATGAAACAATTTCTTGAATGTGATGAAACTAAATAGAGGATGTGCAGTAGCAAATCATGAGGTTTTGTGGTGAGCAACGAGAAGATTATTGTTAGATTGATGTTGTTGGTGAATGATTCTTCAAATATTTTTTTTTGTCACATGAAGACCTTGTGAGTTATATAATATTTTTTGAAGTTGATGATGTAATTTAAGGTGGAGGTGGAATTAGCAGAAGTGGGATTGCAGTGTGCTTATTTTGTTGGATATTAATGTCTTGTCCTTCATTAGGAAAACTAAGAGCATCAAAATGAACAAGCTAGAAATATTTAAATCTCTTTATTTTTGTTTCACTAAGCAACAAACGAAAATTGCCAATAGGACTTGGGTCCAATTGTTGGCACCCCTCTCCTTAAGGCTTGCCCTTGGGAGAGGTCTAGGGTTCAAACTCTAGTGGTGGCACAATACTACCGTGCTTCTTGAAAAAAAAAAAAAAATTAGAAATTGTCTATTGGTTTACATTTGTAATGCTTTGAATGCTATAAAAGCTAATTAAGTAAAATCTTTGGTATTTGCTATTTAATATATACCATTGTCTTTCCTTGTTAAAATTCTTTCCATCAAAAGGAAGCTATTTTAGAATTATGTAATCTATGGGTGGCCCAATGCATGAGGCTCTTACCATTGCAGGGCTTGGTAAGGTTAGATATATGCAGCCTTACCTCACGTTCTAAGAGATTGTTTCACTTAAGTCATAGTGGAGTGAACTTATCATTATGTCAAGGCTCAACCTTTAATGTTCTGCAACTACAATGACTCCCCATTCTCTTGTTGTGGTACTAGCTCTGTAATTAGAAATAGATTTAGTTGTATCACTAATAAGATCTCAACAGGTTGAACAATATCTGTTTGTAGGATGAGGAAGTTTAAGCGGCATTGAGAAGCAATTTTGCATTGCATGCCAAAGTGTTTTTTTTTTTTTTTTTGGGTTTTTGACATAGCTTCATGTTCCTTTTTATTATCATGCTGTCTTTTTTGAAGATTTTTAGCTAACCCTAATTAGTTTGGGATTAAGGCTTAGTTGATTTTTTTTCCTGTTTTTAGGTTAATCCTGATTTGAATATGGAATTGAAACCTCAAGCACAACCAAGACCATATCAAGAGAAAAGTCTGAGTAAGATGTTTGGAAATGGTGAGTATCTCATGCACCTGTGCAGTATATGGTGTCCAGAGCTTTACATGTCTGCTTGCGCATTAATCTTTCTTCTTATATATAGAAATTTGATAGAGCATTCCTTTCTTAATTTGATGTTGAAAAATCTAAATAATATCTGCAGTTCTGTGTAAGATGTAAAGACAAACTTAAAAGTGATAATAGGCCTGCTAAAAAGGGTTATGAATAGTATGTGAGAATCTGCTTTTTAAAAGAATTTGATATTGAAAACTCTAAACAATACATGCAGTTTTGCATAAGATGTAGAGATGAGCTTAAAAGTGATACTAAGCCTACAAAAAAGAGATTACGAGTAGTATGCAAAGACAATACAGGTAGTGACGACATCTAAACAACACACATGTGAAGGAATATATGTTACACCTCATCCCTTTGGTTACATATCAACTTTGATCAAGGCCTTGGCAGTATCTCACTATTTCAGGATCTGTTGTTGGCAACTACCAGAATGAGAATCTTGAATACAGACTAGAATTCTTAAGCAATCACACCCATGCGCGCGTGCTCCCCCCGTGCTGCACCCCCCAACCCCATCCCCAAAAACAATACAGAGAGAGAGAGAGAGAGAGAGAGAGAGAGAGAGAGAGAGAGAGAGAGAGAGAGCAGTCTGTCACTCTGGGGACCTGAAACATAATCAATAAATCTTTTCTTATGTAAAAACTAGATCTACTGCACCCAGTATTGAGATGCATATGACATTTCCATCTAAATCATGATGTACATGTAAGCCTCAATTTACTTTGATTGCCAGACATCCAAAATATCTCCAAAAAGATGGATGTTGTTTTGTAGCTAGAACTGCTGAAAGATCTTTTCCCTAGTGATTCATCTACTGCAATCAAAATCCAAGGTTCTCATTGTAGTCTGCAACTGCGATTGATAAGTTCCCATATTTTCATTATTTTAGTTTCCATCAGCTAGAACTTTTAAATGATACCTATCAGTGTAAGGGATGCTTGGATTTGTAACAAAAATTGCAGGGAGAGCAAGATCTGGCATCATTGTACTACCTTGTGGTGCTGGGAAGTCTCTAGTTGGTGTTTCTGCAGCTTGCAGGATTAAAAAAAGCTGCCTCTGCTTAGCTACCAATGCAGTTTCTGTGGATCAGTGGGCTTTTCAGTTCAAGCTTTGGTCCACCATTAGAGATGATCAGATCAGTCGCTTCACATCTGATAATAAGGAAAAGTTCCGTGGTATGGCTGGTGTAGTTGTGACTACTTATAACATGGTTGCCTTTGGTGGCAAACGATCTGAAGATTCTGAAAAAATTATTGATGAAATACGGAATAGAGAATGGGGATTGCTTCTAATGGATGAGGTAATCTTTTGTTTCAAAGGCTGTTAAATTACTCATAGTCCATTGGGATATTATTAGTTATATATGAACAATCTGTGAGTAATTTAAATTGGTCTTTCTTCCTCTCAGTAACTCTAAGATACTTTTTTTTTCCTGTTAATCTTAATTTTATTGTGTTTGCAGGTGCATGTTGTTCCTGCACACATGTTTCGTAAGGTTATCAGCATCACCAAATCTCATTGCAAACTTGGGCTTACTGGTCAGTGTTTCTTCCAAATAAATTACATTTACTGGCTGTGCCATGTATGTATATATTGTTTTCTTGTTGCTTTTGGCTGATCAGTGTTTTGGATATTATTGCAGCAACACTTGTGAGAGAGGATGAGCGCATAACAGATTTGAATTTCCTTATTGGACCAAAACTGTATGAAGCTAACTGGTTGGATTGGTAAAAGGAGGGTTTATCGCCAATGTTCAGTGTGCTGAAGTATGGTGTCCCATGACCAAGGAGTTCTTTGCAGAGTATTTGAAAAAAGAAAATTCAAAGAAGAAACAGGTAGATCCTTATATTACAAACTATATGTTATGTGAAAGCATGGAGTTCACTCTGTTCATTCCTTATGATTAATTCCCTGTAGGTTTATTTTAATTTCAAAGTGTATGTGGGCCTAGATTAATAAAATTCAGGTGTCTTTTTATTTCACATATGTAATTGATCCTTCCATTTATTAATATGGAATTCCATGTGCAACATTTGCGCTAATCATATTTAAAGTGCTTTGAGTGAGGAGAAAAATTATAGGTAATCTATGTGATAATGAGTATTGCAAATAGGATAATCTATGGGATAATGACCATTGCAAATAGCTTGCCCATTCATAGAATTTCCTTATAGTGTAGATTTGACTTTTGAATTTATCTGAAAGCAGACCTTTAGGTAAATCAAAAATATTTTCGACCCTCATCTGTTACGGAACATGGCCATCAGGAGCTTGGATGAGTTCAAATGCTCAATATTGTGATCCTTAACATGTCACGCTACTATGAATTCATGATGTCACTTCAAATGGTGTGAGTGCTGGGATCCAGCATTTTATTTATTTGTATCTAGGTCCAGTTACAGACACCTAGCAATGCTGGACTTCATGTTGGCTTTCTATTCGTAACCAGCCTTTTGCTAATAGTGGGGATGGGATTTTTAATGATGGTGCTGAGTGGTATCCTCTGTTATAATTATGGAATTACTAATGCATTTGAGTTTCAGGATTTTCTCAGCTAAAGCCTAGAGTTCAATGTTGACAAAAATTGAGTCAATAATGAAATTATTTCAGCAACTTGTGCTAGCTGCTAATAAATTATAAATGAGTTGTTCCAATCTAAAACTTTGGCTTCATGATGTTATAAAGATGAGACTATGCATGAAAACGCTGTAAATTTCATTATTTTACTATTCTGCTATAAAACAATTTTTAGCCTCCTGTATATTCTATTTGATAATCATGGAAACCATGAACACGTCTATTTACATCTTCAAGCATTTATAATGTGTGTAATTGTAATCTTTGTTTCCAAATGTTATGATTGGTTCCATAGTCATGATTTTGGCCATGCCATTTCTTTCTGGCATCATTCTTATGCTTCTTATTGTCCATCTGCTACCAGGCGCTATATGTGATGAATCCAAATAAGTTCAGGGCTTGTGAGTTTCTAATTCGCTTTCATGAGCAGCAGCGTGGTGATAAGATAATTGTCTTTGCTGATAACCTTTTTGCGCTTACTGCATATGCAATGAAGCTCCGGAAACCAATGATTTATGGTGCAACAAGGTTTTCCTTTCTCTGGAAATTAATGTGTTCTCTATATGTATTTTATTTTTTTGCTCTTCTTTATCTCATTTCCTTCCTCTCTTTTTTTTTTTTAAAAAAAAATCAGCCACCAAGAGAGGACTAGAATTCTTCATGCGTTCAAGAATAGCCCAGATGTCAATACGATCTTCTTGTCTAAGGTATGCTGTATTCTCACCACAATTTATCATCTTTAACTGATATACTTTTTCTAGTTTGGAGTTGGGCCATACCTCATCGAATACAACTAAATATGTGTTAACAAGTTAAAATCATGTTAGAATTGTGGCTATCAATCAGCAGTGTCACGTGATAGCACATCTGAGTGTTCCGTATTGTTATCATGGGCTATGAGATTTGCTGAGGAAAACTCAAATAGCAAGGGTCAACATCACATTGATGCAAATGTAAATTCCCTGCATAGAAGGGTTCATTAGTTCTGGGGACCAAAAAAGTTATAAAAGTTCTGAAGTCTGTTCGATTTTTGAAGGTCAACTTTGTGCAAACATCCTGTATGGGCTTCTTTCCTGATTGTTCATTTCAAAAAGTGAGGTTGATGATATGAGAATTGATTGGTAAAAGACTAGCCTTTCCCATGCTTAAATTGTTTAATCCTTTACATCTGTACATGCCTAACATGTGAAAATTTTTTGGTCATTAGTTGAAGCATTTATGTCCATCTGTACTGGTACTGGCTAGAGTTAACCTTTCTTGTGTTTCTTTTTTTGTTTTTATAGGCTATTTGAATTCTGTGACAAATTGCTTTTGAATGTGCCTTCAAAATTGATATGGCATTATATCATTCCAAGCCAGTAAAGTCACATCACTTTTTTGTTCTTCTCAGGTTGGTGATAATTCAATTGATATTCCCGAAGCTAATGTAATCATACAGATATCATCTCATGCGGGGTCACGACGTCAAGAAGCTCAGCGTTTGGGTCGAATTCTTAGGGCAAAGGTATACTCTGATTGGGATATACTAAATTACTCTGTTCAAATTATAAGGATGTATCATTGGGGGTGCCAATGATCTTAGAGTTTTTTAGCTCATCCTAAACTGGCTGACCTTATATTTTTGGCTTATGAGCTGAACATAAACATTAAATGAGGCTTCAAAATTTTAGGTATCAAAGTATATTGAAGTACTCATGTGTTGCATCGATCCAATTAGGTATTGGTGCTGGTATGGGCTTGGTCTACGCCTAAACTGACACATGGTGATATTTGTTGTCCCTATTCCAACAGTGTACCATGTTTATAGCATACCCTACATGTAAAGTAATAGTACAGGATCTGGTATTGAGACCTACTTTGTTAGGCTTGCTTAGTAAAAGGGTCTAACTGGGTTTGGCTCAGGACCATCAGCAGTCTATCTATCACGTGCATATTAATTGAAAACAGAATATAGAACTCAACTGATGTGCTTGGACAGGTTTACAATGATTTTTCCCTCTATGCTCAGGATAGTTGTCTTCAAATTTTCCGGATGAAAGGCATGTTGGCTTTGAATTATTGACATGTGAAGTTAATGGAATCAAGGCTTAAATAGGTTCTGTATTATTAGTCAAGCTAAGTTTGAGCTCAGCAAAATGCAAAAGAGCTGCATCAGAGCTTGCATTGGAAACTCAAAGTCCAAAAGAGTGGGGTACAAGCTGAGTCGCACTAGTTGGATACCTTCTTTGGGTCGAGGAAAGCTTGATTCTTTATCTTGTTCCTGCAATTATCTATATTTGATATCCAGACCCACTGTTTTGACATAAGAAACACTATATATATAGAAATTTTGCAGCACTGGTATGCAATACTGGCTCCTATTTTATCCTTCATTTTTCTTTTGTAATTGGTATGTTCAAAAGGGATCTTCAGAGTCAAACGAGTGATTATTTATGTAGCTTATGATATGGAAGGATTATTTGACTTGTTGATCAATTTGACCGCTTTGGATGGTTTTGGACAAACTTTGGGAGTATGATCCACCACATCCAAGAGTTAATCAACTATCATAATTTTGAGAAGCCATAACGTCTAGTCTGGAAGGAAATTAGTGCTGTGACTGAAGAGACAAAGTTGATTTAGGAGTCAAGATTTAGCTTTTATCCAAATTTAAGATTTTTTAAAAAATATTTTATTAGTTTTGATAATTTGCATCCTGTTTAATGAGGAGAGAAATCCATTCTGATTTATGTTGGGATTTCACTAGTGTAAAAAGAGGAAAGTTTTAATCTTTTTCCAAAGAGAAGAGGATTCGGGCTTGAATAAAGAGAGTAAACCTTTGTAGAATAGTGGATAACTTACACCTTATCCTTTTTTTAGCTAGAAGAAGAGGATTTTACTATTATCAATAGAAAGCATATATCGTTATTCAGGGTTTTTTTTTTTTTTTTGTTGGGGGGGGGGGGGGGGGGGGGGAGCATGGGTTCTACCTTCCACCTTTAATATGCATCAGAATTTGTTATGGATCCTTAAAATTAATGAAATAAAGGTCATATAGCCCCTCATTTTAAATTTCTTATGATTTTTTTTTTGAGAGATTCAAGTTGTGTTGGTTGAAGGAATTCTTTTTCCTCCTTGATTGGATCAGCTTGGTGCAAGTTTGATTGTTTCTGATTTTGAATTAACATAAATTGCATCTAGATACCATATGGATGTTGGACATACATAATTGTATGTATGTATGTATGTATGTATGCACATCCCAATGCATATGTATGTACAAAAGCATGTATAAGAATGTAAGATTTATTGTTTATTTGTTAGTTATTTGTTATTTGCTGGATTTTCAGGGTCGACTTCAAGATAGGATGGCAGGTGGAAAAGAAGAGTACAACGCTTTTTTCTATTCCCTTGTATCAACAGATACACAGGTGGGAGTGTATTTTCTTCTGACTTTCAGCAGGTCCTTGATTTCTAATATCCAGTATTGTGGAGAGAACTTCTTTTCTATATGCTTTTTATGTTCCTATGATGGCATCGAAATAACCTCCTTTTCATGTTGGGTACAGGAGATGTATTACTCTACTAAGAGACAACAGTTTTTGATTGACCAAGGATATAGCTTTAAGGTACAGCTTTTTTCTCAAAAACTTTTCCCTTAGGCTTAAAACACAGGACTTTGGCTCTTTCTTCAGGCTAGATGTTTATAGAGATCAGAAAATGCTATGGTTAGGAAAGTTGGCATTGCAGTTTATTTTTCTTATATCACTTGCTCAATGCATAAATAATCATGAACAACTGGGATACCAATGAGGTGGAGGGTGTTGACTGCAACGATATTTCTTCACTAGTTGGTAGTCTGATAGAACTGTGCATGTTATTTAAGGACTGCTTATGCAGAAATGAGGCCAACTTCTCTACGCACATGTATGTATCAGTGCACAATTTGGTGTCTCCATTTAAAAACTTTAGGCTGCATTCGAGAGTGTTTTCTATTGTCATTTTCTGCTTTCTAATATCTAGAAAATGCATTTGGTAAGCAGGAATAAATTATTTTCTATTTTTTGTTTTCTTTATAAATGTTTCTGTTAAAAGAATAAGAAAAAATTTTGAAGAGAATATTGTTTTCTCGTGTTTTCCAGTTCTCCAATCTTTGTTTTGATGAAAAACGGTGAAAACATATTTAAATTATTTTAGTTTTCTGCTTTTTTGGATTAGTGTTTTCCAAAAAAACTGGGTTCAATTTTAATCACCAAATATAATTTCGCAGGTATTTTCTATTTTCTATGAAAGTAAAAATGAAAAATAGGAGTGTGCTCAAAAACTAAACATGCCCTAATTTCTTTTATAAATTTTGCTTATATTTGCTGAAGGCTTCCTAGATTCTTAGCATTGTGGAATGTTCCACTTTATGTTTCTTTGAACTTTATTTGCTTCTTTTCTTTTGACAATTTCATTTGAACTTTTTCTTTACCTTGTCATGTGCATCTTTGTAACTTTATTGGTAAACCTTTTCCCAATAAAGTTACAAAAATATGATGCACAGAAGTTTTTGAAATTTTTTACCACTAGCTTTTAAGCATTGGCGTTGATCCTGTATACTGATGCAGGAAAGCCTGGACCTGTTAACTCTGGTAAAGAAAGACGTTGGCATGAAATTTAATACGTGAATTGTGGATAGGATGTTATCTTACTGCTAAGCCTTGGTAAGAGTCTAGATAACGAAGGAAGAAGGCACAGTTGCCATTATATGCCAATTATGTATATAATTCACTAATAAAAGTTTGCTGTGATATAAAACTTCTATCTGATTTTGTTGATTTATGTGTTTTCCTCAGTCTTTAGTTGAGCTTCCTCCTGTCCCAGTTCTCAGGAAAAAAAGAAGAAAAAATGTTTTTGTCCTTTTTTTTTAAAAAAGGAAGCTTAATATTTAAGTTTAGTTGATTAAATTTTATTTGTCCAGGCCATGGTCCCTCTCTCATATTCTTTAAGCAGATTGATTCCACTGCCAACTTCTGGTTTCCATCCTGAAGTTCTTCTACTTTAATTGTTTGCCAGTTCAGGAGACTCTGTACAAGTGTGCTAGAATCATGCCTCTGATAAAAAAAATGTCTTCTTTGGACGTTATTTCAAGGAAATCATGCCTATTCTGGACTAATTTAAATTTCTGATGGTAGGAGACTTAAGACTCGGGGATGACTTTTCCATGTAGAGTTTGGCTTACATGACCCAAATTTTGATTGCTTCATTCTTGATGGCTTCGTTGGATTGGATTCTATTTGATTCCCCTCCGCTCTTCCCGAAGACCTCTGCCCCTTATTTATAAGTTGCAGCCACCACCTCATCCTTTGCTTATCCCGTCTTTATCCTTTGCACCGCCTCAAATAATCCACCGCCTAAGCTCCCTTGAAGCTTATCTCTTCCTAGCCGTTGGATTGATTGATGAAGGGCTCAAGATGCAGCTGAGATAACGCCTCAAATCCTCATCCAAAAGCTCTCATCGGTGGTTTTGGATAATGGCTAAAACACCTTCGAGTAGTGCCCCAAAATCTATCCAAATCTCATGTTAGTTGCTTTTGGATAATGGCTTATTTGCCCCTTCCTGAAAGTTCCAAAGCTTAGGTTCAAAATTTTATGATAATGGTAGATTTGCCCCTCCATAAATCGCTGGCAGTTTGTTGGGCAGTTGGCTGGGCGCGCGTGGGCGCTAGGCGTTATCTGTGATTTCTCATTGGGGTTCCTGTAGAGGGAGGTCTCGATCAAGGTCTCGATCAACCTCACCCTAGCCTATTATGCGCAACTACTCTGAGAGAGAGAAAGGCGCGCAACTACTCTGAGAGAGAGAGAGAAAGGCTGACTTAGCACGAGGCGTGCTAAGGCCGGTCCCCTGCTAGGACGCTTCCGTATTGAAAAAAAAAAAAGCCTATACCTAGCCGGGTGACAAAGGGGTATAGGCGGGCGTGTGCCAACGGCGCGCGCCCAGCGCCCAGGTGCGCCCAGCTAACTGCCCAACAACCTGCCAACGATTTATGGAAGGGCAAATCTGCCATTATCATAAAATTCCGAACCTAATCTTATGGATAAGCTTTGGGACTTTCCACCAGCGATTTTGAAGGGGCAAATCAGCCATTATCCAAAAGCAATCGAACATAAGATTTGGATAGATTTTGGGCGTTACTTGAGGGTGTTTTGGCCATTATATAAAACCATCGATGGGAGCTTTTGGGATAAGGATTTGAGGCGTCAATTCAGCTGCATCTTGAGCCATTCATCAATCAATCCAACAGCTAGGAAGATCTTGAGCCCTTCATCAATCAATCCAACGGCTAGGAAGAGATAAGCTTCAAGGGAGCTTGGGCGGTAGATTATTTGAGGCGGTGCAAACGATAAGGATAAGGACGGGATAAGCAAAGAATGAGGCGGTGACTGCAACTTATAAATAAGGGGCAGAGGTTTTCGGGAAGAGCATAACGGAGGAGAATCAAATAGAATCCAATCCAACGAAGCCATCAAGAAATTCTCCTTGGGCGAGTAAGAGGAGAAGGCACGATGCGAAAGGCAAGGTAATCAAAAAAGGGGTTGGGATTGTTATTAATCAAAGGGGTTGGGGTATAGTTTACCTTGTAGATCTTGTGTTGGGCTGGGCATTTATATGTGATTTCACATTGGGGTTCTTGGGGTTCCTGTAGGCGTGCTAAGGTCGGTCCCCTGCTAGGACGCTTCCATACTAATAGAAAAAAAAAGCCTATACCTTGCTTTCATGTACGTAGCTTAGACATTCACTGGTAGTGCATTGATGTATGCATGTGCTCTAATATATACTGGTATGGACCATATTTTGCCATATTTCTCTGTTCATTAATCCTCTTCTGCACAGGCTCATAATTTTGAGATCCTAGTGTGTGATGTAAAATAGCTACCGTAGATTGATTTCCTGCGTTTGTGTTTGACCCATAACATATTCTATATAGAAGATTTCTTGGGCAAAAGGGGCCAAATGACATTATTTCTTTTCATGTCTGTTACATAATAACTTGTTTGGGGGTGGCTTGTTTCTTCAATCATTGGCTTCACTTCATGCTTATACCTCTGGTGTATTAAAACTTGGATTCAATTGTTATGTTACTTTCAGATAATCACGAGCTTGCCACCACCTGATTCTGGAGCTGATCTTAGCTATCACAGCCTTGATGAGCAATTAGACCTACTTAGCAAAGTTTGTTATCCTCACTGCTGTTGTTACTGATTGGTTAATCATGTGAGGTGGTTCTTACTGCAGGTGCTGATATTTGTTGTTACCGCAGGTGCTGAGTGCAGGGGATGATGCAGTGGGTCTAGAACAATTGGAAGAAGATCAAGATGGTATGGCCCTTCAGAAACATCGACGCTATGCAACATCAATGAGCGCTCTCTCTGGAGCAAGCGGGATGGTGTACATGGAGTACAAGTATAGCTTTCCTTCATGCTTTCAAGCAATTCCTTCCATTGACTTCTGATCACACATCATTTTAATTATATCTTATCTCTTGGCTCTGGTTATTTTGTATTTCCTTTATTTTTTTCTTCCTACTCCCCTCCCACCCCTCCCCCCCGCCCTCTTTTTTTTGGATTGTGACTGAGCTTCTTGTTGGCAGCACGGGGAAGCACAGGCAAGGCGGGCAGAGTCAGGTCAAAGCAAACCGAAGGATCCCTCAAAGAGGCATTACTTGTTCAAAAAACGCTTCCAAACTTAAGTTGCTTCCAGAGAAGGAAGGCAACATTGTTGATGGAGAATCACAACTGATGTACTCTAGGGTATGTTGATCAAGAACTCGTGATTCATCGCAGCATTTTGTTTTTTTCAGCAAGGTCTTACCTGATTAGGATGTGTAACAGCTGTATTCATCCTATTAGGATAAGCAACCCTAATTACAATAAAAGGTTTTTTTTAAAAAAATGTATATCTCTATAAATATTTAAAATATATATATATATATATATATATATATATATATATATATATATATATATATTCACTATTTGTGTATACTCTGATAAATTAATTTTAATCGCACGTTTGTACCTGACATCACCGTGTTAATATTTCAGCTACGAGCTCTTGTACCGTTCATGCGGCAATATTTAATTTAATTTATTTATTTTATTTTGTGGCTGAATGCTTGACGCGTCCTTCTTCGACCCCGTTAAAGTAACAGGGGACTTTCTGGAAATAGACAGGATCCTTTTGACTGGTTCGCCCTTCTCAAATGGTGGGTACGTGGCAGCTCTGACCATGCAATTAGATGGGCCAAACAAAGGATTCCAATTGCAATTGATTAGAACTGGGACTACTATTTTTAACACAACTTTTAAAGATTCCGTATTAATTTTCAAGACAAATGATTTGATTCTCTGGTGCAATTTTAGAGGCAAGGGATCCTGTACCACGTGCTCTGTCGTCGTCAAAAGTGAAATGTACGTGAAAGGTTAAAGATGTGATTAGCCGTTCTTTCAGGACCAAATAATACACTGACAAGCTTGCTTCAACGTGATGAATGCCAAAGCCGAGATTAGTCATGTCCATGGCTGAGGCCGAACCCAAGATTAGTGGTGTGAGATGCAGGAATAGTTTTAAAGTATTATAAAAAGATTTCATATTTATATTTTTGTAACCGTTTAAAATTGTGTAGATTCTTACAAATTTATTTTTTATGTATGTGTTTTCATTATTTTTTTTTGTTGTGTATCTATCTACCTTGTAGTCAACGTGCTATCAATTATCAGCATGTTTTTGAATATCATCATGATGGAATGAACGGTTTAACATTGAAGTAAGTGAAATAGTCAACTCAATTATGTGTTATATTTTATATTTATATTTAGTTAAGGAATTATCAATCAATCTAATTAAAGAATGATTTACCATATCATCAAGTGAATTTTTTAGATGTTCAAATTCTCAGAAATTTATAAGAAGTGGTCTATAGGTCTTAGTTATACAAAGACTTCCATGTAATCTTCCATACAAGGGATTAAATCGTTCATAATTGTACATAAGTCAACTCCATTAGACATGGAGAAGTGAAATGCTATTTCCACTCGGACCAGACATATCGTTTACTGGATTTTTTGTTTTTTGTGATGTTTTGGTGATATAGAAAACCTTACTATTTTTCTTAACACATGGATCTAGATAAAATAGATACCCCCAAAAGAAAAAAGATTAATCCTACTTAGCCCTCTAAACTATAGGGTATTTGTAATTTCTCTTGTAAACTGAAAAAAAATTGTAACTGATTCCCCAGTTTTAATTTAAGCTGTAATCAACCTTTGCCTTCTAGATTGCATGTTAAAAGAAATATGTCTTTAGTGATGATGTAACGCTCATGACACCTTGTTGGCAACTTCTATTGGTATGGTTCTAAATATCAGTTCCTAGTCCCACACAAGATTCAACTCCTATATCGGCTTCTACATCAGAATAAAGTGGTTATTAATTTTTCAACATGAAAAATGGATGCATATGAGCCCAAGCTGATTACGGTGAATCATGAAATGGTTGACAATGGCATCAGATGTTAATACTAGTGACTTGGGTTCAAATCTTGCTCGCAAGTGATTTTGACTAGACTTTCTATCCTATCCTAATTCAAGTAAAACATAATAGCAGTAATTGTTGAAATCTATTCTAATCCACAAATTACCTCACAATTTTTCAATGCATTACTATGTTTCTTGCCTTAGCTGTTTTCCTTAAAAGCTATACTAATTGTGCTTTCTTGTATGAACTGTACGTTTTACCATCTGCAACGAAATTTGTTAATGCATCCATAATTTTATAATTTTCTACTGTCTTATGTGACTTCAAATACTATATTTTGACTTGGCTGATTCAAATCATGGTATATTTTAGTGCTTATATTTTCTCCATCATAACTAGACTGTTGGATAATTAATTTTTAGATTTATTAATTCAAGGAATTTTTTTCCTCCAGATTATGATATTTATGACTTTGATGCCCATATTGTCAGCACAGCATCTCCAAACCTAGCTGAATTGATTTTTTTATTTTTTTTTCCTTCGAATGTAAAAGACAATCGCTAGTTATTTTAATGTGCAAAAGGAAAAAAAAAAAAAAATCAACATCATAGCATCAGAACAAAATATGCATGCTAGAAATGCTCCACTTTTTACTCGAACTAATAAACCTATCCCATTAACCCACTCAAATAAGATTTAACAAATTGAGATACACCCAAATAAGCAAGAACAATGGGTAGATTCACTGCATGTTTATCTGGCATGTTGTGCGGTTCTGTGCATAGCAAACGAGATATATAACTCTGCTCATTAGGACAGCTTAATCAGAATCAGAATCAAAGACACCTGACGCAAATCCTAATCAGAATCAGAGAAAGAAATCTGAATCTTGATGGCATTCAGTTCATTTTGCTCTAATTTAATTGAACCTGCAGTATGACCTTATTTATCTTTGATGCTACTAGTATTTTGGTTCAGTATCAAATGTTAGTGGAGCAAATTGCACAGCTAAAAGAAAAGTAAGGTACCCAATCCTTCACGCTCTTTTGAAGACTACTCCACGCTGGTCAAATCTTTCGCATTTGTTCAGTAAAATGTTCTGACAAAAGGGATAATAACACCAATCAAGAATTCCTCCTGCATTTTGCTCATGAAAAACATCAGCACAG
Source organism: Calamus simplicifolius (assembly GCA_900491605.1). NCBI lineage: Eukaryota > Viridiplantae > Streptophyta > Magnoliopsida > Arecales > Arecaceae > Calamus > Calamus simplicifolius. The sequence goes on along the minus strand of UESW01001788.1, from coordinate 303,767 downwards.
GATTCTTTTAAAGAACTTGTCATCACTTGGAAAGGCAAAAAGCCAGCCAATTCTTCGTTTGGGGTGGATCAATGGGTGAGATAGGAGTTCAAGACTCTTGGTACAAACATGTGACAAGCCTGGCGAGCCAGAACCTGTGCTACAGCTGACAACGTAGGCATTTGCAAGATCATAGTTATCAAAATAGGAGGTAGAGATAGGGTTGATTATTGAAAGTAGGGTGATCATAATTTTGGATTAATCAAAATATTAAACTAAATTGATATAATTTGGTTAATCTGATTCCTTTTTTTCCCAATTTGGTTTGGTTCAATTTTTTTTAAAAAAAATTAGATATTAAGTTCAATTCACTTTTTTAAGAATTAAACCTAAAAAAATCAAATCAAATCAATTCTTTATATATACTTCTTTACTCTTCTTAATCCGGTTTGCTTATGCGAGTAAATAATATTTGGACTTGAGAGTTGTATTTATTTATGTAGTGTTTTAAATTATAAAAATTTAATTTTTCTATCGATATTAAAAAAAATTATTCTGAATTTTAACTGTTATTATTTTTTTAATTATTAAAATTTGTGGTTTTAGATTATGCTTGATTTTGGCCTTAAATCCAGAACAAAAGGCTTTATTTCTTTTATTCTCAGGTTTTTAACTTAAAACCCAAAATAACAGGTCCAAAATCGAAAAAACTCACCGAATCAAATTAGCATAATCCAATTTAGTCAATTTAGTTTTTTACAAAATATTGATTTGATTTAGTTATTAGTTTTAAAGAATTTGATTTGTTCAATTTTATCAATTTTGAACTACATCGACCAAACCGATTGAATGTTCATCCTTGTTTTGAAGGCCAGGAACCAGTGAGGATAAACAGTAGGATCAAGTTAGTCTCTGTTAGATATTTGTTAACACAATTAAAAATTTTACTCTCAATTATAAATTTAATAAAATATAAATTTATTTAAATATAAATCTTAAGTTTAAATAGTGTAAACTGTTAGGATTCTTAATGGATGCCTTGTCAATTGTGATGAGATACGTCACCTTTGATGCATCTAATCGGACTTAATAGATGAATACATTTTGATGCATCCGATTAAGTGGATCAAGTTCAAAGGATGCATCCAATTAAAAAATATCTAAACATCCATTCACATGCACCCCATTGCATCTACAAATAAAGATGGCATCACAATTTTTATCTATCCTAATAGCTTAACACAAGTGAAAAGAAACATGAGAGTCTTTAATGATTTTAGATTAAGTAAACTTAAGTGCACTCTTTGAGCATCCAAGAAAAGATGATTGAGCCGATATAAATAGAGATTTTCAATAAATTATTTTGCTACTTTTATTGTATCTAAATTTGACTAGCTTAGTTCTGTATTGATTATTTTTTTTTTTTTTGGTACAAGCGGATAATCCTGTATTGATTATCTTTTACTATAGCATACTTCAAACACAACATCGAGTAATTTGTTATATCTTAAGGGTAAATCGTCATTGACTAATTGCACTTAGATGGAACAAATTTACTTCAGGGAAGTACCATCCATAGCATACATAATACTAGATATTATTATAAGTTATGTAAAAAAAAACTACTTAAATTAAAAGATAAGTTCTCAATGACCCCAATAATTTGTGCTTACGAATTCAGAGCATACAGCCAAATATACACCCCTACAAACAATAAGTTGATGGTACACTGATTTAATTCTCTTCCAATTCTTCAAGGTTTTATACATTTAGATTCCGAGCTACTTTTAGAAATGGCAATGAGGATGAAAGAAACCTGATTCACATGAGGACTGGAATGAGTTTGAAGAGTCTAACCAGGAATAGAATGGATTTTTTTAAAAAGAAAAATCTATTGAATTGTGTTTCTCCACCATCGAACTCGAAACTAAAATCTAATTTTCTTTCTATAAAATAAAATTACTTTTATATCTATAATTGTTTTAAAATATATCCTAACTTTTTTTTATTTTTTTAGTTATAAGTTTTAGATATTTATATACACTATTACGGCCATTTTGTTTTTGTTTTTTTTCATGAAATACATTTTCTAACGTGCCAAATTATGAAATAATTTTAGTTTTAAAATATGAATACTTTAGCATTAAATCATAAATTAATCTTTTATAATTCTACTAAAATTGATATTTTATTATTTAATTTATTAATCTCATATATATATATAATTCATCAATTTATATGATCGCTTTAAATTAAAATTTTTATATTAAAAAATAGAAATTAAAAATTCTTTATAGAGAATGGAGAATCAATTTCTATTCAGAATCGGTCGGAATGAAGCTGAAGAGAGAGACTGGGGTGAAGAGTACAGCTTAGTGGTAGCTTTTCCGGTGGCAATTCTTTCAAAAATACAACTAAAGGAAAAGAAAAAGAAAAAGAAAAGGAAATGGATTCATAAAATGACAGTTGGATTCCATTAACGTGTAGCTTCCGGATTACAGATGAGATGCTTTACTTGACTGCTAAGTCTCTCAGTTTTGTATGTCTTTTTTATAGCACTTGTTCCCAGAGTCCATACTAATTTCTTAGTGCAAGTTGCTGCGCTTTTAAGGCATTTAGCATTGTAGCACACCATGGTTAATTTTCAAACAATTTTTGCCGGCAATAAAAATATATAAAATAATTCATGAAATTTGACCTTCAGATCTGCATCGGACTTTTTACTGTTCAAAGCTAAAGCTGAGCCCAAAAGAAAGTCCAGTAGTACTACGCCATTACTTTGTTGACCACAAGCTAGAACTGGCGTCAGACCATTTAATATTTGAGAAGAGGGGTTCTTTTTTCCCCCTTCCACAAGTTGTCCTTTTCTGATTAGAAATATACTAGTTATTTTTATCATATTTGCTGTCATTTTGTGATCTTTTGTCTTTTTTTTTTTAATTATTATCAGTGATTCAAATACGCTCCGCTGCTGCTTATATATCTTCATTATCTCATTAGTGGCACAAGAAAAATCACAATCTATGGAAAATGAATCTTTGGCCACCATGTTGGCAAAAAAAAGGTCTTAGTGCATGGACATTAGATGACACTTAAATAAGTTGGACATATTGGCTGTAAAGTTTTGTGTGGATAAATTCAAGTTATGACACATATATTGTCAAAGCCAGGATCATCACCATTTGGTAGGGGAATTGATGGGATTTATCCTTGATGGGGCCAGTTAACTTCATGGGCAATGATGCCGGCATGTTCTGGATGGCCCTATCGAAAGTGGCCTCCCATCTCGGCCTCCTAAGTTGGCCCTGTCCAAAATGGCTTCTCATCTCGGCTTCCTAAGTCGGTCCTGTCCAAAACGGTCTCCCATCTCGGCCTCAGCCAGTCGGCCTCAGTCCTCGGCCTCGATCGTCGGCCTCGGTCCTCGGCCTCGGCCTCTACAAGCTAGCCCCTTGGCCTCGGCTTGTCGGCCCTCGGCCTCGGTCCTTGGCCTCGGCCTCAGTAAGTCAGCCAATCGGCCTTGGTCCTCGGCCACAGCAAGCCAGTCCCTCGGCCTCGGCCAGTCAGCCAGTCGGCCTCAGTCGTTGGCCTCGATCCTCAGCCTCGGCCTCAGCAGTCAGCCCCTCGGCCTCGGCCAGTTGGCCCTTGGCCTCGGTTCTCGGCCTTGGCCTTGACAAGTCAGCCAGTCGGCCTCGGCCTCAGCAGCAGCCAGCCCCTCAGCCTCGGCCAGTTGGCCCTCGGCCTCGGTCCTCGGCCTTGGCCTCAGCAAGCCAGCCTCTCGGCCTCGGCTAGTCAGCCAGTTGGCCTTGGTCCTTGGCCTAGGCCTCGGCCAGTTAGCCCTCGGCTCCAGCCCCTCGGCCTCGGCTAGTCGGCCCTCGGCCTCGGTCCTCGACCTCGTTATCAGCAAGACGGCCATCAGCCTCAGCTCGGCCATGAACAGTGCTCGACCACGAACATCCCGGCCTTCAGCTCCTTCCCAGCCATGGACATCCCGGTGCCCCAGCTCGATCATGGGCATCCCGGCCTCCAGCTTCGTCCTAGCACTGTGTCGAACTCTGCACCGACATCATCCCAGCACCCCACCTCGGCCACGGCCATCCCCGACTGTCCGGAACTGTCCCAAGGAACTCCGGACTATGTCCCAGTTCTCTTCGGTGCCCCCGGGCTCCCAGTTGACTCCTGACGGCATCATCCCGAGTCTCTTCATCCCAGCATAGCTATGATGCCCTGTCTCGTGACCATCTCCCGGGCACCTCCACGATGGCCTCGACTCCTCCAAGTCAGCCCCCAGCGGCCTCGACTCCTCCAAGTTGGTCCCCAACGGCCTCGACTCCTCCGAGTCGGTCCCCAGTGGCACTGACTCCTCCAAGTTGGCCCCGGCTCCTCCGAGTTGGCCCTCAGTGGCCCCGACTCCCCCAAGTCGATCTCCAGTGGCCCCTACAAGGCCCACCTACCGCCTGACCTATGCAGACTAACGCAGCCATGGCCATCTACTCTGATAGAGCCTACTCACCAACTCCACGTGGACCGCCTGCTTTCTGCGACAACCATGAGGCTCATCTACTGACCACAGCGCACGCTCAACAAGACTCGACCCACCAACCAGCTGCGGCCACCTGCTCTGATGGAACTTGACCTGCAGCCCCTGTTGGGAATTGTATCCTAAAGCTAATCATTTGATGATTGTGCTAATGTAAATAGCATATAAATTGATATATTAATAAAAGTTATTTGGCAGTTTATTCATTACAAAAGCATCTTCTTAAAACTCCTAATAGTAATGAAGCCCTTAGAATCTTCTTTTACAATAAAGGAGGATTTATCTTTGAAGGTCCTCAAAGAGTTCGCGACCAAATGATATACTATGATAGGGCTATAGTACTATCAATTATAGGACGTTGTATATCATATTTGTTGGTTGTCCTCTTAACCAAGGAGTGTAGAGACACTGGTATGATATACAGGTGAAAGTGTAGGAGTATATTTCACCGAACGTGACTTATTTTCGGACACTCTGCTGTCAAAAGTTAATCCGAGAAGATATGGGTATAAGTATCCTTAAGACCTGAGATCATAACCGGTGACTTGAAAGCAACTCATTATACTTAGGTGCTGAACCACCTAGATTTTTAATCCAGCTACGAAAGGTTACTGGGTGCAGTCAAGTACTTGTAGTAGTCAGTTGTGGATCAAGATAGAATTTGACCTATCCTGTTAAAGGAGTAATGCTTGTGTTTTAATTTAACAAGACCTTGGCCAAGGCACTTCATGTGAAGGTCATATGATTACTAAAGTTGAAATCACTTTATGGATTTGCTGTTTAGAGTTGACAGGCTCTTAAGCCATCCTTAACATTTGTGGTCAAAAGGATGAATTATACGGTAACCATTTCTTAGGATTCTTGGAGTTTACTTGGCAACTCTTTGACCTATCCGGACGTCGAGTTCCATACCTAGATGGGCACATCGATTAGTATAGAAAGTTATTCCTATGCTACCGGCTTAGGTTCGAACCTAGAGAGTCACACACATTGAAGTTTTCCAGGATGATCTATTTGCTGATCAACGATTGAGAATCGTATATGATTTAATTAATCAATTTGATTGATTGAATTATCTTAATTAGGTTAAGTACAAGTGAATAAGATTCAATTAGGTTTAAGTCTATTAGGACTAATCAATTTCAAATATTGATTTAAAATTAGACTTGATTTGGATTTAAATAGATTCAGGATTAGCCAAATTTGATTTGGGCTAGGACCATGATCTATGTAGGTTCAATCCAATAAATTCAAATAAGCTTAAACCCAAAACCCAAACCCAAACTCCACGTGTGAAAAAAGTTTTCTCACATGAGGATCTCACATGATAAGATAGCTAAAATCTCATCTTATGAGAGATTAAATTCTCATATATAATTTAATGTATAACCTTAATCTTCATGTGAAATTAATGTACCTCTTTGAATTAACTAAATGATAGAATTCTAAGTGTTAGAATTCACATCTCTTTAGTTTTCACCGAACGTCAGAATTAACAAAAACGTTGGAATTCTAAGTGTTAGAATTCATAGGTTTTCACCGTCAACGTTGGAATTCTAAGTGTTAGAATTCATGTCTCTTTGGTTTTCACAAAACGATAAAATTCTAAATGTTAGAATTCAATGGACTAAAGGTTGAATTGAGCCTATAAATTAGAGGATATTATTTACCAGAAAAATACATGATATGTTATGGATTGATATTCAAAAGAGAAAATCCTGGTGTGATTCTGGTGTTAGTAAAGTTTGATGGATCTTGGAAGAAGATTTAAGTGGGAGGATTCAAGATCAGCAAAGTTATTTTCCGCAAGCTAGCACTCCTAGAAATTCGATCATTCGAGGACTTCGCGTGGATGATACTAGAGGCTGAACAATTAAACGACTGTAGAGCACAAAGGATTTACCAATTGTTCTTAAGGTAAGTGATATAATTCCTAGATCTTAAGGCAGGCTTCAAGACAAGTAGTATGACTTCTTATCTTGAAGATCAAGATATGATCTTGATGATTTTATTTATATGCATAATTTAGATCAAACGATCATATAGTATAAGGCAAAGATATGATCTTGATGCATATTAGATAAATTAATATTTAATCTTTAAGCTTCCGCATTGGTAATTGTTATCAAATTTTAAAATATGCATGCTTTCGAGGTTATTTCTTCCTAAAAATGGTATCAGAGCCATAGTTTCGTCTTGATTTAATTTATAGCATGTAAATTAGTGTTCTTATTAATTTTGTAATCATAACTAAAATGGATCACTAGGCTATCCAGTCATAGATGGATTAAAAATCCAAACTATCCCATTCAACGAGGTATTCTATGACGTATTATGGTTATTTCATCTTTGATGCTTAGTCAAAGGATAATTCAAATTGATCTTTGGCATCAAAACACAGATTACATGCACTCTGAAGAGATGTTTTATATTTGATACATATTGATGTTGTATAAAAGCATGATAATTGCATGTTTAGTATAAAACATAGATATGAGATATGATAGTGTTATTTGAATGTCAAATATTTATTCATAATCTTTTTAGATATGATCTAAATATAGGAATTATGAGTAGTTATATAATGCAAGTGATGCATGATTCAAAATATATGACATGGAAGTTATGGAAACATGGAATATATTTAATCTTTTGGGTTAGCTAAATAAGATCCATAAAGGGTTAGACCCTAAGGTTTAAATCAAATGGACTATAAGAATATTTGATCAAATCTAAATTAATTAGATTAGGTTAAGGATGCTCTAAATCAAATAATAGTTGTAGTTGATCATGTCCATGTCTTTGATTAAACCAAATGGAAGTAGATTAGGCTCCGTGGTTGAGTATGAATCTCTTAGATGGTCAAATCAAAATTGGTTAACCATATTATGTCAAGATAAGTTGGCAAGTTTCTCTAGGATCAACAATTGAATGATTTTTAATTGTGAGCTACTCATACTGATGCGTCTTTAACGAGTTAATGGCATATCTCTTCCATCAGTCCCACTTACCTGATCAACATGGTGAACCATTTTTGATTAAGATCTTTTACCTGATTCGAGTTGACCCATGCCTGTAAGAAAATTAGTTTGACTGATTTAGATACCACTTAACCTGACTTAATCTTATTTCATTCTACTGACTTCATAGATTCAGTGGGAGAATTTGATTAGTCAATTTATCTTCAAATTATTAAATCCTCTAAAATTATTAGGTCTTTAAAATGAAATAGTTATATGTTAACTAGATCATAGCCTCCCATTAAGGTGAGTGATAATGAGTCTGATGTCTTGATAATCATTGAAGGTACTTCATACCTGGTGCTTGTCAACCATCAGAATTATCATTTATTATATGATAAGTCAGCGTAACTATTAAATAGACAATCAGGTAGGCCGAGCTTCACTCGGGCTTGGTTGTCTATAGATAGGTTGCACTGATTATATTATTTAATGGTTGGACCTAATCAGAACTTTTAAGGGAGGCACTCCATGCCTGCTGAAGAGAAACATGGGGCAAAACTGAACACTAAGAATTGTTTGGGAAAATAATTGGTTTTGAACCTACTCTTAGATGCATATGGGTTGGCCAAGCTTCACTTAGGCCTGTATGTAGTCTATGTAGATCTTAGTGCCCACTAAAGAATTAAGAATAATTCTTTGAATTGGGGTGTAGAGGCTGCCAATTTGAACAAAATAGTGAAAGAATCTTTAGACTAAAGTCCAAGTCTTTAGACTGAGTCAATTTATATACTACTAAAGTTTAGTTTTTTCTTATGCAGAAAATGACCACTAATTTATCATTAAGGTCCCTATTGGATAGTGATAAGTTGAATAGTTTAAATTTCAATAGCTGGTTTAGAAAACTTAAGATCGTCCTTGAGCATGAGAGGATTCTATATATTCTGAATAATCCTGCACCAGAGATACCTAATGCAAACACTCAAAGTTCTGAGAGAGACACTTATCAGAAGTGGCTTAGTGATAGAACTAGCGTGCGTTGCATCATGCTAGCAGCAATGAACGATGAATTCGGTTGTCAGTTCAAGAATGCTCAACCGAAAGAAATCATTCAATAAGAAATCATTCAAGCATTGAATGAATCTTTCGGCATACTCGACGACGTTGAAAGGTACAAGACTAGTTGTGCTATTTTTAATGCTCGAATGAGGGATGGATCTTCTATCACTGATCATGTATTATATATGATCGAGAAGATAGAACTCCTAAGCAAGCTCGGCTTTCCCCTATATGAGCAGTTGGAAAAAGATGCGATCCTGAATTCCTTGCCTCCATCCTTCCGACCTTTCCTTACTTATTATTGAATGACAAAGCCTATAGTCAACTACCACGGTTTGTTGGGGTTGTTACAGAACTTTGAGAAGGATAACCAGCTCTCTAAGGGTTTGGTTAATGTGATTGAAGGATCTAAGGTAGGGCATCAATCCTTTGGAAAAGAGAAGAAGAAAAAGAATAAAAAAGGTGCAACATGCTAGGACATCTATAAGGGATCAGATGCAGAAGAAGAAAGTTGATAAAAGTTAGGCTAAATGCTTTCATTGCAAGATGCAAGGGCACTGGAAGAGGAACTGTCCTCTTTACATTGCCACACTTGATCCAAACAGGCCAAAGAAGAAAAGGGGGCAAGATGTTGCTCAACAAGGTATTTATATGATAGCACCTTGTAATTTTTCTGTATATGATAATCAAACCTGGGTATTGGATACCGGGAGTCCTTTTAACATTTGCAATTCATTGCAAGGACTACAAGTCACTAGAAGATTTAAGGACAATGAAAGATTCCTTAATGTCGACGATGGAAGATTAGTTTCAGTTATGACATTAGGAGTTCTTGAAATGGTTTTCAATAGAAATGTCATCGTACTAAATGATTGTTATTTTTGGCCAACGTTCTTGTTGAACGTAATTTCTGTAGGCCTTCTGGCCAAAACTCATTATGAAATTTTAATAAAGGATGTTACTTTGAATATCATTATGAATGGAGTCATTATAATGACTGGGCATTTATCTAATGACATTTATATATTATCACAGCCAGTGAATGTACTGTACAAATCAAGTAAGCACCCTATAATAACTGATGTCACAGATATTTATGTTTGGCACCATCGGCTAGGTTATATCAACAAGAACAGATTAAACAAGTTAACCCAGGAGGGCATCCTTCGAGTTTATGATTGTGAATTATTAACTACCTGTGAATCCTGTCTTATTAGTAAAATGACCAAGTCATCTTTTACTGAAAAGGTGAAAGAGCCAAAGAGCTACTGAGTCTAGTACATACTGATGTATGTGGACCAATAAGCACTTGTGCCAAAGGTGGATATTACTACTTCATTACTTTTACATACGACCTTTCTAGGTTCGGTTATGTCTATCTTATGAGACATAAATCTGAGTCGTTTGAAATATTCAAACTATATCATAAAGAAGTAGAAAAAAAAACAAGAAAATGTATTAAGACCCTTCGATCAGATCGAGAAGGAAAATACCTTTCAAATGACTTTGTGACATATTTAAGGAAGAATGAGATTCTCTCCCAATGGACTCCTTCAGGAACACCACAGCATAACGGTGTGTCAAAAAGAAGGAATCGAACTCTATTAGACATGGTTCGGTCTATGATGGGTTTTGCAAGCTTGCCAATATCATTTTAGGGATATGCATTAGAATCAGTTTGTCATATTCTTAATAAGATTCTAAGTAAGTATGTTTCTAAAACTCCACATAAGATGTGGTATGAACGTAAACTGGTTATCACCTGTCTCAGAGTCTGGGGGCATCCAGCTTATGTGAAACGTGCAAAATCAGACAAACTTGAACCCAAATCTGATAAATATTTTTTTATCTGCTATCCAAAAGAAACTAAAGGATATTACTTCTACAATATTGAAGAACAAAAGTTGCTCATTAGTAATAGAGCATTTTTTCTTGAAAAGGAGTTCCTTAGTGAAGGAACAAATAGCTCTAATATTGAACTTGAGGAAGTTCATCAAGTAGAAGGAACAATACAAACCATTGAATCCTTAGAATCTGAGTTGATTAGATCAAACTCAAAACCTATTTTAGATGCACCATTAAGATGATCAGGTAGAGTACCACATCAACCGGACATATACTTGGGTTTCTTGGTCCAGAACGAAGATCCTATTGAGCTCGATGAGAACAACGAGGATTCGATCGCCTATATGGATGCTATGCAAATGATTGACTCTAATAAATGGCTTGATGCTATGAAATCCGAACTTGATTCTATAAAGGACAATAATGTATGGACATTAGTTGACCCACCCGAAGGGATAAAACCCATAGGGTGTAAGTTGGTTTTCAAGAGGAAAAGAGGCATAGACGGAAAGGTAGAGACCTATAAAGCACGTCTGGTTGCCAAGAGGTATCGTCAACATTATGGTATTAACTATGACGAGACGTTTTCTCTTGTGGCAATGCTGAAATCCATTCGGATTATGCTAGCTATAGCAGCACACTTAGATTATGAGATTTGGCAGATGGATGTTAAAACTACTTTTTTAAATAGTAATTTAGAAGAACAAGTGTATATGATACAGCCTGAAGGTTTTATATCTGAAGACGAGTCTAAAGTGTGCAGGTTACAGAAGTCCATTTATGGACTTAAGCAAGCATCTAGGAGTTGGAACATACGATTTGATAATGTGATCAAATCTTATGGCTTCGTTAAGAATAAAGAAGAACCTTGCATCTATAAATAGGCTAACAGTTCCATTATTGTATTTCTTGTATATATATGTATGATATTCTCTTAATCGGGAATGATATCCCTGCATTACAAGGAATAAAGATATTGTTATCATCATAATTCTCCATGAAAGATCTGGGAGAAGCATCCTACATCCTAGGGATGAAGATCTATAAAGATAGATCTAAGAGGATGCTTGGTTTATCCTAATCTACGTACATTGACACCGTACTAAAGAAGTTTAGCATGGAGAATTCCAAGAAAGGCTATCTTCCGATAGGCCATGGAATTCATCTTTCCAAGAAGGATTGTCCGACAACTCCTATTGAAAGAGAATATATGAGTCGAATTCCATATGCTTCAGCAGTGGGATCGATTATGTACACCATGACATATATAAGACCAGACGTGGCATACTCACTAGGAGTAGTGAGTAGATACCAATCTAATATAGGAGAAAAATATTGGCAAGTTGTTAAGATAATCCTTAAGTATTTGAGAAATACTAAGGACCAGTGGTTAGTCTATGAAGAGTCTGATTTGAAACTAGTTGGATATACTAATTTCAGTTTTCAATCAGATCATGTGACAGCAAAAGTGTGTCAGGTTTTATGTTTATCCTAAATGGTGGAGCTGTTTACTGGAAAAGTTTCAAGCAACATACAATGGCAGATTCGGTGTGTGAGACAGAGTACATCGCTGCATCAGATGCCGTGAAAGAAGCTGTGTGGTTGCGAAAGCTCATTTTTGAGCTTAGAGTGGCACCTTCTATAGATGGACCAGTCTTGTTGTACAGTGACAATATTGGTGCCATAGCTCAAGCAAAGGAACCACGAGCACATCAGCGCACTAAGCACATACTGTGCCGGTTTTATCTTATTCAAGAGATTGTAGAACAAGGTGACATAAATCTTCAGAAGGTTGACGGAAAGGAAAACCTAGGTGACCCATTTACTAAAGCACTCAGCATCAAGGAGTTTAATGACTATAAGTTGAAGATGAGTATTAGATACTGTAATGAGTGGCTTTAGGTTAAGTGAGAGTTTGTTGGGAATTGTATCCTAAAGCCAATCATTTGATGATTGTGCTAATGTAAATAGCATATAAATTGATATATTAATAAAAGTTATTGGCAGTTTATTCATTACAAGAACATCTTCTTAAAAGTTCTAATAGTAATGAAGTGATCTTCTTTTACAATAAAGAAGGATTTATCTTTGAAGGTCCTCAAAAGAGTTCGCGACCAAATGATATACTATGACAGAGCCATAGTACTATCAATTATAGGACGTTGTATATCATATTTGTTGGTTGTCCTCTTAACCAAGGAGTGTAGAGACACTGGTATGACATACAGGTGAAAGTGTAGGAGTACATTTCATCGAACGTGACTCATTTCTGGACACTCTGCTGTCAAGAGTTAATCCGAGAAGATATGGGTATAAGTATCCTTAAGACCTGAAGATCACAATCGATGACTTGCAAGCAACTCATTGTACTTAGGTGCCGGACCACCTGAATTTTTAATCTAGCTACGAAAGGTTACTGGGTACAGTTAAGTACTTATGGTAGTCAGTTGTGGATGAAGATGGAATTCGACCTATCCTGTTAAAATGAGAAATGCTTGTGTTTCAATTTAGCAAGACCTTGGCCAAGGCACTTCATGTGAAGGTTACATGATCACTAAAGTTGAAATCACTTTATGGATTTGCTGTTTAGAGTTGACAGGCTCTTAAGCCATCCTTAACATTTATGGTCAAAAGGATGAATTATACGGTAACCATTTCTTAGGGTTCTTGGAGTTTGCTCAGCAACTCTTCGATCTATCCGGACTTCGGGTTCCATTGCTAGATGGGCACATTGATTAGTATAGAAAGTTGTTCCTATGCTACCGGCTTAGGTTCGAACCTAGAGAGTCACACGCATTGAAGTTTTTCAGGATGATCTATTTGCTGATCAACGATTGAGAATCGTATATGATTTAATTAATTAATTTGATTGATTGAATTATCTCAATTGGGTTAAGTACAAGCGAATAAGATTCAATTAGGTTTAAGTCTATTAGAAGGACTAATCAATTTCAAATATTGATTTGAAATTAGACTTGATTTGGATTTAAATAGATTCAAGACTAGCCAAATTTGATTTGGGCTAGGACCATGATCTATGTAGGTTCAATCCAATAAATTCAAATCAGCTTAAACCCAAAACCCAAACCCAAACCCCATGTGTGAAAAAGTTTTCTCGCATAAGGATCTCACATGATGAGATAGCTAAAATCTCATCTCACGAGAGATTAAATTCTCATGTAGAATTTAATGTATAACCTTAATCTTCTTCAAATGGTTTCCATTGGAATTCTAAGTGTTAGAATTCATGTTGAATTAATGTACCTCTTTAAATTAATCAAACGATAGAATTTTAAGTGTTAGAATTCACATCTCTTTGGTTTTCACCGAATGTCGGAATTAACAAAAATATTGAAATTCTAAGTGTTAGAATTCATACGTTTTCATCAAACGTCAACGTTGGAATTCTAAGTGTTAGAATTCATGTCTCTTTGGTTTTCACAAAACGACAGAATTTTAAGTGTTAGAATTCAATGGGCTAAAGGCTGAATTGAGCCTATAAATTAGAGGACATTCTTCACCAGAAAAACACACGATATGTTATGGATTGATATTCAAAAGAGAAAATTCTGGTGTGATTCTGATGTTAGCAAAAGTTTGATGGATCTTGGAAGAAGATTCAAGTGGGAGGATTCAAGATCAGCAAAGTTATTTTTCTACGAGCTAGCACTCTCAAAAATTTGATCATTCGGGGACTTCTCATGGATGATACTAGAGGCCGGATGATTGAACGACTGCAGAGCACAAAGGATTTACCAATTGTTCTTAAGGTAAGTGATATGATCCCTAGATCTTAAGGCAGGCTTCAAGACAAGTAGTATGACTTCTTATCGTGAAGATCAAGATAGGATCTTGATGATTTTATTTATATGCATAATTTAGATCAAACGATCCTATAGTATAAGGCAAAGATATGATCTTGATGCATGTTAGATAGATTAATATTTAATCTTTAAGCTTCCCCATTGGTAATTGTTATCAGATTTTAAAATATGCATGCCTTGGAGGTTATTTCTCCTTACAGCCCCGACATCCCAAGGAAGGAAGAAAGCCCTGCCATTACTGCCACATTAATGCTGCCATAAATACTCTGACAAGTGGCAGCACCTTAAGTTCATAGACATTAGCTCCAAAACTTCACCCACAAAATTCCTCATTATGGGGCCTCAACCACTCAAGCCAGACAGTCTCTAAGCGTCTATAAAATGAGTAAGAGGGACCCCCGACCAGGTAACTCCTGGAACAACTCCAACTACTTCACAACACTCCTAAATGCTCATTCTTGTTCATAGAGAGCACGGCTCTAAGCCTCTCTCTTCTTCTCTCTTTCGAGCTTCCTCAAGCTCATGGTTGTTTTCTAGAGCACTAACTTGAGCATCAGAGGGTTCCCGTCGAAATCTCTAATCCTCGAGACTTGTTTGTAGGCTCCTAAGCTCAAGAAGCTCGCCGAATGATCCCGGGCTTGCTGGAGGAGGCGATCGAATGCTCGCGGACGTTCGAAAACGGTGATTTGGCATCAACAGATTGGCGCGCCAGGAAGGGGGAGAAAGCAGAGTTCTGCGACACTAAGATACAAGCCCTCACTCTCTCTACGACAATAATGGTGGATAAAAAAGATGGTGATGACAAATACCCAAGAGGCTTCTGCGAGTAATGCTGGGGGGCACCCTCAACGAGCTGAGCAATAGGAGGCCGGCTCTCTGTTCCATCATCTGCACCGACTTCATCCCAGCACCCCAGCTTGGCCACGGCCATCCTCGACTATATATCTGGAACCGTCCCAGGGAACTCCGGACTATGTCTTGGTTCTCTTCGGTGCCCTTGGGCTCCCAGTTGACTCATGATGGCATCATCTCGGGTCTCTTCATCCTAGCACAGCTACGATGCCCCATCTCCCAACCATCTGGACACCTCCACGACGGCCTTTGGCCTCCTCCAAGTCGGCCCCGACTCCTCCGAATCGGCCCCGACTCCTCGAAGTCGGCCCTCAGTGGCCCTGACTCCTTCGAGTCGGCCCCCACCGGCTCCGACTCTTCCAAGTCGATCCTCAGCGGCCCCAGCGCCTTCAAACTAGCCCCGACTCCTCCGAGTCAACCTCCAACAGCCCCGACTCCCCCAAGTCGATCCCCAGCGGCTCTTGCAAGGCCCACCTACTGCCTGACCTATGCAGATTGATGCAGCCATGACCATCTACTCTGACGAGGCCTACTCACCAACTCCATGTGGCCCGCCTACTGTCTGTGACCACCATGAGGCTCATCTACTGACCACAGCGCATGCTCGACAAGACTCGACCCACCAACCAGCTGCAGCCATCTGCTCTGACGAGACTTGACCTGTAGCCCTAACATGCCAAGGAAGGAAGTTAGCCCTACCATTGCTGCCACATTAATGCTGCTATAAATGCTCTGACAAGTGGCAGCATCTTAAGTCTCATAGACATCAGCTCCAACACTTCACCCACAAAATTCATCATTATGAGGCCTCAACCACTCAAGCCAAACAATCTCTAAGCATCTATAAAATGTGTAAGAGGGACCCCTGATCAAGTAACTCCAAGAACAACTCCAACTATCTCACAACACTCCTAAACGCTCATTCTTGCTCATAGAGAGCATGGCTCTAAGCCTCTCTCTTCTTCTCTCTTTCAAGCTTCCTCAAGCCCATGATTGTTGCCCAGAGCACTAATTTGAGCATCAGAGGGTGCCCGCCGGAATCTTCGATCCTCAGGACTTGTTTGCATGCTTTCAGTCACAAGAAACTCATCAAAGGATCCCAGGCTTGCTGGAGGAGGCAACCGAATGCTCATGGATATTCGAGGATGATGATTTGGCATCAACAGATTGGCACGCTAGGTAGGGAGGGAGAAAGCAGAGTTCTACGACGCTAAGCTACGAGCCCTCACTCCCTCTACGACAACAATGGTGGATAAAAAATATGGTGATGACAAAGATCCAAGAGGCTTCCGCCAGTAATGCTGGGGGGCACCCTCAATGAGCTGAGCAATAGGAGTCCGGCTCTCTGTTTCATCATTGCTACTACCTTAGGCCACTCAGGCAAAGCATCATGCCACCCTCACCCTGCAAATCCAAACATTAATGGTAGCTGCCCAAAAGCTACAGGAGCACTATTCCATGACCACACAATAGCAAACAAGAGCTCATGCTTCTCATTTAGTTGTCGTTCAGATCAGTCATCATCCATCCAGTGGAAGATCTCCCTGGTGAGAGACTCGCCACCATCATATCTCTTTGAGGCTTATCAGCAAGAGCAAGCTCGAGCTATCAGTGAAGAGCCCCTCCAGGCTCACCAACAAACACCACAAATGTGAAGTCCTCCAAATGAAGCAGAGGGAGATCAATTTCTCCAACGAAATTTCTCCAATAAAAAAGCTAAGCACACTACACTTTGAGAAAAAAACTTCTTTTCATTAGTGTCTGAATGCATTACAGGAAAATAGACAAAATCAACCTTTCAAAAGGTTCTCAACGGTCCTGCAATCATAAGGTCACCCCCGGGCCGACCGTGAAACTTCCGAAGCAGCTCAAGACCTATGGTTTCGGTAACCTCGAGCCACCTCTCGGGCCGGCCATGAAACTCCCAAGGTGGTTTCAGAGGAGCTTGGTGGCATCGTGGCTAATGGGTCACCACTCGATCTGGCTTAGAGGCACCCCCGAGGCGGTTCAATACCCTAACAGCCCATACCCGCTCGAGGAGCTCGGCGGCATTGCAGCTAACAGGTCATCACTCGGTCTGGCTTAGAGATGCCCCCAAGGCGGTTCAATACCCTAACAGCCTGTACCCGCTTGAGTCACCTCCCGGATCAGCATACGAACACCCAAGGCAATTTTATTTTAGCCCTTGCGGCTCTTTTTTCGCTTCGGCAATTTTATCTCAGCCTCAATGGTTTTATCTGTCTTGGCAAACTCAAGTCAGCAAATTGCTACGAAAAGACTTTTGGACTTCATGTCAAAAGATAAAATCAAGTTGGCTCACAGCAGGAGAGGCCAACTCTCTGGCTCATAGTTGACGGGCAACCACTTCTGGACCCCATGTTGATAAAGGATTGCTGGCTGCCCTCAGTCGGTTGAAGGTAATTAACTTACCTTCAAACTTTGCTTAAAAGTTCTTGAGCAGGCAAAGAGCATGGCTCCAGAGAGTGTGCAGATGTCCACAAAAGGCAGCATGAAAGGAAAGGGATTTCCTCACTTGGAAGAAATCATAATTGAAGTTAACATGAAAAGATAAGTGCAAAGATAAAAAGTTCTACACTCCTTTCGCTTAACTGATGCAGGGCATACAAACTCAAGGAGTGTGGGGGGCATCTGATGGGGCCAGTTAACCCCATGGGCAACAATGCCGGCATGTTCTGGATGGCCCTATCCAAAGCGGCCTCCCATCTCGGCCTCATAAGTTGGCCCTATCCAAAGCGGCCTCCCATCTCGGCCTCCTAAGTTGGCCCTGTCCAAGGCAGCCTCCCATCTCGGCCTTAGCCAGTCGGCCTCGGTCCTCGGCCTCAGCCTCCGCAAGTCAACCCCTTGGCCTCGGCCAGTCGGCCCTCGGCCTCGATCCTCGGCCTCGGCCTCAGCAAGTCAGCCAGTCAGCCTCGGTCCTTGGCCTTCGCCTCAGCAAGCCAGCCCCTTGGCCTTGGCCAGTCAGCCAATTGGCCTCGGTCGTCGGCCTCGGTCGTCAGCCTCGGTCCTCGGCCTCGGCCTCAACAGCCAGCCCCTCGGACTTGGCCAGTCGGCCCTCGGCCTCGGTCCTTGGCCTTGGCCTCGGCAAGTCAGCTAGTCGGCCTCAGTCATCGGCCTCGGTCCTTGGCCTCGACCTTAGTAGCCAGCTCCTTGGCCTTGGCTAGTCGGCCCTCGGCCTCAGCCTCAGCAAGTCAGCCCTTCAGCCTCGGCCTCAGCAAGCCAGCCCCTCGGCCTCGGCTAGTCAGCCAGTTGGCCTCGGTCCTCGGCCTCGGCCTCCGCAAGCCAGCCCCTCGGCCCTCGGACCCAGCCCCTCGGCCTCGGCCAGTCGGTCCTCGGCCTTGGTCCTCAGCCTCGTTCTTAGCAAGATGGCCACCTCAGCCTTGGCTCAGCCGTGAACAGTGCTCGGCCACGAACATCCCGACCTCCAGTTCCTTCCTGGCCATGAACGTCTCGGTGCCCCAGCTCGACCACGGGCATCCTAGCCTCTAGCTTCATCCCAACACCGTGCCAGACTCTGCATTGACTTCATCCTAGTACCCCAGCTTGGCCACGGCCATCCCCGACTGTCCGGAACCATCCTAGGGAACTTCGGACTATGTCCCAATTCTCTTCGGTGCCCTCGGGCTCCCAGTTGACTCCTGATGGCATCATCCCGAGTCTCTTCATCCCAGTACAGCTACGATGCCCCGTCTCCCGACCATCTCCAGACCATCTCCCGGACACCTCCATGATGGCCTCCGGCCTCCTCCGAGTCGGCCCCCAGCGGCCCCAACTCCTCCAAGTCGGCCCCCGGTGGCTCCGATTCCTTTGAGTCGATCCCTAGCAGCCCCGACTCCTCCGAGTCGGTCCCCAGCGGCCCCGACTCTTCCAAGTCGGTCCCCAGCAGCCTCGACTCCTCCAAGTTGGTCCCCAGCAACCTCAACTCCTCTAAGTCGGCCTCGACTCCTCCGAGTCGGCCCCCAGTGGCCCTGACTCCCCCAAGTCGATCTTCAGCGGCCCTTGCAAGGCCCACCTATCACTTGACATGTGCAGACTGACGCAGCCATGGCCACCTACTCTGACGGGCCTACTCACCAACTCCACATGGCCCACCTGCTGTCTGCAACCACCATGAGGCTCATCTACTGACCACAGCATACCTCGATAAGACTCGACCCACCAACTAGTTGCAGCCACCCACTCTGACGGGACTTGATCTGCAGCCCTGACATACCAAGGAAGGAAGCAAGTCCTGTCATTGCTGCCACATTAATGCTGCCATAAATGCTCTGACAAATGGTAGCACCTTAAGTCTCACAGACATCATCTCCGATACTTCACCCACAAAATTCATCATTATGGGGCCTTAACCACTCTAGCCAGACGGTCTTTAAGCATCTATAAAATGGGTAAGAGGGACCCCCAATCAGGTAACTCCAAGAACAACTCTAACTACCTCACAACACTCCTAAACACTCATTCTTGCTCACAGAGAGCACGGCTCTAAGCCTCTCTCTTCTTCTCTCTTTTGAGCTTTCTTAAGCTCATGGTTGTTGCCCAGAGCACTGACTTGAGCATCGAAGGGTTTCCATCGGAATCTTTGGTCCCTGGGACTTGTTTGCAGGCTTCCAGGCGCAAGAAGCTCGCCAGAGGATTCCAGGCTCGCTAGAGAAGGCGACTGGATGCTCGCAGATGTTCGAGGATGGTGATTTGGTGTCAACAATCCTCATTTTTCTTAGGAATGAATGATTCTCAAATAACTTTAGCTATTGGACAGATCATTTAGCCACTATTAGTTTAAACTCTTAGGATTACACTTTACCAGGTATAATTGATATTTAGAGTCCCACGGCACAAAGTTTATATTGAATAAAACTTGATGAATTTAAACCCTTCCTTTCTTATCTCTATTATTAGGTAACTTGGTTGATTTATGCATAGTTGTTAGAACTGTACCAAACCAATCGGTTGGATCAGTTGAACCAGGACCCAGAGGCTAAGCCAGTCCAGTTCTAATATAAAAACAGATGTGTAAGTGATCTGGAAAAATTTGGTCAATCCATCCGAGTCACCCATGAACTAACCAACCTAATCCGAACCGAATAGGGTAACAGATTTTATCATCATGTTAACCCTAAATTTTTTATTAAATATTAAATTTTATTAATATAATATATTTTTATATTAAAATAATTGATCGATGGTTTAACCAGTGAACCAACGGTTGAACCAGTGGCCCGAAAACCCAAGTCCTTGGCTGGGTCAATGTCCGAGCCGGGTCTAACAACTATGGATTTATGCCTATAATATTATAATATAATTATATATAATAACATAACATAAGAATATTATTATTGTATAGTCATGTAATATAAAATATGATCATAATCTTATTCCACAACATAATATTGTATCATAGGATTATATTTAATTTTATATTACAATATTATAGTATAATGTATAATGCATATTATAGTATAATATTCTAATATCATATTATTATGTTTGTATAAAATGTTATTACATTATCAAAAGTTTTGATGGATAAACCGGTCTAATTCTATAAAAAATTATCTTTTTGTCACTAATGGCATAATAATTGCTATAACATCATCTCTATGATCCTATCCAAATAGAAAATAAAATATATACATCAATTTATGCTAGTATAAATTGATATTTTTAATCCTCAAACCAAGTAATATCACGGAATTTGTTTGTTTTCATAGGCTTCAATATACTTTTGCTTCTCAAACTTTTACTTAAAATTTATTTTGATCCTCATACTTTTTATTGTTACATCAAATATATAATTTAAAAATATTTTATTTCTGATGTTTTATTATAAGGAGTCAATTAAAATTAGGTATATGCATGAGCTAGGCTAGGTTGGGTAAGCGTAAAAAAGAGAGCCCAAGGCATCAGAGGCTAGGCCTGAACTCGAGTTAGGTATGGCTACTGACCCAATGAGGATCTCATAAAGCTTAGGCCATATATGAGCTTAGCCCAGTGTAATACATACGTGCTCGCGCACGCGCACACAAATATATATATATATATATATATATATGTAAAGATAGACTTGGTTATACTCGTATGTGGTCAGGCTTAGATTCGATCATTCTTTTCATCTTTAAATTCATATGAATCATGGATCCTAATGATAGAAAAGATGGGATAGCTTTGACACCCACATGGATTTAAATGTATATGTGCGTGTATGTGTATGTATATATGTGTTTGTACATATACGGATATATATATATGTGTATATGTATGTATGTATATGTATATAAAATTGGATTTGGCTAGGTTGGGCTTGTTTTTTCTAAGGAAAAGTCTTTGTGCACTGCCTTCGGTGCACAAATACGCGCACTGGGCGCGCGCATTGGCTACGCGCCCGTGCGAGCATGCGTGCGGGGCGCGCTGTGGCCCAATGAGCTATGGCACATGCACTCGCATGGGCACGTTGCCAATGGCCACGTTTGATGCACGTTTTTGTGCAACAGAGGTGGTGTACAAAGACTTTTCCTTTTCCTAAATTTGAGCCAATCTCAAAATTTGAATAGGTCTAAAAAATGGAGCTTGATCTGGCTTCATGAGCTAAAAATTCAAGTTCGGGCTCTGAAATTATAATAAATATGAGTTTGATCCGGCTAATTACTAAAATTTAATAAAATAATTTTATTTTTTTATATAGACAGGCAAATGAGTACCCAATGGGTACTCGTTTATCCAGCCGAGTAGCTCCGTTAACTACAATGGCTTAACGATGATATTGATACATATAAGAGATTCTTAGACTTCTAAAATGGTTTGATTTAGGCTTCTTAAGAAATGTATATTATCTTTAACACGGTAACAAACCAGATAAGAAATGAAGATTTTTAACACAATAATCAAAAAAAAGAAAACATTCAAATTTCAAAGCAAAAAAATAAAGAGATATCTTTTTAAAAAAATAAAGAAAAGAGATGAACGTACCAAAGAAAGAAAAAGATGTTGGAGGGCGTCGATTGGGTAGTGATTAGCGAAGGTAGATGATGGAGCTAGATTCTCGTCTCAGAACTTCAGATCGGTTGCAAGAAGGAAGAGTACGAGTCAAGAAGAATAAATTCAAATGCATTTTACTATATATATTTTATTTATTTTTAATTTTTAATTTTTGATATATTAATATATATATTAAAATTTAAATATATTACATTAAAGCTCATGAAAATGAGAATGGATAAACGGGAATAGAGCGAAAAATATCATTCTCGGACCATTTACCTGTTTAACCGTTAACAAAAAAATCTTCGTTATCCATTAAATCATTTAGATCAAAAATTTTTCGATCCATAAAAAATATATCGATAACAAACAAATATAATTTCGGCATCTTGAGGTGGGAGGGCGAGGGGGACAATCATCATGCATAATTCTTTTAGCAAAAGTATATAATCATTTTAGCTCTTTGTGTTGTTTTTCTTGGCAACTGATTTCAGGACAAATTGAAGGGCCACATGCATCCACTGGTGCCAAGTTGTAGGCACGTGGTTGCCATCGACTTTATATTTTTCCAAAGGATGGGACGTAGCTGTCATTCATTCATGTGCTTATATTATTATTGTATTATTAAAGATGATTCCAGTATACTTATAATGCTTTAAAATTATCATTCAACTGATAGTTAATAATAACAATTGGACATAAATTTTAAACACATAACACTTATATTTAGTATCTCGTAATTCTCATTGCTGCGTGTGTTTCTATAATCAAAATGCCATTTCTTTTTCATGCCTTGTAGAAATTTCTTGTGATCTAGATGCTCTTAGGAATTGTTGCCATGCTCTTTTCATATTTTAATTAAAATTGACTCCAACCTACTTTCCCTCTCAATATGGCAAATAGTTTTCTTACAATTTAATATTTATTTAAAATTTTTTTGTAGATATTTACTTTTTATATACTTAGACTATATATAATGAGAAAGGCTATCTTTAGTATTATGGAGGTGCATAAACCCCTAATCAAAGTAGGATTTGTGATGCTTATCTCCACTTAGGAGTAGTAACCAGGTTGGGTGGAGTTAGGAGTTAAATATGGATCAGATCATACTTTAAACGTTCCTAAATGGAGTAGTAATCAAAGTAAGCATTGGAAGGATTAGAAAAGTTTTAAATGAGTTAAATAGATATTAAATGAGTTAAATGGATCATAAATAGATCGAACGTCTTCATAATACCTAATGATTAAATGAGTCAAAATAGGTTAGATGTATAAGAACTACAAGTTTGATCATATCCCATTTGATTAATAGATTAAGTCAAAAACTTGTTCATGACTTAGATTAGGTTGGAGCTAACAAGTTGGGTGGAGTCAAATATGGATCAGGTCGACTTTTGATGATTGTAAATGGAGTAGTAATTAATTAAGTGGGCATTAGAAGGATTAAGAAAAGTTTTATATGAGTTAAATAGATTCTAAATGAGTTGAAAGGATCATAAATGATTGGAGGTCTTGACAATATTTAATAATTAAATGAGTCAAAATATATTAAATATATCAGAACTCTAAGTTTGATCTTATCCCATTTAATTAATAGATCAAGTTGAAAACTTGTTTATGACTTATATTAGGTTGATTTTGGGTGGAGCTAATAAATTGGGTCATAAATTACAACTTCTATTTTAATTACTATTTTTATTGGCAACACTCAGTACTAATAGTTAGCATAATTATTTTTTAATCTATTTGTCCATACTAGAATTTGGCTCATGCGACATGTTAAAATAAATCAAGGAGGGTAGGGTACAACTAGTAATATTGAAATAAGGGAGATTAGGGTTACAACTGATGATTAAGAATGAGATAAAATCTTATGTCAGATTGCAATAGTTTAAATGGCTATTTTAGTTAATAACATGGAATATACAACATGCAAATAGGACCTAATTTAAAGCTAAAACTATAAGAAAGGGCGCATGTGACACACGTTAGTCCTTTTAGAAAGCATCACTCATTAAACACATATTGTGCCTCAAATTAGTGTGGTGATGGTTGTGATAAAATGCACACCAACTTTATGTTGCCATTTTTCTCACTCTCCATTGGACAAATAAGAGAGAAAGACTAAGGCACTCATATTTAATAAATAAACCTATTTATAAGGTTGAAGATAACTAAGCATCTTGATCTAGCAATAATTTACTATGCATAGAAATCAAATTGAAAATAATTTCTACAACATCCGTGAATTTGATTTGAACTCAAATTTATTATGATAATAAATGAGACTACGCATATATAATGCACATTTCAAAAATTATGAATTGTTTAACCATGTTTAAATTATTTTTGATATTTTAGTAATTTCACTCATTTAATTTTTTTAATTTAGAGGACTACTTGTTTGCATATTATTAGCGGATTAGGTTGTTGTAAATATTTAATACAAGTGTTTAAATGCCTACAACTGCAATTGTAGGTTTGTTATTCAATTGTAAAAAGAAGCCTAAAACTTGCAATCAGAACTACATCCAAAATTGATCATTGTTTCAATTGAAAAATTCTTTATAAGTGAAAAAAGGTCTCTTGAAGGAACCCCCTTCATCGCTTTAATTATTCCTTTTCTCCTCCTTCAAGAAATCCTTGTATATGTAATATCATATTATAACAATAATATGATAATATTTTTATATTATATTATATTACATTTTATAAAAGTATTATATATTATGATAATATTATAAATTATATAATCAATAACATATAATAGTTATCAGTTATTGTAATGTTATAAATATAAATTGATGATTACAATAATATGGTAATTATTGTTTTACAATATTATAAGTATTATATAAATAAATTAATAATAATTATTTTTATTATAATACATTTCATAAAATAGGTTTATGATTATAATAATAACATTATAATAATATAGTAATCTTATAATATTATGTTAATATTAAGATCAATATCTAATTGTGATCTTAACGATTCAGTGTCTTAGAAGGGGTAAGTTAGGGTTGGACATAACTTTCGACTTTTTTTTTTTTTACAAAGTAATTGCTTCAAAAATATTATAACGATATCATAATATTATATTATTATAATATTATTATCTATATTATAGTAACTATTTTTATATTAATCTAGTGATATTCTAATGGCAATATTATTTTTTAATATAATCATAAAAATAAAATAATGGCTATGGTATTATAATAAAAAAGTAAAGTTGAATAGATCAACGTATCGCTAGGGACCATTTTAGAATTATTATAGATATACTTCTATTTGCGACCCTTTAGAATCAACTGTCCTTTCTACGACTGCAATTCCAACAACAGAGACAATAAATGACTCATGAAAGAAAAGGAAAAAAAGGATAAATTTATTAAAAATATGATGGTAGGATTATGAGATTCAAAGTTGACCAACAAAGGTAGCTTTGGAGCTACGAGAGAAGTAACTTCAAAAATGTCTAAAACCTGTGCCATCATGCATGGAACTTGATAAGCAAATCCCGGATGTTATGCTTTTCTTCTATTTGCCAATATTTTTTTTTAATTTTTTATTGTGAATGGTGGTAAAACCATTGGGATTCATTAAGATAATGAATCTTTGAAGAGGATAGGAGACAGAGAAACGAACAAATGTGTGTGAGGATGGTAGAAGATGGCAGATAAAGATGGGCTCTTCATGATGGATCGGTCTATGATTAATGAAGAGAGCTTCTATTTACACCATAAAAATTACTCTACACACCCACATTTATATATATATATATATATATATATATATATATATATATATATATATATATATATATATATATATATCATTGCATAGTGACCATTATGCCTTCTGATGCGGGCAAATCATCGGTGATGAACGCCGGGCATGCTGAGATCTATTGTGGGCCTCCAAATGGGGTGAAGAGGTCATCTTCCTTCTTTGGAAACCTGCAAGAAGTCCCGGACCGGTATTCCTGACGAGGACCCTCCGACGCTCAAGTTAGTAAACTTGTCCTCAGTAGTGTAGTAGAGAGAGAGATCGAGCTCCCCTTTTCTGTTGAGCTCGGGGTCCTTTTATACATATCTGGAATGTTCCTTTCTTTTCGTCCTCTTTCGAACCGTTGAATCTTCCTCATTAGAATAAGCTCCTTCGAACGACAAGTGGTTAAGCCGTTGCTGGATGGGGGCCACTTGTAGCGGTAACTGCTGGGCGTGCTAGCACTTGCCCATGATTTCGGTGAGCGAGGTAAACGGTAACAGATCTTGAATCTCGGGATCTGTTACCTGAGGTGGGTCATAGTGTATGCAGGAAAGGCACCAAGTTAGGGCTAGAGCCAAAGGCCGAAGCCGTCGCTGGAGGCCGGAGCCGTCACTGGAGGCCGGAGCCAAAGGCCGGAGGCCGGAGCTGGAGGCCGGAGCCAAGATTCCATCTCTGGGATTAGCTGTCACATCATTATTTTTGGAAATTGCGCAAAAGGTTATAACACCATCCAGAGGAGATGGTCAGCCGTATCAGATTCCCCCGCCCTTGAGATGAGTGAGCGCACAATCACCAGCGAAAGGGGTATTAATATCCACCGGGCGGCTGACTTTCGCGCCATCATTTCGTCCGTTCGGGCTGTTGGGATTGGGGAAGATTTTCCTCGAGTAATGAGTCGTAAAAAGGCGAGCGTCATCATTGCGGTAAGGCCACCGCCATCTTTATATTGGTGAAGCTTTTCATGTTTTTCGCGCCGGTAGGCCACCAAAGCGGCTTCCATTTGAAGGTAGACACATGGCCAGACCAGACGGCCGCGAGATGATTTGAAATGGGACTATAAAAAGAAAAATCGTCCTTATCTTTCCATTCCCTCTTCTCTTACGTTACAGCTACCTCCCCTGAGTCTGCAAGCGTCCGTCCACCTCCCGTGTCTGTTCTCTTCTCGTGCTCCTTCGATCTTAGCTCAAGCTTTCCAGGTTAGTTTCCATGGCTTCCTCGCCCTCTTGTTCTATTTCTGATTCCGGGGGTCATTCCCCCACTCCTTCTCAACCTTCCACTTCCTTACCAAGCCAGTGGTCCACCCCATCCTCCGACCACTCCTCACCGGAGCGGCGGCCGGTCAGATGCCCCGCAGCCGAAAGTCATCTGACCGTCGAACGGACCTCCACCCAGAGCCGTCCGACAGCTGCTGGTCCTTCCAGCGCTGTCAAGGAGTCCCCCGAGGGGACTGCTTCCACTATGTCTGCTCAAGACATAGTAAACCTAAGAGCCAAGTATAACTTTCCGCCAAACCTACATCTGTCCTACCCTACTCCTGATGACAGGGTAACTTCTTCCCGTCCTGGAAGAGTTGCCTTGTACGGAGCCTTCTTTAAGGCAGGACTTCGATTACCTATCCACCCTTTCATCCTTAACCTTTTGGACCGATATTCTTTAACACCTTCCCAACTAGTCCCTAACTCGATCTGAACTATCGTTGGCTTTTTGGTTCTCTGTCACCTGCAAGGCATAGAGGCCAGTATCTCCTTATTCCGCAGTTTTTATACCCTTCGCAAGCAGTCAGGTTGGTGGTCCTTTACTCCTAAACCCATTAGGATCCTTAAATTGTACCTTCCCACCTCCGTTAAGGGGTGGAAGGATAAGTTCTTTTTTCTGATATCGAAGGGGTGAGTGGAAGCTGGGGGACACCCAACACCGATGCCAATAGGGATTCCTCTATCCTTCCAAGGGATTGAATGGCATTCGGACAGCTTCTGACTGCCAATGTCCCCCGATGTAATAAGCTTCTGGTCGATAAAAACCTTCGTCTCGCCGGCCTAATCCCTTCTGGTGGTGAGCACTTGATTACTCACCTTTTTCCTTCTTTCTCCCCTCTTTTTTTACTCATCTCCTATTTTTTATAGGGATGACGTCGTCGCTTCGCGAGCTCAGGCAGGTGATTATCAAGAAGAGGAAGGCAACGGGGAATGAGCCCCCCACTGAAAGGAGGGCTGTCGCCAAGATTCCAAGGAGGGCCGACGTGGGGAGGGCCGACGCTGGAGGGGCCAGAGTTGTGAAGCCCCTGCGCGCTAAGGTTTTGAAGAGGGCCAACGCTGGAAGGGTCGACGCTGGGGAGGCCGACGCTGGAAGGGCCAAAGTTGTGGATCCCCCGCGTGCGCGAGGCGGCCAGAGCCCAAGCCGACGAGCCCGCTAGGAGAGACACGGTAAGGGCCGAGGCCAGTGAGGAAGTTGGGCGGATCCAAGCAGGAGGAAAAGAATCACCTTCAGTACCGGCTCCCCCTCCTGTCATTCTGCTCGATCCTTCTCCGGAGCAGGTCACAAAAGCACCGTCACCCCCTCTCGAAGCCGTGGAGACGGAGCCGGTCCTTGCAACAACAAGGCCAACTCTAGCAGTTACCATGCCCCCCAAAGGGGCAACAACCGAAGCGCCTTCACAGCCAAGGGGCCGGAGGCAGCAGAGTCGGAGGTGGAGTCCTTCCCCGCGGCCCCCGTGGAAAGGACGGGCATCGACCCTTTTTTCTAATCACTTTTGGCGAACCACAGCCGCTGGGCCGAGCGAGCATTGGACGAAGCATCTGTGGTTGAGGTGCAGGAGTTTCTCCGGCATCAGGGAAGGGCCACCTTCTTCCACAAGACGTCCATGGCACACCTTTGGGTGAGCTTTGCCCTATTAACCTTTTCACTTTTCTTTTTTTTTTAACATTGACACTCCGTCCAAGCGCTGAACTCTCTGATTTCCATGAGGGACCTTTGGACCCTGAGTGATGCTGCCCTTGATCAGTCGCGAGAGGAGATGCTATCACTCCAGGCTAGGGCAGAAAAGGCATAGATGGCCCTGGAGGATACCCGAGCCACTTTAAAGGGCGAAGTCGAAGCCATCCGGCTAAGAGCCGAGAAGGCAGAGTACGCGCTGGAAGTTGCCCATCGTCGGGCGGCCAATGAGCTGGATAAAGCCCAGGCGGCCGAAGAGAAGCAAAGAATGGCCGAGGAAAGACTGGAGGTGGCGGAATCAGAAATGTGCATTTTGAAGAACCGATTATATTCCGCCTCCATTGAAATAGATGTGGCCAAAGAGGTCGCCCGCCAGTCCGATGCCAAGATTGCTGACTTGGAGATGGCGGTGACCGAAGCCAAGAGGGAGGCCGCCGAGGCCGATAAAAAGGTCACGGAGGCCGAGCGGAAAACCTTCGAGGCGGAGAAAAGAGCTGCAGAGGCCGCAGAGGATTTCAGGAAGTCTAAAGCCTTTAGTAAGGAATTAGCCGAATCGACGACATTCGCTTACGAGGCCAACTTCCAGGACTACAAGGAAAAAATCCAAGAACTCTACGACCTCGAGAGGATTGAAGGGTTGGAGCCAGATGAAGTCCCTGAAGATGACGATCCAGCCCCAAATGACCCTTAGTTTTAGTTTTAGTTTTTTTATTGTATTGCTCCAAGTCTGACTCAAATTGGCAATTTTGTAAACTTTTAGCCATCAATGAATATTTCAATTCTCAACACTTGTCTTTGGTCATAATTAGCTTTGCTTGTGTGAGTTGTCGTGAATCAACAACCAATGGCTGAAGAGCACGATTTCTATCTTTTAGGAAACTGATGCGGGATCAATTTCGGTTGCAGAGACGAAAGTTGAACTGTAGGTAGTATAAGACCCCGCTCGTTCTGGTGTGAAGCCATGGAATGCCTACTGCCTCGTTAGATATGTCGCGCAGAATGGGACTGTGTGCGCCAACACACTGTCCTTAAGTGCCGACGCGAGGCCAGGCTTTGGTGCCGACACGGAACCGGTCTTTCGTGCCGATGCGGAGCTGGTCTTTGGTACCGACGCAGAGCCAGGCTTAATTGTCGATGCGGGACTGGGCTTAATTGCCGATGCGGAGCCGGTCTTTGGTGCCGACGCGGATCCGGGCTTAATTGCCGATGTGGAGCCGGTCTTTTATGCCGACGCAGAGCTGGTCTTTGATGTCGACGCAGAGCCGGTCTTTGGTGCTGACGCGGAGCCAGTCTTTATGTCGATGCGGAGCCGGTCTTTGATGCCGATGAGGAACCGGTCTTTGGTGCCAACGTGGAGCTGGTCTTTGGTGCCGACGCGGAGCCAGGCTTAATTGCCGACGCGGAGCCGGTCTTTGGTGCCGACGCGGAGCCGATCTTTGGTGCCGATGCGGAGCCGGGCTTAATTGCCGATGCGGAGCCGGTCTTTGTTGCCGATGCGGAGCCGGTCTTTAGTGCAAAGCGTGATCACTCAAAAAAATAATGCAAACATTTTGAACAGCAATCTGTCAAGCATGTTCAAATTAATGAAGTTAGCACATTACTGATAATACCGGCATAAATTGTCGGTGTTCCAAGTGCGAGGAAGCAGTTTCCCATCTAGCTCTTCAACCCATGATGAAGTACCTCCTTGACACGGTATGGTCCTTCCCATTTCGGTGCTAGCTTGCCCCCCTCCATCGGCTTTGATACTTCAGCTCGTCGCAAATGAGATCTCCAGGGTGGAACGTCTTGGACCATACTCGAGCATTGTAGTATTTGGCCGCTCGTTGGCGGAAAGCCGCCATGCGAAGTTGCGCCTGGTCTTGCAATTCTTTCACTAAATCTAGATTGGCCCGCAGCTGATTTGGGTTGCTCTCTTCGTGGTATAACTCTGTCCGGGGACTGGGGACTCCTATTTCCACCGGAATGACTACCTCGGTCCCAAAGACCAGGCTGAAAGGAGTTTTTCCGGTGGGGGCTCATGGCGTCGTGTGGTATGCCCACAATACACTGGGGAGTTCCTTCACCCAACGTCCTTTGTAGCCATCTAGTCGGGCCCTGAGCCTTGGAGGATAATGCGGTTGGTCACCTTGGCTGCGCCGTTGGTCTGAGGGTGCCCCACAGAGGTGAATCGTTGATGGATGCCCAGGCCGATGCAGAATTCCCGGAAGGCCGTGTTGTCAAATTGTCGGCCGTTATCAGTAACGTTGGTGTGTGGCAGCCCGAACTGGCACACGACAGACTTCTAGAAGAAAGACCTTACTTTGCCCTCGGTGATCTTAGCGAGAGCCTTCGCCTCGATCCACTTGATGAAATGGTCAACTGCTACCACTAAGAACTTGCGTTGTTCGAAGGCTGGAGGGAATGGTCCCAGGATGTCCATGCCCCACTGGGCGAAGGGCCAGGGTGCGGCCAGGGGGGTTAGCTGGAACGCTGGTTGATGTTGAATGTTAGCATGGCGCTGGTAGCTGTCATACCTCTTAACAAGTTCAGACGCATCCTCCTTCATTGTCAGCCAGTAATATCCCTGCCATAAGGCTTTGTATGCAAGAGCTCTGCCCCCCAGATGGCTTCCACATATACCTTCATGTATCTCTCGTAGGATATAATCTGCTTCTGTGAGGCCAACACATCTGAGAACCGGGTATGAGAACGACCTTCGATAGAGTTTTTCTTCCATTATGAAAAACTTTGGGGTCCGTCTTTTGAGTTTCTTGGCCTCAGCAGGGTCTTTTGGGAGGGTACCATTGGTAAGGTACCGGACATAAGCGTCCATCCAGGAAGGCTTCTCTGCTCAACTGGCAGAGTTTCTCTTGTTACGTCAATACTCGGGGCTTCCAGGTGCTCTACATAAGCTCTTCCCAGCATCCCATCAGTTGAGGTGGCAAGATGGGATAAAGCGTCGGCTCTAGCATTCTCCTCTCGAGGGATGTAGCTAACATTAAAGTAAGCTAAGAGAGAAGCTTGTGACTGTACCATACTTAAATAACGGGACATGATGGGATCCTTTGCTTCATACTCCCCTGCGATTTGGCCAGCGACCAGTTGGGAATCAGTGAACGCCCTAAGGCGCTTTACCCCGAGCTCTCGGGCTTATCTTATCCCAGACAGCAGAGCTTCATATTCTGCCGATTATTGGTAGCTGAAAAGAGGAAGCGGAGTGCGCACTCGGTTACAACTCTGTCCGAGTTGGCCAGGATGAGGCCTGCTCCGCTCCCTTGAGAATTTGACGCCCCGTCTACATGAAGGACCCATTCATCATCTCTGGTTTCGAGAAGCGAGGGGTTTGTAGAGGGCTCTTCGGGTTGCTCCTCTCCCCAGGTGCACTCGACCAAAAAATCCGCCAGGACTTGAGATTTCATGGCCGACCGAGGGTGAAAGATAGATCAAATTCCTCCAACTTGAACGCCCACCTTGCCAATCGACCCGAAGTATCCGGGCGAGCGAGAATTGTCTTTAGAGGTTGGTCTGTGATCACCGCGATCGGGTGGGCTTGGAAGTATGGCCGTAGGCGCTGGGCAGACACGATTAACGCGAAGATAGTCTTCTCAATCTTCGAGTACCTGGTCTCTGCATCGTGGAGAACCTTGTTTGTGTAATACACCAGCTTTTGCATGCCATTGGTGTCCACGCGGACCAGCACAGAACTAATGGCTTCGGGAGAAGCTGCGAGGTACAAGGAGTTCTTCTCCACCTATTGGCTTGGATAGCAGCGGCGGGGTAGATAAGAATTCCTTTAGCCCTTCGAACGCCTTCTGACATTCTTTCGTCCATTCGAATCCATTGGCCTTGCGGAGTGCCTTGAAGAAAGGTAGGCACCTCTCAGCGGACTTGGACAGAAAATGGCTCAAGGCGGCCACCCTTCCCATCAGGCGCTGTATTTCCTTCTTGTTGGTGGGAGACCTCATGTCCAGGATGGCTTGAACTTTATCCGGGTTTGCATCATCCCCCACCGGGTCATCATGAAACCCAAGAACTTTCCGGCTGTCACTCCAAATGCACAGTTGCGTGGGTTCAGCCTCATCTGGTACCGACAAAGGTTGTCAAAAGTCTCCGTTAGGTCAGCGATATGGTCAGTGGCGTAGACACTTTTTGTCAGCATGTCATCCACGTACACCTCCATGTTGCGTCCTATCTAGTCTTCGAAGACTTTATTCATTAACCTTTGGTAGGTGGCTCCCGCGTTTTTTAGCCCAAATGGCATTACCTTGTAGCAGTACAGCCCCTTCTCAGTTATGAAGGAGGTAGCTTCCTCATCCACTGGGTTCATCCTGATCTGGTTGTACCCAGAGAAAGCATCCATGAAGCTAAGGACCTCATGGCCGGATGTAGCGTCCACCAGTTGATCGATCCGGGGTAGGGAAAGCTGTCCTTGGGGCATGCTTTGTTGAGATTGGTGAAGTCTACGCACATCCTCCAGCTTCCATTAGTCTTACGGACTATCACCACGTTGGCCAACCATTCGGGGTAATGAACTTCCCGAATATGGCCTGCAGCCGTCAACTTGCGAACTTCCTCATTGATAGCTTTCTGTCTGTCCGGAGTGAAGCTCCTTTTCTTCTGTCGGACCGGCTGATACTCTGGCCTGAGGTTGAGCCGATGGGTGATCACCATCTCAGGGACGCCCGGCATGTCTGAGGATGACCATGCAAAGACGTCGGCATTGGCACGCAGGAAAGTGAGAAGTCAATCGCGTGCCTCCTTCGGAAGTAATGCCCCAACCTGGACGGTCCTTGCCGGTCATCCCCTAAGGGGAGGGTCAGGAGGTGCTCGGCTGGTTCTTCCCTCCTGCCCAGCTCTCGGGGGTCAAGCGGCTCAGAGGCTTGCCGACGCCGCCTCCAGTGGACTAGGAGACAAGTGATAGCAAAGCGGTGGCGGGCTTTGCTCTCCTTTCATTTCTCCGACTCCTTCGTCGGTGGGGAATCTTACCAATAATCTCTTAGTGGAGATCACGGCATCTAGCAAATTCAATCATGGTCTCCCCAATATAGCGTTATAAGCCAGCGGGATCCGGACCACCAGAAAATTTATGACCACCGTGCTTTGACACGGAGGGGTTCCAGCCGTGACAGGGAGGGCAATCTCCCCTTCAACGCTCACAGAGTCTTCAGTAAAGCCCATTAGAGGCGTGGCAACGGGTTGGAGGGAAGACTTCAATAGGTTCATCCGAACAAAAGCTTCGTAGCTCAAAACATCCACCAAACTCCCACTATCAACTAAAATTCTTTTTACAGGATATTTGGCTATGATCATGGACACAACGATGCTGTCGTTATGCTTATTAACTGCCCCATCTAAATCCATTCCAAAGAAAGGAATTACAAGTCTATTCCCCCTCGCTGTCTTTTTGAACCACCACCTGCCCCCAGGAAATCATAGCTATGGTCTTCTCCATAGGAGCATTGTTCACGCCGGTCTGAAGTGTCGGAGGCACCGATGGACCTAGAGTAGGAAGGTTTCCCCTTCGAACGAACTTGCCCAAGTGACCCTGCTGGACAAGCTCTTCAATGGCCTTCTTCATATGGCGGCAGTCTTCGGTGTCATGACCATAATCTCGATGGTACTGGCAGTAAAGTTCCTTGTTACGGGGGGTCCCAGACTTCAAGAGGGTCAGACGCTTGAAGTAAGGTTCCTCCTCGATTTCTAGTAGGATGTGAGATATCGGAGCCATGAGGGGAGTGAATTGCTCCTTAGGAATAAGCGTCTGTGGCTGGCGATCTGGGCGGTGAGGAGGCTCATGCTTCCGGGGTCGTGCTTCAGCATGCTCAGTAGGCGGTGGTTTCTTGCTGGGATTCTTGTCAGCTTCCCTCCTGGAAGAATCCACCTCGTCAGCATGGATGTATTTCTGCGCTCGGCTCAGAAGCTCGGCATAAAAACTCGAAGGCTTCTTGTCTAGGGAATAGGCGAACCTAGAGGGACAAAGTCCTCGCTTTAATGCCAAAGTGGCTACAGAATCATCCATGTTGTATACCTCCAATGTTGCCTCCTTGAGCCGAGCGATAAAGTCCTTCAGGGTCTCGCCACTCCTTTGCTGGACAACGAATAAGCTATCAGCCACTCGTGGTATCTTCGGCACACATCAAAGTGGGCCAGGAAAGATCGCTCGAGCTATCGGAATGAATTGATGCTGCGCGGTGGCAGACGGGAATACCATGCACGTGCCGTCTTGCGAAGGGTGGCTGGAAAGGCGACACATAGAAGGGAGTCCATCGCTCCCTGGACCTGCATGAGGACCTGTAGCTCTTCAGGTGGTCCAGTGGGTCCGTCGTGCCATCGTACGGGTCCAGCTGGGGGAGATGGAAACGGGCGGGACCGGTTCCTCCATGATGCGCAAGGAAAGCGGGGGTCAGTGCTCATAGTCCGTCCCGTGAGGGTTAGCGATCCGGCGGCTAAGCTCCTCCAACCGTTGATGATACTCATCGAGCCGTTGCTCGGCCCGATGGGTAGTCTTCCTAAGGGCACCGTCTTTAGATGAGTTAGAAAAGGAAGCCAAAGAAGACCGCCGGCGTAAGGAGCGCACCAATCTGGATTCTCTCTCGTCCGGCCGTTGGTGGGAATGACCAGAGTGATGGGAGAGGGACCACTATCGCTTTGAGGCCTCTCGGCGACGAGGTTCAGGAGGTGAGTGACGGAAGACCTCGGGTGGGGTCCCGCCTTGATGAGATTGAATTGTCCCCGCACCCCTTCACCAGGCGGAGGGGGTTGAGGTGCAGCGGAAAAGCAGCGTTCATGCAGTCCCCATACCATTGTCATCAGGTCCTGGACCTGGTGAGCCAGAACCTCAAGCCGGTCAGGCTGGCTCATCTGTGTAGGGGGCGGAACATGGAGGTTGGTCTCCAATTGCTCAGCCCGCGGGATGTGCTCCGCGGCCTGGCTGGTGGAAGCCTCCTGTGCTCGTGTTGTCACCATCGTCTTCCTTGCAGAATCGGTGGGGTCACAGGGAGAACTTTCGCCTTCCGCACGCCCCCTTCCTGGTGCGCCAATGTAATGCGGACAAATCACCGGTGATGAGCGCCGGGCATGCTGAGATCTATTGTGGGCCTCCAAATGGAATGGAGAGGTCGTCTTCCTTCTTTGGAAACCTACAAGAAGTCCCCGGGCCAGTATTTCCGGCGAGGACCCTCCGACGCTCAAGTTAGTAAACTTGTCACTCAGTAGTATAGTAGAGAGAGAGAGAACGAGCTCCCCTTTTCTGTTGAGCTCGGGGTCCTTTTATACCTGTATGGGAAGTTCCTTTCTTTTCGTCCTCTTTCGAACCGTCGAATCTTCCTCGTTAGGATAAGCTCCTTCGAACGGCAAGTGGTTAAGCCGTTGCTGGATGGGGGCCGCTTGTGACGGTAACTGCTGGGCGTGCTAGCACTTGCCCGTGATTTCGGTGAGCGAGGTATACGGTAACAAATCTCGAATCTCGAGATCTGTTACCTGAGGTGGGTCATAGTGTATGCAGGAAAGGAACCAAGTTAGGGCCGGAGCCAAAGGTCGGAGCCGTCGCTGGAGGCCGGAGCCAAAGGCCGGAGCCAAGATTCCATCTCTAGGATTAACTGTCACATCATTATTTTTGAAATCGCGCAAAAGGTTATAACACCACCCAGAGATGATGATCAGCCGTATCACCTTCCATAATTTTTCTCCATACCCCCCACCCTAAACAAACCCCCTCCCTCGTCCCCTTCGGCCCTGATCTATTTACACCACAAAAATTACACTACACACCCATATTAATATATATATATATATATATATATATATATATAATTACATAGTGACCATAATGCCCTTCATAATTTCTCTCCACACTTTCATCTTAAACAAACCCCCTTCCTCGCCCCCCTTCGTTCAGCCTATCAGAGCTGAACGAAAGCTATCTGTTTGGTCCTGTCGAATAGAGGGCCTCTATTTGGCCATGTTGAGCCAAACAGAAGCCCTGTATTTGGCCCAGTAGGACCGAACATAGGTGCTAAAGGGAGGCTAGGGAAGGGAGTCGGTGCCGAAAAACCGAAGCGATCGGAGTCGGAAGAAGAGACGGGGGCCAAGAGGAGTCGGAGGCTAGGAGAGGGGAGTCGGTGCCTAGGCGGCCGGAGCGGCTGGGACCGGAAAGGAGAGTCGGTGCCGGGAGTCAAAGCAGTCAGAGCCATGAGGGGAGCCGAGGGTCAAGTGGGGAGCCAGAAGGGGAGTCGATGTAGGAAGCTGAGCAGCCGGAGCTGGGAGGGGAGTCGAAGGGGAGTCGGTGCTGGAGCCCAGCGAGTAGCCGAAAGGGAAGTTATTGCTGATCGAGGAAGGAGAAGGAAGAAAAGAAGAGAATGTTGATAGGGTGAGATGAGCGAGAAGGGTGTTGAGAGAAAAAAAAAAAAAAAAGATGAAGAGAGAGATTTAAAGATAGTTTAAAAATTTAATTTTTAAAAAAAGTTTGAGGGATGTAATTTTTGTGATGTAATATAGGCTCCCTTAATAAAGCAAGACCAAGACAAGCAGAATAGATTTTTCATGGTCATGTAACTATCTTCGGCGTGGTGTGATCAACAACCTCTACGGTACCTGCGGCCAATCAGAGAACACCTAGCGATGCCCTCATTTGTGCCCATTTATAAACCTCTCGTAGTGCCTTGGCACAAGTCCCAAGGGATGATTCGACGTCCGTACATGATCATGCTGAGCAGCTATCCACGCTACGGACTCGCTCGTGAAGATGGATGGGATGTACTTCTTTTCTCTTCAAACTACCATCGACTCTGGTACGATGTTTTCTTCCTGATATAAAATAAATAAAGCATGTGCAAACATATTTTACAAAATAAAAATAAATAAAAAATAATTATGTGTTGAATAAATATTTCATTGAATAATTTATGTTTAATAAATATATATATTTCATTGAATCATCCTAATTCTTAAAAAATAAAAATAAATAAAAATAAAATAAAAAAATGGTGCAAGATGAATGCAAAAGTAATGCATCCGTGTGTTGGATCATTAATCGAATATTAGATTATCTTTAATGTGTAGAGGCTTAAATATTAATTTTATTTTCATGATATGCTAAATAAAAATAAAATTAGTTAATTAAATATTATTTATATAGTGGTCGTGGTTTCTAAATCACACATTCTTTATGACATCTCATCATCAGAGAGAAAATATGAAAAAAAACTAAAGGGCTCTCTAAGTGAATATGTTAATTTGGAAGGCCAACTGCTCGACTTTAGAGGGTAATTAATCGATATGAAATTAGGTACACTTTTGCCTATGTATTTAATTTTATCTTAGTAATTCAACATGGATGATCATATTATTTTGGGTGATGATTTTTACCAAAGAAAATTCTATAAAATCTAATAAGTGATATAAAAGCCCCTTCATGTTGAATCATTGAGATTGAACTACTGAACAAATTATTTTTTTAAAGAATAAATTAAAAGAAAGAATTCAAAATATTTCTTTTCCTTCCTATTCGGGTTTCAAACTCTTGCCAATGATTTTCACTACAGTCTGGCATCAAGTTTTTCAAGCACGACGATCTGACCACATTGGTGAAGAAGCCATAGCCATTAGGTCATGGCATTTGTGGGACAAGCGGCAGTCATGGCTGCCACGAATTAAGTATAGGTTATAAAAAAGAAAGAAAAGAAACTATCAGCCACAATGGAGACCAGTGCAGGGCTTTGCCCGCACCGATGAAAGGGACATCGCATCGTGATGAGTAACAATGGTGGTTGTTTGGCCACCTGGTTTGCTAAAGTTGTAGATGGCCAAATAGCCACCTAAAGCCTAGGGCCCATGACAATTTCTCTTTTTTTGGCAAGTGGTCCATGACAGTTTCTTTCTTTTCTTAGCAAGTGGCCCATGACAGTTTCTTTTTTGGGTCTTTCCTTAAATAAATTTTTTTATAAATCATTTTAAGGGAATGGGTAAGGGGCTAGCATAGGACCCAGATTGGTTCATCTGACATGATCCAGCCTTGACCCGATCATAGGTTGACTGGTGCATCAACAATGATTCGATAATTGACTGTTGAGTTTGACCCAAAAAATTATTATATTTTTTAAAGGATAATTTTTGGTGCAACTTTAAATTCAAATATTGGTATGTTTATATATATATATATATATATATATATATATATATATATATATATATATATATATATATATATATAGATGGATTAATTAAAACATGTCACCAAAGTGACATCTCTTATGAAAATTAATCTTGTTTCAAAATATAAAAGGTTATGCGCATGTTTATGTGAATATCCATCAGCCTAAAGGAATATCAATATTTAACATAATTACAAGTGCACCTGTAGTAATAAACGCATAATGATTATTTGATTTTACATGTGAATAATAAATCGGTCCAAAGGTAGATTCATTATTCGATATATTTTTATCATCAGTGTTTGATTACTGCACCAAGATTCACTTACAAGTTATTATTTTATCCAAAGATAAAATATTAATGGAGTGTCCAATATCTTGAGATGGGATTTACCTTTATTTAATTTATTGTTTCTTTAAGACTAATATGAGCTTGTTTTGTTGTTCTCTATCGAGCTTATAGTCTTACCAACATCAATTCAATTCCTATGCTAAATGGCTCAAACTTTAAGTTCTGAAAAGAGAATCTCTTGATAGTTCTTGGAGTTATGGATCATGACCTTGTGTTAAGGATTGAATCTCCTTTACCTCTTATGGATAAGAGTACCTCAGATGACTAAAGGGACATAGAAAGATGGGAGAAATCAAATTACATATGTATGATGATCATGAAGAAAGTCATTTCAGAAGCATTCAAGGGCACAATATCTAAAAAAATAACTACTGTTAAGGCTTTCCTTGAGGATATTGAAAAAAGATTTGTCACGAACGAAAAGGCTGAAATTGGTAAGCTCTTGACAAGTCTAATTGTAATGAGGTATAAGGGGAAAGGCAATATTAGGGAGTACATCTTGAAGATGTCTCATTTTGCTTTCAAGCTAAAAGCACTTAAAGCTTGAACTCTCTAAGGACTTGCTAGTACATTTGGTTTTGATATCCCTTCCAACACATTTAACCAGTTAAGGTGAGCTATAATTGTCAAAAAGAGACTTTGGTCTCCGAATGAGCTCATCTCACACTATGTTCACAATGAGAAAAGGCTTCACCAAGATAAGACAGAGAGTGCTCACCTAGCTTCAACCTCTAAGGCCAAAGGAAAGAAAGGAAGAATGATAAGGCTATACGACACCTCAAAAGATACAACAAAAGAGGCTAAATTATTTAGAAGACACTGGTTGTTTCTTCTATGGAGCTGAAGGACATAAGAAGAAATAGCGCATTAATTATTATGCATGGCGTGCTAAAAAAGGTATACTTCTTAATTTGGTTTGTTCTAAAGTTAATTTAACTTCATTATCTAGACACACATGGTGGATAAATTCTAGTGCAACAACTCATATCAATGTATCCACTATAAGAAAATTTAAGTTTAGTGACGCAATTTAGCTACGCAAAAATGGGCATCGTAAAATAGTGACGAAACAGCGATGCACAACAACACAGGGCGACCAAAATATGTTGGAAGAAAAATTAATGACTAATTAGCGATGAAGTGCATCGCTAATTAGGAACGCCAATGAGGTTAGATGGGCTTATCTTCCAGAATATTTACTGCTCGGAATATATGTGTTTTTTTTTAGGAAAAAGTCTTGCTGCATCGAGGGTGGTACAGCAAGCATGCATCAGTCCTGATGATTGGCGCATGCCACATGCGCGTGCATGCTAAAGGCAAAATCATCTTTTCTGCTTTGGCATGTGCACATGCACGCGGCATGCGCCAATAACTAGCGGCGGTGCAACAAGACTTTTCCTTCTTTTTAGTGGTTATGCAGTCCAATGTATCCTCAGTATCCCATGTGCATTTACAACATGTTATCTTTATTTCCTGTAGGATTCAACAATTGCCTTTAGGAACTTGCATGTGTCCCTTCCATGCTGAACTTTCAGATAAAATCCTGAAGCATTTGGAAAGACTTAGTTCTTATTCAATTTTTTTTAAAAAAAATCTGAAGTTTTTTAAATTCCAAAGCATTTTAAACAGAGCGCGCTTTGTTTAAATTGACCTAGATTAGAAGCGACTGAGGGAATGTTTGGCATTGTGTAATAATATATAACAAGCATTTTTATAAGGAAAAATTAAAATATTTTTAGAATTAAGCTATAAAATCTAGCTTCTCTGGTTTATTCTCTTGCAATCTCATTGACTTGGTGAGATCTTCATGTCAACACCGTTTCAGTCAAGTTTAAACTTAAAAGTACACACCAATCCAATCTCAAACATGGCAGAAATGAGTCCGATTTAGTTGTGAGAACTTGAGTTGAGTAACATGGTGAGAACTTGAGTTGAGTCATAAGATTCTCTTATCATAAAGAATGCACATATTGGCAAAGAACATGATAATTACAATTTGTAGGAGATGAACTTTACTTCATTATAGTTTATAAGCAATTTTGAAATTTTTGAGAGAGTGGAAAGGGACATTTCAATTTTGGACCCAACTCATACCTCCTTGCATTTCAATCAATTGAATTCCATTTCCTTTACCATCTCTACCTTCCTATGGAATTAGTAAGGTTCAATCATACTTTCTTCTTATTACGAACTAATAGTTGCAGTTTTGGTTGTTACTGCTGCAATTGTATGGAGATTTCTTACTATGCTATGAATTTATGTTATTATTTCTCCTACTATTATTTGTAATATGGTTCCTGCAAGGCTATCATCATTTTCTTGTATTTTGTGAGAAATACTGTAGGCTGTGTCAAAATCTAATCCTACATTTGGTGAATGAGTTTGTTTTGTTGGCACAAATTATGGCTACCTAATTGATAAGACTGAGTCTAGAGTTACACTCTGTCTTTAAGACAATTTCGTCCCACAACGGTGCTTGCCGTTTCTATGATGATTGTCTCTCAAAATACAACAGTTTTTTTGATGAATGCAACACTATAATTCACCAAAAATTTCGAACCAAGAATGCTTCTCTCTTTTCTATGCATTATAGCTATACTTTCCTTACGAGAGTATGCAAATGCCTAAGAGAGGAAAGGAATTGGAATTCAATTGATTAAAATGCAAATGTCTACGGTCCTATTTATAGCCTTTAGGTGCCCTTTGGAAGCAATTCTACCGTTTTTAATTTTAATTTGAATTGATTTGATCGGATTTAATCAAAAGATGTGAAGGTAAGGGCTTATCACCCTTGTTAGGCCTATTCATCTTCGTGATCTTCAGATCACGTGATCTGATAAGCCTTTCCATGATCCAAAAAGTTATTTTCACAATCAGATAAGTCATAGCACGACTTTGATATGCCGTTTCATGATTGGATGATCGTCTTATCACTAACGGCATGATCGGATGGGCGCCTTATCACCAACGATCCATAGGTGGTCAACTGTTGACCGATCAATCGATGATCAACAGTTCAACAGTCTTTTCATCAATGGTTATGATCGATCCAAGTCATGATCAGCTGATCAATATGGATTTGATCAATCACATCGGTCCATCATTTGATCTTAGCCCTCATCTTAATTCAATCAGTTTCCACCATCTGATCCTTATGATTAAGAAAAAATTTAAAGCCCCTCAAGTTCCTCGCGACGATGCGCACGTGCAAAGTGCCCATTACGTCCTTTGCAAACGCGCGTGCGCAGGGGTGATGCGTAGCATCACCCTCAAGCTCTCCACTTATGATGAGCCTAAGGAACTTAAGCATGAAGAAAGAGGTTTCCATATAAGTGAACCTTCCT
The DNA here is from genome assembly GCA_900491605.1 of Calamus simplicifolius. Taxonomy (NCBI): domain Eukaryota; kingdom Viridiplantae; phylum Streptophyta; class Magnoliopsida; order Arecales; family Arecaceae; genus Calamus; species Calamus simplicifolius. The sequence continues at coordinate 261,181 of UESW01001788.1, read as the reverse complement.
TTCTTAATTTTTTTGATGTGGAACTAAATGTTCTCTCAATTTCTCATTCATACATTAAGGAGGTAATGGGCTTTCAAGACCCATTTAGGTATTCAAGGCCTATTTGCCTATTACCCAACAATCCCTCACATGAATAAAATTAGACTTTGATTAAAGATCAGTAAAGGCAATCCCCCACATAAAAGGAATTTAATGTAAATGAATATGCAGACACTTTAGAGAGTATAATGAAATAAAGTTGTATCAGAATAGGTAGCTTGTGGCTTTGAACCTTCCTTAGTGAGTTGTTATCGAGTTTACTTACTAAAAAGTGAACATGATGTTTTAAACTTTTTAGCCTTTTTGTGTAAATCAAAACAATAATAATCATATAACTTCTTTCCGAGTATTCTTTTGATTCTCATGGTTATGTTCATTTTGGCCCCAAACACCTTCTAGTTTCATGAGTGCTTTAGAGAATTAAAACCTTAAAATTCTCATAGAATAGGCCCAGTTCACACTCACATAGGTAAATCTTATTAAGAGTATCCTGCTATACCCCATATGGTTTTTATGTCATAAGAATCATTAAAAGCAATGCTTATCCTTTTATCTTTAGCAAGTAGCACTAATTATCATAGGAATGAGTAGGATTGGACATCCTTAGTACTATGCAAATCTCTTTATAATTTAGTTATCCCTTTTAAACCTAGATCTTGGGATCTTTAGTCAGCTAGGTTGGATATCTACTATGAAGATTTTTCTGTTATAGGCTTTAAACCCATTCCCCTCGATAAACAATTTACTTGACTCTTGGTAACTCCTTTGTCAATGGATCCGCTAGGTTTTTCTTTGACTGAATATAGTCAATGAAAATTATACCAATTTTAAGTAATTGCTTACTGGTATTATGTCTACGACGTATATATCTAGATTTACCATTATACATCTTATTATGTGCTCTATAAATTACCGATTGACTATCACAATGTATGCATCTTGCAGACACAGGCTTTGGCTAACATGGAATATCTTCTAAAAGGTTTCGAATCCATTCTACTTCTTCAGTAGCCTTTTCTAAAGTAATAAACTTAGATTCCATAGTGGATCAAGCTATACATATTTGCTTAGAATATTTTCATGATACAATACCTCCTTCTAAGGTGAATACATATCCATTAGTGGATTTTGTATTTTCTACATTAGATATCCAATTTGCATCACTGTATCCTTCTAGTATAGCTGGATATCTTGCATAATGTAATCTATAACTTAGGATATATCGCAGATATCTTAATACCCTTATTAGAGCTATCGAATAACTTGGACCTGGATTACTTGTGAATCTGCTCAACTTATTGATAGTATATGCTATGTCAGGATGAGTGCAATTCATAACATACATTAAACTGCCAATTATACGTGAATATTTCAACTGAGATATGGGTTCTCCAGTATACTTAGCCAAATGTAGATTAACATTTACATGTATTTTCACCGGGCTAGTATCATACTTGTTAAATTTATTTAATATTTTTTCAATATAATGAGATTAAGATAAATTATTTCTTTAGATATTTTAGTGATTCGAATCCCTAGTATAACATTTGTAACACTCATATATTTTATATCAAAATGTTTGATTAATATTTTTTTGTCTGTTTAATCATTTCGGTATTACTACCAATGATTAACAAGTCATCTACGTATAAGAAGATTATCATATACCCTTCAGGCAGGGTTTTGGCATATATACATTTGTCATATTCATTTATTTTAAATCCATTTGATAACATGACATTATCAAATTTTATATGCCATTTCTTAGGTGCTTGTTTTAAGCCATATAAGGATTTTACAAGTTTACACACCTCCTTTTCTTGCCCAAAATAACAAATCCCTCAGGCTGTTTCATATATATTTTTTCATCTAATTCATCATTTAGAAAAGAAGTTTTAACATTCATTTGATAAATTTTAAGATTATTAATGGCTGCAAAAGTGATTAATATTCTTATAGATATTATTCTACTTACCGATGAATAGGTATCAAAGAAGTCTATACCTTCTTTTTGTTTGAAGTCCTTAGCCACTAATCTGGCTTTATACTTATCAATTGATCTATTAGCCTTTAGCTTTTTCTTAAAAATCCACTTGCATCCTAGAAGTTTCATACCATATGGTAAGTCTACCAACTCTCAAGTATGATTGTGCAAGATGGACTCAATTTTACCATTAACAAGTTCTTTTCAAAAGGGTGCTTCTGGGTTAGACATTACCTCTTTGAATGTCTGATGTTCATCTTGTAACATATAAGTTACATAATTATGACCAAAGGACTTTGTAACTTTTAGTCTCTTGCTGCATCTGGGTTCATCTTCAGGATATTTTTTCTGATGACTACTACTAGCAATATTATCATAAGTTCTTTTATTTGAACTTATTTCTAATTTTTCTTCGCTTAAAAATATATTTTTAAAGAATGATGCATTCTTTGATTCCATGATTGTATTTTTTTGAATATCAAATATATCTGATTTATACACAAGAAAGCGATATGCACTACTTTTGTGTATAACCGATAAAAATATAATCAACAGTTTTAGATCCTATTTTGACCTTTTTGGGATCCAAAATAGCTACTTTAGATAGGCACCCCCATACTCTTAAGTAATTGTAAGAATGCTTCTTTCCTTTTCATAACTCATATGGAGTAACATCCTTCTTCTTAAGAGGTATCTTGTTAAGAATATGATTTGCAAAGAGAATTGCTTCTTTCCATAAATTCTGCATTATACTAAAATTTATCAACATAGCATTCATCATTTCTTTTAATGAGCGGTTTTTGCGTTCCATAATTTCATTAAATTAAGGTGAATAAGAAGCCATAGTTTGATGACTAATGCCATGCTCTTGACATAATTCATCAAAAGGTGCATCGTATTCTCCACCTTTATCACTCCTTATAGCCTTAATCTTTTTACCAAGTTAATTTTCAACTTCATTCTTATAATATTTAAACATTTCTAAAGTCTCATCTTTAGACTTTAGTAGATACTCATAGTAATATCTAGTTGAATCATCAAAAATGTTATAAAATACTTTTTACCTTCTCGACTTTGAACTAACTTTAAGTCACATAGATCACTGTGAATTAAGTCAAGAGGTTCAGTATTTCTTTCTACTGAAGGAAATGGTGTTTTTGCTAACTTAGCTTCAACACACTTCGCACTTAAAATGTGGATCAATTTCATGATTAGATAATAATTTTAATTTTATTAATTTTTGTAATGAATTAAAATTCATATATCCTAATCTATTATGTCATAAACAAGAAGAGTCAATCATATAAGCAGAAGAAGAAGCTTTATTCATTTCAAGGTTTTTGTGTACAATCATTATATTTACCTTGAATAATCCATCATTCAAGTAATCCCTTCCAATAAATATCCTTCCCTTAGTGAGTACAAATTTGTCAGACTCAAAAACTATCCTAAAGCTATATTTGTTTAGGAGGGAGCCTGACACCAGATTCTTTCGAATATCTAGAACATGAAGTATATTATTTAATAGAAGTTTCTTTTCAGATGTCATCTTGAGTACTATGCGGCCAAGTCCTTCTATCTTGGATGTAGCAGAATTTTTCATAAACAGATTTCTACCATTGATAAGAGTATATGATGAGAACATACTCTTATCAGAGCAGACATGTCTGGTAGCTTCAGTGTCGATGTATCACTTATTAGCTTTGTCAACCATGTTTGCTTCAAATACAATAGCTGATAGCAACATTTCGGATACTTCTTGGGATAGGATTTCAGTAATGTTAATCTTTTTCTTTTCTTTTTCTTGAAATGACAGTCCTTGGATTTGTGTCCTTGCTTTCCACAAACAAAGCACTTTCTCTTAAACTTAAATTTCTTTGGATTGCTTTTCTTCTGTTTAAAGCCTTCATCAGAAAACTTGTGTTTCTTCTTTCCTTCTATGAGGTTGGCCTTAGGCTCAATAGGTTGTCCTCCTATCTTCTTGTCTTGGCTCTTATTATCTTTCTCGATCCTCAGGCAGACAATTAGATCTTCAAGTTCCATCTCCTTTCGCTTATGCTTCAGGTAGTTCTTGAAGTCCTTCCATAATGGCGGTAGCTTCTCTATAATGGCAGCTATCTGGAATGACTCACCAAGAGACATTCTCTTTGCATGTATCTCATGCAGGATGATCTGGAGCTCTTGGATTTGCTTCATAACAGTTTTGTAGTCGACCATTTTGTAGTCTAAAAACCTTTCGATCATAAATATCTTATGTTCAGCATCCTTTGTCTTATATTTTTGTTCAGGGATGCCCATAATTGCTTGGCAGTAGCAATACTGTTATACATATTATACAGAGTATTATCCAGACTATTGAGGATGTAGTTCTTGCAAAGGAAGTCTGAAACCTTCCATGCTTCCATCGCAGCAATCACGTGCTTGTCAATCTCCCCTTCCTTGAGGACTAATGGATCTTCATTCAGTACTCTAATCAGATTCAAAGTTGTGAGGTAGAACAGCATCTTCTGTTGCCACCTCTTGAAATTGGTTCCAGAGAACTTCTCCGGTTTCTCAGCTTGAACGGGTGCAGTCATTATAGCCATCTGCAGCAATACTTTCGTGACTCAAAAATTGTCTTAAGATTGTTGGCGCAGATTATGGCTACCTAATTGATAAGACTGAGTCTAGAGTTACATTCTATGTCCTTAAGATATTTTTTTCCCACAACGGTACTTACAGTTTATATGCTGATTGTCTTCTAGGATACAACAGTCTCCTTTTGATAAATGTAGCACTATAATTCATCAAAACTTTTGAACCAAGAATGCTTCTCTCTTTTCTATGCACTATAGCTATACTTTTCTTAGGAGAGTATGCAAATGTCTAAGAGAGGAAAGGAATTAAAATTCAATTGATTGAAATACAAATGTCTACGGTCCTATTTATAGCCTTTAGGTGCCCTTTGAAAGCAACCCTATGGTTTTTAATTTTAATTTGAATTGATTTGATCGGATTTAATCAAAGGATGTGAGGGTAAGGGCTTATCATCCTTGATATGCCCATTCATCTTTGTGATCTTCAGATCACGTGATCTGATAAGCCTTTTCATGATCCAAAAAGTCGTTTCCATGATCAAATAAGTCATTTCCATGATCAGATAAGTTATAGCACGGCTTTGATACGCTGTTTCATGATCGAATGATTGTCTTATCACCAATGGCATGATTGGATGGACGCCTTATTACCAACGGTCCATGGATGGTCAACTATTGATTAGTCAAACCGATGGTCAACAGTTCAACGATCTTTTTATCAACGGCTGCGATCAATCCAAGCCATGATCAGCCGATCAACACCACTTTGATCAATCACACCGATCCATCGTTTGATCTCAACACCTCATCTTAATCTGATCAGTTTCCACCATTGGATCCTCATGATGAAGGAAAAATTTAAAGCCCCTCAAGCTCCCCATGATGAAGTACAAAATGCAAAGTGCGTCCTTCACACATGCGCTACGCATCACCCTCAAGCTCTCCACTTATGGTGAGCCTAAGGAACTTAAGCATGAAGGAAGAGGTTTCATATAAGTGAATCTTCCTTTCTTAATTTTTTCGATGTAGGATTAAATGTCTTTCAATTTCTCATTCACACATATAAGGAGGTAATTGGCTTTCAAGGCCCATTTGGGTATTCAAGGCCTATTTGCCCATTACCCAACATGTTCTTGATGACTCCAAACCACTCTTACACCTACTTAAAACCACTCTAACCAAAAATGAATAAATTACAGTAGCATATCAATCATACCCAAGTAGAGAAATGTCTATGACTGGGAGATAAAGCACCATAAGCTCGGCCAATTGCCCTCTCAAGCATAAATCAGATAGTCTTTTCCTCGTGTAATTGCATCTGTAGATGTTTGATCTCTGAAAAATTACAAAATAGCTGTAAAAAAGTTTCAAGCAAGGCAGCTTATGCATCATAGCAATATCACAGGAGAAATTCAAAGACAACCCTTCATGTTCTTGATTCACTTTTTATAGTTATATACCCATGTAACTATAGGAATGCATGTCTGCATGTGTCTTGATGCATGGGCATATGTAGCCATCTGTTTCACAGGCTTTATTACATTAATCTAGCAATGGCTTTAGGCATCCTACTTCACTACAACTTTTTATCATTTATCATGTCTTCAGGAATGGAAATATCTTTAGTTCCATTTTCAATACACCAACCTTTTAACTTATTCATTTTCTTATTTTTACTGATTTATTTCTGAATTTAAATTATCTTACCTATTATGACAAATCTATTTATTCACTATTCATAATTAGATTGCATGAATCTCTATTCTTTTCAGTATGAGGGGCCAGAAAAGATCCATTGCTGATAGATGGGATGGGTAGGGATGCAACACTGACCCATCCGATCTAGGGACCTCAGTTGCATGGGAGTTCAAATCATCAGTCTTCGCACAGCCTTTTACCGTCTCCATAGGACATCACACCTCAGTTGCAGGAGTTGGTTCGCCTCATGTCACAGAACACACGAGCTTTTCTCTCTTATTCATCCGACCTCCACCACGTGATCCAGGGTGGGCAGAGATGTAGCACTGACCCATCCGATATAAGGACCTCAGTTGCAGGGGAGTTCAGATCACAAGTCCCTGCACAGCCTTTACCGTCTCCACAAGACATCACATCTAGTTGTAGGATTTGGTTCACCTCATGTCACAGAACACACGAGCTTTTCTCTCAGATGCATCCTGGTCTCCACCATATGATCTAGCGTAGAATTCTTGATGTCATTTTATTTTTGTTGTTATTTATATAATATTGTTATGTATATTTGATTTATTTTGTGTGTTGACATTATCTACTTTAGTTTAATATATAAAATCAAGGCATTTTTTATAAATTGCACATTTATTTATAATATCATCACGTATAGCTATTTTTAATTACCATGCCTCTTTATTTAGCATGTATTATTAAATGTATAAGCAGGTTTAAATTTTATTTTTTAAAAATAAAATTATAAAAAAATTATAATAATTATTGTGATGCCATTGTGACGTATTTTGTGCCACTATTTAGTGACAATATTTGTGTTGCTATATAGTGATTGCATTGCTAGATAGCGACGCAATAATGTGTCCCTATTTTGCGACAAAAATTTTGTTGTGTTATTTAGCGACATTGTTGCGATGAGTAGGGATTTAGTGATGGAATTCTTAGCGACGACATATTTGGGTCTCAATATCACAATGTCGTCGCTAAGCCAACTTAGCAATGCAATTATTTTTTAGTGACGCAATTGTGGCGTTGCTATTTTTTGATATTCTTGTAGTGTCTATGCAGTTTGCCTGAGTTGCCGAAGGCCAAATGATGCTGAAAGATATATCTATATGGGCGATGGCAAGTCGGTTCAAGTTGAGGCAATAGGAAGATTTATATTATTGTTAAAAACTGAATTTAATTTGGATCTTGATGAAACTTTTATTGTACCATCTTTAGATGGAATTTGATTTCTTTTTTGTTCTGGACAAATTCAGTTATTTTGTTCATCTGGAAATGAAAATTTAGTTTGTTTTATGATTCAAATTTGGTTGGTTTTAGTTCGTTGTTAGGATACAATAATCTTTCTTCAATTGATATAGTTGCTTCATTTAGTGAATCCCTGCATTTAAGTATAGGAGGTACTAAGAGAAAATTAACCAGTGAAAATTTGGCTATATTATGGCACAAGAGATTAGATCATATTTTCAAATGGAGAATAGATAAACTTGTGTTAGATAAAATTCTTGATCCTTTAAGGCCCATGTGGTAGCAGATTTGGGTTGGATTTTTTGTTTCCAAAAATAAGAAATCCAACCCATAGCATGAAAAATGCATTTGGCCGAGCCATTTTCGAAAATACTTTTTCGAACGATTCTAAAAATCTGAATGAATCTAAAAAATGTCGGAGCAATATTTTCTTCGGATTTATCTGATGTTTTTCAAATTTGATCCTTTCTTCCTTAAAATGCCCAAAACTCGCATATTCATCTTCTTCTTTATTCCCGTGACCTTTCTCCACGTGATTCGGTGCTATCTTTCTTCGAAAAAATAGTTTTTAAAAACATCAACCAAACATATTCTTGAATACTAAAATTCAACAGAATACAACTCAGATTTTTGGATGCAATCCATATTTTCAAAAATAGTTATCTGGATCATGAACTAAATAGGGCCTTAGATTTCATAGACTTCGATATTTGTGTTAATTGTATAAAGGGAAAAAACCCATAAAATGAGATTTGAAGCTAATAGGACTTTGAACGTCTTAGAACTTATACAAGGATATTTGTGGCCCATTCCCTATAGTCGCTTGGAATGATCAACAATACTTTATAATGTTCATAGATGTTTTTTTCTAGATATAGCTACATATATCTCATTCATGAAAAGTCAGTTGCTAGACATGTTTAAAAATTATAAGGCTAAAGTTAAAAACTAACTTAGTAAAAGGATTAAAAGCTCATATCTGACTATGGTGGAGAGTACTATGGTAGATATGATGGTTCAGGTGAACAACGTTCAGAGCCATTTGCTAAGTTTCTAAAGGAATACGGTATCGTCCCTAGTACACCATGCTGGGTTTGCCCACTATGAATGGTGTTGTTGAAAGACGAAACATGATGCTGAAGGATATGGTAAGAAGTATGATTAGTCATTCTAACTTACAAGAATCACTTTGGGGAGAAGCACTTAAGACTACAACATATATCCTTAACAGAGTTTCAACTAAAATAATTGCCAAATCCCTTATGAACTTTGGATGGGCAAGAAGCCTAGTCTAAAGCACTTGCATGTTTGGGGATATCCAGCTGAGGTAATTAAGGCCTTATAGGCCTAATGAAAAGAAACTGGACTCAAAGATAGTAAGTTGCTATTTTATTGGATACTCTAAAAGATCTAAAAGGTACAAGTTTTATGATCCCACAAGTAACTCAATTTTTGAGTTGAAAAATGCATGGTTCTTTGAGGATGTTGAACTTGCGGGGAGAGATAGAGTTAGGGACTTTGTCTTTGAAGAGAAATATGTTGATATTCCCACATATATCATTGGCATTGATCATGATCCCATTCCTGACCTTGTTCAAGATATAATAGATTAAGACATTGTCGAAGAACCTCCTATTTAGGAAATTGTTCCATAAGAACAAGCTCCATGACCTCAAGAACCTATGCCATGAAGAAGATCCACTAGAGAGAGGAGAAGTGCAGTGCTAGATGACTATATTGTGTTTCTCCAAGAGCATGAGGTAGACACCGAAATGATGAAAAATGATCCAATCAACTTTCGTTAAGCCATAAAAAATTATAACACTCACAAGTGGATTAATGCCATGAATGAGGAGATTAAGTCCATGAAGGATAATGATGTCAAGAATCTTGTACTATTACCTAAAGGTGAGAAGCCCATTGGTTGCAAATGGATATTAAGATCAGGAAGGATTCAAAAGGTGATATGGAAAGGTATAAGGCTCATCTTGTCGCAAAAGGCTTTACTTAGAAAGAACGCATTGATTATAAAGAGACTTTTTCTCTAGTTTCTTTGAAAAACTCTTTCAGAATTATAATGGCATTGGTGGCGCATTTCAATCTTGAGTTACATCAAATGGATGTGAGTATGTTTTTCAATGGTAACATTGATGAGATGATCTATATGGTGTAGCCAAAAAACTTTGTGTCGAGAGACTCAAATAATATGATTTGCAAACTTAAAAAATTCATCTATAGACTCATACAAGCATCTCGACAATGATATTTCAAGTTTCATCAAGTGATCATCTCGTTCGGTTTTGAGATGAATTTGGTCTATGACTATATATACCATAAATTCTATGGGAACAAACATATTTTTTTGGTTTTATATATTGATGACATCTTGCTTGCTAGCAATGATATAAACTTATTGCATGAAATCAAGAGATTTTTATCTAAGAATTTTGAGATAAAAGATCTTGGTGGCATACAAATACATCAGGAACGCTCTCAAGGTATTTTTGGATTATCATAAAAGAGCTATATTGAAAAGGTTTTCAGAAGATATGACATGCATGTTTGCAAACCAAGTGATACCCTTATGGCTAAGGGAGACAAGTTTAGTCTCAATCAATGTCCTAAGAATGATTTTGAGAAAAAGAAAATGCAGAGGATTCCTTATGCCTTAGTAGTAGGGAGTCTAATATATGCTTAGGTTTGTACGCGTCTAGATGTTGCATACATTACTGGAATGCTGGGCAGATAATTAAGCAATTTAGAAAGAAACCATTAGAAAGTAGCTAAATGGGTCTTGCAGTACTTATAGAGAACAAAAGATTACATGCTTACGTATTGGAGGTCGGATAGGCTTGAGATCATTGGGTATATACTGACTTTGATTTTGTTGGATACCAAGACAGTATGAAATCTACATCAGGCTATATCTATTTGTTGGCTGAAGTTATAGTTGTTGGGGAGTGCGAATACCCCCAAGATCACGGCTATAGCGTATATGAGTAATACAAAAATTTTTACCGTTTTAATCTATGAGTATAAGATCATACCTTCAGACTTGAACGTTGGAACAACTTGATTTGATTGCTCGACCTCAACCTTTTAGCCTTCCGCCGTATTCCCGAAAATACCTTCCTTCTCTCACAAGATAGTGGGATCTCTCGGCCGACCTAGGGTTTCTTGTTTTTCTTTTTCCTCAAAAACGTTAACCCTAGCAACCAACTGAGAGGGTATTTATAGGGCTACAACAGGGACCAATAGGCAAATATGAAAAGGACTTCCCACGTAATTAAATCTCCTAATCCTATCCCGGGTTAGGATTCAATTACGTAAATTACAATTCATTCCACTAAAGAATTATAATTGTACTCCTAATCACATTCGAATTTATATTTTCAAGCTTAATATTAAATACTTATTATCTCCCCACGTTAAGATAACAGATATCCACCAATTAAATTTAATTACTGACAATATAATTTAATTGGCTGTTATTATTCTTGAGACTTATCCACTTAACTTATTTGATGTATCGGATTCAAAATCCACTTGCAAGATTTGATACAATCAAAACTTATAAGCTTTCTCAAGGGGATATCATCAATCCAAATTAACAGGACATGGATTCCTTCAACTATTAATATTCACCATATATATAATGTTATTGCCCAACCCACTGAGTTAATTGACTCATCTAGAATCTTACTCTATGTGTAATCAAAGCAATAATCACTACATACATGTGTCTAGAAATAGAATTCGGATTAAGAGCATAAGTAATCATAATATTCATGAGTTTTAAATTATTTTATAAATCAGTATAAAATAATTAACTCAACTGGGTCCTGTTCAATACACACAAAGTGTACTAGCACAAATAGTTAGAATAAATCATTCCCCGTAGTCAAGACAGACCTACTAAAAATTTGTGCTACAGTTCTACTGATGGTGTGTCCAATTCCATCTAAAACTGTGAACAATAAACTTGTATTCCAAAAGAACCGATGATCTAGTCTTCTGTGTGTAAGCCGTACTCTACACACTAGATCAAATACTCTTTGTAAATACTAGACACATGCACATATATATAATAAATGGCACACATTGCTCAAAATAAATTCTCATTAAAATGTAAAGACATAATATAAAGCATATCTTTTAGTCTATATCTCTATCAATCTCCCACTTAGACTCAAAGCAATGCTTGTACACATCTAACTCCCATGCCCTCTACATGTCTATCAAAAACTTTTGAAGTTAAACTCTTTGTAAAAGGATCTGCCAGGTTGTCCTCAGATGTAACCTTGGTCACCAGCATGTCACCTCTTTGCACGATGTCACGTATCAGGTGATACTTATGTTCAATGTGTTTAGATTTCTTATGAGTCCTGGGTTTCTTCGAATTAGCAACTGCCCCACTATTATCACAATAAAGTGTAATAGGTAATTACACTGAAGGTATCACACTAAGATCCAAAAGAAAGTTTCTTAGCCAAACAGCCTCTTTTCCAGCCTCAGATGCAGCCACATACTCAGCTTCCATGGTAGAGTCAGCAACACAAGTCTGCTTGACACTCCTTCAGCTAATTGCTCCACCACCCAAAGTGAACACATATCCCGAGGTTGATTTTCTAGATTCATTATCTGATTGGAAGTCCGAATTTGTATATCCTATAGGCACAAGACTATCTGCTTAGTAAACTAACATATAATGTTTAGTCCTTTTTAGGTACTTAATTATATGTTTTACTGCAGTCCAATGTTCTCGCCCAGGGTTAGACTGAAATCTGCTAACCATGCCTATGGCAAAACAGATATCAGGTCTAGTACATAGCATAGCATACATAAGGCTTCCTACTGCAGAAGCATAAGGAACTACCTTCATACTTTCTATCTCTTCAGGTGTCTTAGGACACTGATCCTTAGATAGAGAAATTCCATGCCTGAAAGGAAGAAATCCTTTCTTGGAATTATGCATACCAAAACGGGTGAGAATTTTATCGATATAAGTGGCTTGAGATAAGCATATCATCCTTTGCTTGCGATCTCGCAAAAGCTTGATCCCTAGGATGTAACTTGCTTCTCCCAAGTCCTTCATATCAAATTGTCCAGATAATCATACCTTGACCGAAGATAACACTCCCATATCGTTTTCAATAAGTAAGATGTCATCCACATATAGCACCAGAAATACCAAAGTTTTTTCATCACGCTTCTTGTACACACATGACTCGTCAGGACTTTGATCAAAACCATAAGATTTAATAGCTTGATCAAAACAAGTATTCCAAGATCTAGATGCCTGCTTAAGTCCATAAATGGACCTCTTAAGCTTGCACACCAAGTGCTCCTGGCCTTTTGCTATAAAACCGTCTCGTTGCATCATGCAAATGCACTCGTCAAGATTTCCATTAAGGAAAGCTGTCTTGACATCCATTTGCCAAACTTCGTAATCGAAATGAGCTGCAATGGATAAGAGAATCCGGATAGACTTAAGCATAGCTATTGGTGAAAAAGTTTCCTCATAGTCGATCCCTTCTTTCTGAGTAAAACCTTTTGCAACTAGCCTAGCCTTGAAGGTTTCCACCTTCCCGTCTGCTCCTCTCTTCTTCTTATAGATCCACTTGCATCCGATGGGTTTTACTCCCTCGGGTGGTTCTATAAGATCCCAGACCTGATTAAAGTGCATAGACTCTATCTCTGATTTCATAGCATTTTGCCAAAGAGTTGCATCTTTATCCTGTAATGCTTCATTGTAACTACTAGGTTCAGTATCCAGTTCATCAGAGATTCTATCATATGACTCTCCAAGGAACATATACCGTTTAGGTGTATTTACAACCCTCCCACTACGACGAGGTACAACCTGATTGTATGTGCTTGTAGTAATACGATCTGACTCTGATCCTTGTGCTCCATCAACCTGCACTGGTTCTGAAACTGGTGCATTAATGGTATCCTTTTGTATCAGTTCAGGGTCAGTTCGTGTTACCATACTTCTCCCACTATGAATAGTTATTGGGAAGTTTGGGAACCTACTTTCTTGTGGTGTTTCTGCTTGTACTATTGGTATTAAAGGAGCCAGTCTAGTTTTATCGCCTCTCAACTCTTCTAGAGCAATTTACTTCTGGGTTTATGGTCTATAATATAGTCCTCCTCCAAGAATCGGGCATTGGTGCTAACAATGACCTTCTGATCCTTAGGACAATAAAATAAACCACCTTTTGTTCCTTTAGGATATTCAACAAAGAAGCATACATCTGTCCTTGATTCCAACTTATCTGGTTTACCTTTTAGTACATGTGCTGGACAACCCCAAACCCGAACATGTCTTAGACTAGGCTTGCGCCCAGTCCATAGTTCTGTGGGTGTCTTAGGTACTGACTTAGATGGTACCAAGTTAAGAATATATGCAGCTGTCTCTAATGCATATCCCCAAAACGAAATAGGTAAGTCTGAATAACTCATCATAGATCTAACCATATCCATAAGAGTCCTATTCCTTCTTTCAGCTACACCATTCTGCTGTGGCGTACTAGGTGCAGACAACTGGGATTCAATCCCAGCATCTAATAAGTAATCTGTGAACTCCCCTAAGAGGTACTCGCCACCACGATCGGATCGTAGTGTCTTGATATTTTTACCATGACGGTTCTCCATTTCTGCCTTAAAAATTTTAAATTTTTCAAAGCATTCAGACTTACGGTGCATCAGATAAATATACCCATATCTTAAGTAATCATCAATAAAAGTGACAAAGTACTCAAAACCACCTCTAGCTTGGATGTTCATTGGGCCACACAAATCAAAGTGAACCAATTCTAATATCTCCTTAGCTCTATTGCCTTTGGCCGAGAATGGCCGCTTGGTCATTTTATCTTCTAAGCAAGATTCACAGACCGGTAGTGCCTCTACTACCAATGAACCTAATGGTCCATCTTGAACCAGTCTAGAAATCCGTCTTAGATTTATATGACCTAGGCACAAGTGCCAAAGATAAGTTTGATTCATTTCAGAAGGATGTTTTCTCTTACATGGTCTATTATTGTTATTCACTTCATTTAGTTGCACAGTAGGAGAAACATGATTAATAATATAAAGACCATCCACCAATGTACCAGAACAGATAAAATGTTTATTTTTCTTAATAACAACGGAGTCATTAAAATAAACTGAATATCTATCATCAACCAACTTAGAAACTGAAATTAAATTCCTTCTAATTGAAGGTACAAAAAACAGTCTTTTAATATTAAAATTTTATTTCTACTAAAAGAAAAGCTAAAATCTCCCACTACAACTACTGACACTCTCGTGCCATTTCCCAGAAATATGTAAATCTCTCCATCACTTAGCTGCCGGGTCTGCTGGAACCCCTGCAAAGAATTGCAAACATGATTAGTGGCTTCCGTATCTACACACTAGCCACTGGTAGATAACAGCACTAAACAAGTTTCAACTATAAGTGAATGAGATATACCTCTAGCCCGTTTCCTGGCAAGCCAAACTGGACATTGCTGCTTCCAGTGACCTGGTTGCTTGCAGACGAAGCACTTTCCCTTCTTTTTTATTTCCCCATTGGGCTGTGGGGCCTGATGCTATTTTTTTTTTTGAACCTTTTTCTTCTTCTTAGCATGAGACTTCGAAGAAGAACCTTTTTCAGTAACCATAGCAACTGCAGGTTTCTTAATGAAACTCTCTGCTACCTGAAGTTCTTTAAGTAGCTCTGCCAGTGAAAAATTCATTTTGTTCATGGTGTAATTTAGGCAGAACTGCTTAAAAGAATCAGGTAGGGACTGGAGAATGATATCAACCTGGGTTTCCCCATCCATCTTCGCTCCAAGGATCTCCAATTCATTCAGAAGACTAATCATCTTTAGAACATGATCCCTAATAGGAGTTCCTTCAGCCATATTAGTGTTCATCAGCTCTTTCATCGCAGTCTGCCTAGCTGCACGACTCTGATCCCCAAATATTTCTTTGAGGTTGAACATCATGTCATAGGCAGAGGGCATAGATTAATGTTGATGTTGCAGAACATTTGACATAGATGCCAATATGTAACACCGCGCCATCTCATCAGCCTTAACCCACTTATGGTAAGCTTGGGACTCCTCATCTGAAGCCTCTTCACCGGGCTCTGCGGGACAGACCTGAGTGAGCACATACTTGTACCCTTCTACAGTTAACACTATATCCAGGTTTCTTTTCCAATCAATGTAATTAGGACCAGTCAATTTGTTTTCTTTGAGTATCACAGCAAGTGGATTGAAAGAAGACATTTTAATCCTGAGAATCATTCATACATCAAATAAGATATAATGAGCAATAAACTTTAAATTCAAAATTATAAGTAGGGCCCCTCAACCACTACATAATAATAGAATTTGCCAGCAGCCTAGTACATTTTGAACAGTATGCCTCGATGGGAGGACGTCTACTACTCATCATTTATCTAGACAGATAAAACCTATTAATTTTACTATCTAGGTAAAAGGTAACATACCAAGTAAAATTAATTAGCTGGCTAACTTTGGTCATATAAATATTTGTAGTGACTCCGATGGGGAGGATACCAATATTTATACCTAAGTGTATACCATCACTCAATGCTAGATCCATTGTCCCATGGTGGATCCCTCAGATGGAGAGGTAATCCAACATTAACAACTACTAGGGATTATTCTTGGTGAGCTGGCAATCAATTTCATCCTATGGGGAGGAAAGCACTAATGCTAACATGTGAAATTAACTACCTCACCAATAAACAAGTGATGGGACCATGGGATTTAAATGTGATTAATTCCCTCTCCCACTTAGTTATTTAAACAATATTTTGAGGGTTATAAAACTTGTGTTTGATTATCTTATAAATTCAAAACACAAACAGCAAGTGATTATCCAATTAACCATGTTCTCCTAGTTATAGACATAAGAACAAAAGGATAAACAATCAAGCAAGTATGCAACATAACCAATATAAACAAGATAAATAAAATCCCTGTTATTATGGTCAAAATTTTTTACGCATATGAAGATCCCTGTTGCACCATGATTGCTACTTTGCTCGACGATTTGTCGCTTCGCATACGGGGGTCTGGGGGCTGGCCCCCAGCGGGGATCGACCTTTGCGCTTTGGATTTTCCTTTAGAATCGTGATTGCAACGAATTCTCTTTAGAATCTTATCTGCAACGGATTCTGCTTAGAATCCTATCTTCATCCAATTTTCCTTAGAATCTTATCTGCAACGGATTCTGCTTAGAATCCTATCTTCATCCGATTCTCCTTAGAATCTTATCTACAACGGATTCTGCTTAGAATCCTATCATGCAACGGGTTCTCCTTATAATCCTATCTTCATCCAATTTTTCGTAGAATCTTATCTGCAACGGATTCTGCTTAGAATCATATCATGCGAGGATTCTCCTTAGAATCATATCTTCATCCGATTCTCCTTAGAATCATATCTTCATCCGATTCTCCTTAGAATCATATCCTGCAACGTACAGCAGGTCTTTTTCCTCCATAGAGCCGCACCAGATTACAAAAATCCTATGCCTCCATATAGGAGTTCACATGCTACGTATTTATAATCAAAAAGCTCTCAAAAAATCAGAGCATACATGCTATAAAATATTATAATGATCCTACGCCTCCTTAAAACCGGAGTTCACAAAACAGATCTAAGCAATATTAAATCAGAACACATTCATTATGTGACCATAATAAAGCACCATCCATCCCACGCATGCATATTCTGATTAATGGAGAACATGGCCGCATTATTCATATACAGTATCAGCCGTGGCTTTGATACCACTGTTGGGGAGCGCGGAATACCCCTAAGATCACGGCTATAGCGTATATGAGTAATACAAAAATTTTACCGTTCTAATCTATGAGTATAAGATCATACCTTCAGACTTGAACGTTGGAACAGCTTGATTTGATTGCTCGACCTCAACCTTTTAGCCTTCCACCATATTTTCGAAAATACCTTCCTTCTCTCACAAGATGGTGGGATCTCTCGGTCGACCTAGGGTTTCTTGTTTTTTTTTTCCTCAAAAATGTTAACCCTAGCAACCAACTGAGAGGGTATTTATAGGGCTACAACAGGGACCAATAGGCAAATATGAAAAGGACTTCCCACGTAATTAAATCTCCTAATCCTATTCCGGGTTAGGATTCAATTACGTAAATTACAATTCATTCCACTAAAGAATTATAATTGTACTCCTAATCACATTTGAATTTATATTTTCGAGCCTTAATATTAAATACTTATTATCTCCCCATATTAAGATAACAGATATCCACCAATTAAATTTAATTACTGACAATATAATTTAATTGGCTGTTATTATCCTTGAGACTTATCCACTTAACTTATTTGATGTATCGGATTCAAAATCCACTTGCAAGATTTGATACAATCAAAACTTATAAGCTTTCTCAAGGGGATATCATCAATCCAAATTAACAGGACATGGATTCCTTCAACTATTAATATTCACCATATATAATGTTATTGCCCAACCCACTGAGTTAATTGACTCATCTAGAATCTTACTCTATGTGTAATTAAAGCAATAATCACTACATACATGTGTCTAGAAATAGAATTCGGATTAAGAGCATAAGTAATCATAATATTCATGAGTTTTAAATTATTTTATAAAGTCAGTATAAAATAATTAACTCAACTGGGTCCTGTTCAATACACACAAAGTGTACTAACACAAATAGTTAGAATAAACCATTCCCCGTAGTCAAGACAGACCTACTAAAAATTTGTGCTACAGTTCTACTATGGTGTGTCCAATTCCATCTAAAACTGTGAACAATAAACTTGTATTCCAAAAGAACCGATGATCTAGTCTTCTGTGTGTAAGCCATACTCTACACACTAGATCAAATACTCTTTGTAAATACTAGACACATGCACATATATATAGTAAATGGCACACATTGCTCAAAATGAATTCTCATTAAAATGTAAAGACATAATATAAAGCATATCTTTTAGTCTATATCTCTATCAATAGTCTCCTAGAAGAGTGCTAAATAGTCATTTATAGCATTTTTTACCATGGTAGTATAATTTATAGCATGTTATGAGGCGTTCAATCATGGAGTATGGCTATGAAATTTTATCATGGGGCTGCGCATAGTGGATGATGTTAAAAGACCACTTAAGTTATTTTATGATAATAAGTCAGCAGTTCTATATTCCAACAACAACAGGAGATCAATGAAGTCAAAGCATATCGACATCAAGTTCGTAGTTGTTAAAGAAAGAGTTCAGAGTGAAAGTTCACTACCAAAAATTAACCTTTCAGCGATGAACAAAATCCCTTAGTGAGTCAAAATCCCTACTCTTCACCAAGGGATTTCCAAAAAAATTCATCCCTTAGAATATATGATGTTGGTAAAAGTCTCCATTAGAAATCCTTTGGTAATTACTAAGGGATCCAAATAGTCCATTTACTAAGAACCAACCATTTTTCAAGGGATTCTCTAACCAAAATGCCCTCAGAAATCCCTTAGTGATTACCAAGAGATTCATCGAGAAAATTTTCCTTGCTAAAAATTAGCTAATTTGTAATGAATTTATGGTTACCATGATTTGAATCCACAACCAACTCATTGTTGAATGAGCACCTTATCATTGCACTAATCTAATCATTGGCAACAAAGGTGAAAGCCCAGGATATTTCTCCAGAAGGAGATCCATGTTCACCCTTAATAAAGGCATAAAAGTGATGGTTTAAACATGTGACCAAAGGATTCAAAGGCTAGTCCTTATCGCTGCACCAATTTGATCATTGGCAACAAAGGATGTAAGTCCAGGATTTTGATAAGATTTGAATGAGTTAGAGAGAGAAAGGAATGAAGAAAATTATTTTATTTAATTAATGGTATTAAAAATTAGTACATAATATTGTTTAATTTATTTATGAATTTTATTTTTATGCTAGTGAGAGAATCTATAATTATCATATGCTTGGTATAAGATTTTAAAATCACTAAGGAATTTCTAGAAAAAAATCTCTCTCTGATATCATTTTTTTATTTTTAAAAATATCTTATCAACACCAAGGGATTTATCCCTTAGTAAATATCTAAGGGACTGAACTGTCCTTATAAATCGCTTGCTAAAGATTGTTTAAATAATTAATCACTAATCCCTTGTAGATTACCAAGGGATTTTCAAGAAATTAATCAAGGAAAATATATCCCTAGCAAATCCTTTAGAGATTCCTTACGGAAACTAGATTTTAAATATAATTTATAATTCCTTAAAAATTTCTTTCTAATCCCTTTGTAATTTTTTAAGGGACATATCCCTTGGTGATGTCCCTTGGTGAAAGGTTAATTTTTGGTAGTGATTGTCTATAGAGCACACCAGAACAAACTCTATGATTGCGGATCCGCTTACTAAGGGATTGCCACCAAAAATATTTCGTAAGCGCATTGCTCGTATGGGTGTCATGTCACTTAAAGATATTTAGTTTTAGTGGGAGTTTGTAATTATAGATGTTTGTGTAGACATTTTTTAGTTATTTCAGTTCATAGATATTTGAGGATATTTTGAGGTAATTTTACTATGGCTTGATGTCACCAACGTTTGAGGGAGGACCAGTTGGAAATGGACATGTTAAGATCACATTGCATAAAATTTTCATGCTACACATCCACATCATGATTCATGTCATTCAATTGTATCGGCATATGTGACTATTAATGGGTTGAGTTACAATACATGTAATGAAAGTCACTTTGATCCTATGTTGATGCGATTGATAGACCGGATTGGTTGTAGATACATTTCGATAACAACAACAAATTTGAGTTCATTTGGTTATATCTTGCAAAGTATAATTATAAGGTTATATATATAGCCTAAATGGAAGATTATTGGATCATTAATCCAATATTGGGCTTATATGTGAATAATTATATATTATGGGCTATCAAATAAGGTTAAGCCTAATTAAAAGTAATCCATTAAGTATTCAGTAATTTGGCCTTTAATGTATCTGATAGGGTGTGGGCTTTAATGTATAGAGATTTAAGGGAAAAGTCTTTGTACACTGCCTCCGATGCAGCAAATCCTACGTGGGCTGCACCGCTCCTTCTTATTGGTCCATGTGGATCCTACATGGCTTGACATGATGGAACGAAATAATAGGGATACGATTTTAAGTTTTGAGCATGACATGCATTAATACCCATTCAGCCTTATTTTAAAATTTTTGTGTAGACCAAAATGCCTTTTTTGTTCAGCCTACTTCTATTCGCCATCTTACTTAAATTTTGCTAATAAAAAACTCTTTCTGATTCTAAAACATTCTTTTTGGTGATGATAGTGCTGCGGAGAAGAAGTATAGGGATGAGGTTATGGTTCATGAGCTTGGTGATGGCTTTCAGGAGCTTCTATCGGATGCCAGAGTAGCACTCCATGAGGGTGTTGGTCCAGAATAGCATCACGGCCTTGGCGTACCTCGACGGAAGGGGCTCAGTGCTGATGACACTGATATTTCGAAACTGGATGAGTTTCATCTGGAGATCAACTGTCTTTTTGGTGCGGCAATAGCTTTGAAGGATTCATCAGCTTTAGTGCTAGTTTTTGATGATTCATTTATGTACCTCAAACTCTAACTTCTTAACAGCTTTGCTGCTCGAAAAGCATTCATTCAATTTCTTAAGGTCCTTATCATCTAGTCTAAAATTTTTTTTGGAATGTAATTTTTTTTTGGCTTATACCAGAAATTTTTCTAGAATATTGTAATACTTCATCTTAATATTTTCTGAATGGATGTTGTAGATTTTCAACTAGGGTGTCGTAAGTTTATAACTGGGGTGCCATAATTTTTTTTAGCCTATATCAATTTTTTTTTGGAATGTTGTAATGCTTTGTCTTAGCTAAAGTTTTTTTGGGATGTTGTAATGCTTTATATTAACATTTTCTAAATAGGTGTTGTAGGTTTTCAACTAGGGTATCATAAGTTTACAACTGGGGAGTCCAAATTTTTTTTAGCCTATATCAAAATTTTTTTTGGGATGTTGTAATGCTTTGTCTTAATATTTTCTGAATAAGTGTCGTAGATTTCAACTAGAGTGTCATAAGTTTACAACTGGGGTGTCGTAATTTTTTTTGGCCTATAATAGAAAATTTTTTGGGATGTTGTAATGCTTTGTCGTAACATTCTAGGGTGTCAGAAGTTTACAATTGGGGTGTCATAATTTTTTTAGCCTATATCAGAAATTTTTCAGGATATTGTAATGCTTTGTCTTAACATTTTCTGAATGGGCATCATAGGTTTTCAACTAGGGTATCATAAGTTTACAACTGGGGTATCGTAATTTTTTTGGCCTGTACTATAAATTTTCTAGGATGTTGTAATGCTTTGTCTTTGTTGGCCTAGATGACAACCCAAGAGGGGGGGGGTGAATTGGGTTCTTTTAAAAAATTAGCCTTTTAAATTATTTAGCTTGAGATGAATGAAGACAAATGCAAAGCAAAGATAAATTGAAATGAATAAAACAGAGATAGAGATAGAGACAATAGATCACGGCAAACACTAAGGATTTTATAGTGGTTCGGTGTATCCAACACCTACGTCCACTCCCAAGATTCACTTGGGTCCACACTATAATCACCCTAGATTACAGCAGAGTTGTTTTACAAGCTCACAACTCAAACTTGTTGTTTTCCGGGCGCACAACGAACCCAGCTGGTTTTCAAGGGCTCACCAGCACAAAAACCCTTAACCCAAGCTTAACCAAGCTTGAACGAGGTAAGACTACCTCCTCTAGTTCAATCCCCAGATTGAGCTAGACACAAAGAATAGAAATATGTTTGTTTAGTTACAATGGCTCCTTAATGAGCAGATAAACAAATGTAAGAATAGAGTTTAGATAAGCCTGATTTGCAGTTGGTTGGCTTTGAGCTTTTCTTCTTTTCTTCAACTCCTTGGAGTGTAGAACCAGGCCTCAGCTTGGATTCTTCACGGAAGATGTGTTGGAGTTGATTTGGGCTTTTCCTCTTTTCTTTGAGTGTTGAAAATCTCTTGAGATACTCTTGAATAGCACTTGGATTTTCTTCAGAAGCTTCCTTGGATTTGAGCTTGAACACAGAAGGAACTTCCTTTGATTTCACACTCTTTCTTTCACTCTATTTTGAATCACGGATTTTTTCAACTAAAGCTCTTTTTTTCGATTTTTCTCTTCTTTTTCTTTGAAATAAATTTCTCTCTATTCGTCTCTCTTTGATTTGAAAAAGCTTCTCTATTTATAGATTCTGCAAGAATATAGCCGTTAGAGACAAAGAAAAATAGCGTTAATCAAAAATCTTACCGTTGGAGCTGAGTTGGCATCCGTAAAAATTTGCCCAGATTTGCTGGAGTCGACTCATGCTTTTCCCGAGTCGGCTCGAGCTCGTGATACTAAAAATAGAAATGTTTAGAAAGTCAGGGGTCGACTCACCAAAAGTAAAGTGTCGACTCCTGAAAGTCGGGGGTCGACTCATGAAAGTTGGGGTCGACTCGCGAAGTGCTCAGAAAAACACCTCTGGTGTCTGAGCGGAGTCGACTCGCACAGTCATGGAGTCGGCTCGACAGAATCGGGGGTCGACTCGTGAAATTACGTGGGTCGACTCGAGACAGATAGACATTTCTGTACTCTGAGTGGAGTCGACTCTGAAACTCAAGAGTCGGCTCCGGAACGTATCAAAAATCAGAAACTTTTCTGATTGACTTTAAAATCGTTCCAGATTCATTTTAATTCATTGTTTTGACTTGAATTCAATAAAATTGACATTAAGAATTAATTCAAGAAGTATTCCAAAAACTCATTGATTAATATGAATTATAAAATTTCTTTTTGAAAGCTTAAACATTGAGCTTAAAGTTACTTTCAAAATGATTAATGTCAAACTTTAACATTCTCATTGATTGTTCAAAATAAATTCATTGCACATGTAAATAAACTCATTGCATCTTTTATCATACTCATGGCTTTTAGTAATCATCAAAATCAAAAGGATTGGGGCATATAATTTTTCAATAATCTCCAACAATCTCCCCCTTTTTGATGATGACAAAAACATTGAGTTTATGCATGATTGATTTGTGAATTTATTTTGATTTCATAAATAGGCTTAGGCTCCCCCTGAATGAGGTAGCTCCCCCTATGAAACTTAATCATTCAATTAATTATCTCATTGATTAATTTGATTTTCTCATATGCATATTCAATCATAAAACTATAAAACTCTCCCCCTTTTTTGTTATCAACAAAAAGGTAGAGAAGCATAAACATTCATTCATTCGTTGATAGAAAGAAATACATTGAGTAATCAAAATAGACATTTCATTTCATCAAAGAGTCTAATACATTAAAGTGTTTAATACATTGATATCAAAATGTAAAACATAACAATAACTTCAATACATAGCAAGGATTGAAAATCTAATACATTAGAAATGAGTTCTAACAATCCTAGTTAAATGATCTACTATGTTCTTCATTCCATCAGATTGAATTTCACATAATCTTTAGCCTCTCATCTACAAAGGTGCAAGCAGTCAAATTTTGTCTTGTAGCTCCGCATTGCTTTTAGAGTAGGTTTCGCCATCTCCGCAAATATCTTTAAGTTCTTCAAAAATGTTCTTGAGATCTCCACTTAAAGATTCCGAAGAAGTGCTGAGAGTAGACTCAATTTTAGTGATCGATCATCCAATGAATATAGAGTCTCCTTTAATTCATGAACTTATTCTCAAACTCTGATTTAAGTTTTTCTGATTGATCATCAATAATCCTTTGAGTTGCATTAATTGTAGATCTGAGAAGCCAGCAGAAGAGGATGAAGCTTGATCAAATGATGGAGCGGGGGTAGGAGCAGGGCAGAAGTAGGAGGGCTCGGAGGTGCAGGTGAATAGTGTCTAACTGATGGACCTGGTGCCTCAACATCCTAGCTCTTCTTCTACTAATCCTTTCCTCTCCCATTTTCCATTTTTCTTAATAAAACCCATCCGATGAATGGTGGCCAAGCTATAAAAGTCTGTATGTCTCAGGTTCCTCATTGGCTCACTGTCAGATAACAATCCTTGGCTCAGAAAAATCTTGGTGAGAATCATTCCATAGGGCAAGCTAGACTTTCTTTTTCCTCCACAGTCTGCAATGTACCAAAGAATCATACTGGGAAGGTTTATAGGTTTGCCCGTAACAATAGCATCCATCACAAAAATATCTCTTTCAGATACATAATCAAATCTTCCTATCTTTGGAAAAAGTATCCTACTGCAAATGTTATGAAGTAATCTCAGTTCTAATGAAAGTTGGTTGGCAAAACCTCTTCAAATCCGACAACATCCCGGTTTAATAATCTAGCAAGAGCGGGACTTCGGTCTTCAGAAGAAAATGGCAGTCCTGATAAGGGTAGATCCAATAGTCTAGACAGAAGCTCTACAGTCACTGAGATCCTATGTCCTCTCACAGTGCTTATGAGACCATGATCTCCTCTAGACAAATTCTTATAGAACTCCTTACCAGAGCGGGATAAGTAGGGCAATCCAGGAACATATCTTCTCCCATCCCATCTCTATCAATTGTCTCCCTAATAAAAATCCCTCTGCCTCAAAAAGTTCAAAATCCACTTTCTACCCGTGGTTATGATTCTATCTGCTAATCTATCTACCTGAGTAGGAGCAGCAGCTGGAGAAGCATTGGGGGTTGAAGATGAAGTGGAATCCGTGCTTGGAGAAGGCTCACGCACCGGACGCCTCACGTCTTCCTCACGGCTCGCTTCCTCTTCACACCGGCCGCAGCAAGATTGGAACCTCGAGTTTTGGGTGCCATTGGTCGATTGGAAGTATTAATCAGGATTTTGGGAATTTGGAAGGTCTGGAGATATTTTGGAGAGAGTATTTTGAGAGATTGGAAAGTTTGAAATGAACGGCGAGTCGACTCTGCCCTAGATAAATCAACCTGGGACCACTTCGAGTCGGCTCGCGCAAAGCCAGGGGTCGACTCCGGACAGTCACAGAAAACCATCCCGACTTGGAGTCGACTCGCGCCGAGAAGGGGTCGACCCGAGAGTTTCAGTCGAAACCAGGAGTCGACTCCGATACGCACCGAGTCGGCTCCGAGACCATTTCAGAGCAAAAACATGAAATTTCTGAAATGTGTCCGGAATGATCATGAAAATTGATAAAATAATCATTGAATATGATGATCAATTAGATATGAATTCTAGATAAGATTTCCTTAAAGATCAAGGATTTGAAAGAATCTTAGATAAAATTTCCTTAGGGGTTTCAAATTCATTCTAATGGATCACAAATCCCTAACTCTCCTCTAAGATAACAGAATCTTTCTTCACTTAAAGGTTTTGTAAATATGTCAGCTAATTGTTCTTCAGTGTTAACATAATCAAGACATATTTCATTATTTGCTACATGTTCTCTTATAAAATGATATCTAATTTCTATGTGTTTGGTTCTTGAATGTTGAATTGGATTCTTTGTTAGATTAATTGCACTTGTGTTATCACATCTTATAGGTGTTTTATCAAGTGTGATACCATAGTCTTCAAGTTGTCGCTTAATCCATAGGATTTGAGCACAGCAACTTCCAGCTGCTACATATTCAGCTTCAGTAGTTGATAATGCAACTGAATTTTGCTTTTTGCTAAACCATGAGATTAAGTTACTTCCTAAGAATTGGCATGCACCACTTGTGCTTTTTCTATCTAACTTACATCCAGCATAATCAGAATCAGTGTATGCAATCAGATTTAATGTGGAGTCTCTAGAATACCATAAACCTACATTTTTTGTTCCACTTACATATCTTAGTATTCTTTTAACAGCAATTAAATGTGATTCTTTAGGTTCTGACTGAAATCTAGCACATAAGCAAACAGCAAACATTATATCTGGTCTACTTGCAGTTAAGTAAAGTAGGGATCCGATTATACCTCGATAATATTTCTGATCAATCTTCTTACCTTCTTCATCTTTGTCCAGCTTGCATGAAGGACTCATTGGTGTTCCGAGGGGTTTAATTGATTCCATACCAAACTTCTTTAGGATTTCTCTTGTGTATTTTGTTTGGTTGATGAAGATTCCCTCTTTGCTTTGTTTGATTTGGAGTCCAAGGAAGAAGTTGAGTTCTCCCATCATGCTCATTTCAAATTCTCCCTGCATCAACTTAGCAAACTCTTGACATAGAATATTGTTAGTAGCACCAAAAATGATGTCATCAACATATATTTGAACTACTAATAAATCTTTACCTTTTCTTTTCAAAAACAAAGTTTTATCAACATTTCCTCTTATAAAATCATTTTCAATTAAGAATTTACTTAATCTATCATACCAAGCTCTAGGTGCTTGTTTCAAACCATATAATGCTTTGTGCAATTTAAAAACGTGATTTGAAAATTCGTGATCTTCAAAACCTGGTGGTTGTTCTACATATACTTCTTCATTTATAAATCCATTTAAAATGCACTTTTTACATCCATTTGAAATAAGTTAAAATTCATATGACATGCAAATGCAAGTAATAGCCTAATGGCTTCTAATCTAGCTACTGGTGCAAAGGTTTCATCAAAATCAATACCTTCTTCTTGATTATATCCTTTTGCAACTAATCTAGCTTTGTTTCTAATTACTATGCCATTTTCATCTAGTTTATTTCTATATATCCATTTTGATCCTATAACAGAATGATTTTTAGGTCTTTCAACTAAAGTCCATACATTATTTCTTGTAAATTGATTTAATTCTTCTTGCATTGCTAACATCCAATTATTATCTTTTTCAGCTTCTTCAATAGTTTTAGGTTCAATTTGTGATACAAATGCAAGATGATTACTAATGTTTCTCATGGATGATCTAGTTCTTATTCCTTGAGATGGATCACCTATAATCAATTCCTTAGGGTGACTATAAGCATATCTCCAATCCCTAGGTAGATCTACATCATTATGATTAGCGTTAGTATCATCATCCTTAGGTGAATCATTATCTTTAGCTTCTTGATCTTGATCTAAAGATACATCAATATTTAATTTTTCAAGATCTTTTTCAATTATGTTTGTATCTTCTCATCATCAAATTTTTCAGAACGATGCTAAAGATTCATCAAAAACTACATGAATGGATTCTTCAACAACTAAAGTTTTCTTGTTAAATACTCTATATGCTTTACTAGTTGAGTATCCTAAGAATATTCCTTCATCAGATTTAGCATCAAATTTGCCTAAATTATTTTTACCATTATTGTGAACAAAACATTTACAACCAAATGCATGAAAATATTTTATATTGGGTTTTCTATCATGCCATAATTCATAAGGTGTTTTCTTTAAAATAGGTCTTATTAAGGCTCTATTTAAGATGTAACATGCTGTGTTAATAGCTTCCGCCCAAAAGTATTTCGGGAGTTTACTTTCACATAGCATGGTACGGGCCATGTCTTCTAGAGTCCTATTTTTCCTTTCAACTACACCATTTTGTTGTGGGGTCCTAGGTGCTGAAAATTATGATTAATACCATTTTCATTGCAAAAACTTTCAAATAAGTGATTTTCAAATTCAGTTCCATGATCACTTCTTAGAGACACTATGGTAGTGTTTTTCTCATTTGTTACTTTCTTGAAGAATTTCATGAATATCGAGAAAGTCTCATCTTTGTGAGCTAAAAACATTACCCAAGTGAATCTAGAGTAATCATCTACTATCACAAGACCATATTTCTTTCCTCCTAGACTTGTGGTTCTAGTTGGTCCAAAAAGGTCCATGTGAAGTAGCTCTAAAGGCCTAGAAGTTGAAACAATATTTTTAGATTTGAAAGAACTTCTAGTTTGTTTTCCAAACTGACATGCATCACATATTTTGTTATTTTCAAAATCTAATTTAGGTAAACCTTTTACTAAATCCATTTAATTAGTTTTGAAATAAGGTGTGTGCTTGCGTGACCTAATCTTCGATGCCACAACCAACCAATCTCATTCATATTAGCATTATTAGCAACTAAGCAATGATTATTAGTAGACAATTTGTCTAATCAATCAGTATACATTGCCATTTCTATTTCCAATAAAAACAATGCTATTATCAATGGGATTAGTTACAGTGCATAAAGAAGATTCAAATGAAACTTTAAAACCTTTGTCACATAATTGACTTATACTAATTAAGTTATGCTTTAAACCATCAACATAAAGTACATTCTCAATAAATGTGGAGGGAGTTATTTGAATGTTACCAAACCCCAAGATTTGGCCTTTGCCATTGTCGCCAAATGTAACAACTCCTCCTTTCTTTTCTTCTAGGGTGATGAATTCTTCTTTGTCACCCGTCATATGTCTTGAGCAGCCACTATCAAGATACCACTTTCTCTTTGATCTCTTGGCCACAAGACATTCCTGCAATGAAATCAACTTTATGTTTAGGTACCCAAGCTTTCTTGGGTCCTTCATGGTTAGTACCAACAAAATTGTTCCTTTCGGAACCCATATTTTCTTTCCTTTAACATTTAAGTTTTTATTAGGTTTAGAATTTTACATTCATGATTTATGTCCTTTTTGATTACATTTAAAGCATGTAAAATTACTTTGGCCAGCACTTACAAAAATATTTTTAAGTGATTTTTGTTTTCTTAAAGTGTTATATCCTAATCCGGCTTTGTCAAAAACTGCTTTTTGACTATTTAAAACATGTCTAATTTAGTTGAACTTAATGTAAACTTATCAACTATGTTTTTATGTTTTTCAACCTCTTTCTTTAGTTTATCTTTTTCATTTGAGATTGATTCCTTTTCATTCATTAAAATTTTATTTTCAGATTTAAGTTTCTTAATTTCATTGTTAAGATTTTCTTTTCTTGAATGAAGTTAAGTTTTCATTTTTCAAAAACTTTATTTCTTTTTCAAAATTTTGAAATCCCCAACAAGTTCATTAAAGCATCAAAAAGTTCATCAAAGCAAATTCATCGCAAGGGTTGTCGGAACTTACCTCATCGTTGTCGTCCGCCATGAAAGCATACGTTTGCGACTTCCTTTTGTTCTTCTTCTTCGGAAGAAGATTCCTCGCTGTCACTCCATGTCGCCATATAAGCCTTCTTTTTTTTTGTAGGCTTTCTTCAAAGGACATTCATTTCTAAAGTGCCCCGGTTTATTACATTCATAACAAGTCAAGGGGTCTTTCTTTTTTCTTTGTCCTTGTCCTTATTTATCCTTTTCTCCTTCCCACTTAGCTCCAAATTTTTTCTTGTGGAAGGGTTTCTTTCTCCTCATAAATCTTCTTAAATTTCTTTGCTAAGAGAGCAGTCTCCTCATCATTATCATCATCATCATCACTGCTGCTCTCTTCTTCTTTTGCAGCTTTGAGGGCAATTACTTTCTTTTTCTTTGAATCCTCCTCAACATGCTGCCTCATAGTCAGCTCATGGGTCATAAGGGATCCTAGAAGCTCCTCTAAGGGTAAAGTGTTGAGGTCCTTAGCTTCTTGGATTGCAGTCATTTTTGCTTCCCATGATCTTGGTAATGACCTAAGAATTTTCGAACAAGTTCAGAGTTAGTATATGTCTTACCAAGACTTTTCAAACCATTTACAATATCAGTGAATCTAGTGTACATGCATGCAATGGTTTCAGATTGTTCCATGCTAAATAATTCATATTTATGAACAAGAATATTAATTTTAGATTCTTTTACTTGATTGGTTCCCTCATGGGTAACCTCTAATCTATCCCAAATCTCTTTGCGGAATTACATGTGGAGATTCTATTGAATTCATTAGCATCTAAGGAACAATATAAAACATTCATGGCTTTAGCATTAAGCTGTGCCATTTTCCTATCATTATCATTCCAGTCCCTTTCGGGCTTAGGAACAATAGTGCCATCTATAACATGTGTGGGTGTACTAGGTCCATTGATTATAACACCCCATAGCTCATAATCAGAAGCTTGAATGAATATCCTCATTCTAGCTTTCCAATAGAATAATTTGAGCCATTAAAAAGTGGAGGTCTATTCGTAGAATGACCTTCAGCAAATGAACCAACTTGTGTTGCCATTTGGAACTTTAGCTCTTGATCGTGTGATCAAAATCTAATGAGCACTAGCTCTGATACCAATTGTTGGCCCAGATGACAACCCAAGAGGGGGGGGTGAATTGGGTTCTTTAAAAAATTAGCCTTTTAAATTATTTAGCTTGAGATGAATGAAGCAAATGCAAAGCAAATATAAATTGCAGTGAATAAAACAGAGATAGAGAAGAGACAATAGAGCACGGCAAACACAAGGATTTTATAGTGGTTCGGTGTATCCAACACCTACGTCCACTCCCAAGATTCACTTGGGTCCACACTATAATCACCCTAGATTACAGCAGAGTTGTTTTACAAGCTCACAACTCAAACTTGTTGTTTTCCGGGCGCACAACGAACCCAGCTGGTTTTCAAGGGCTCACCAGCACAAAAACCCTTAACCCAAGCTTAACCAAGCTTGAACGAGGTAAGACTACCTCCTCTAGTTCAATCCCCCAGATTGAACTAGACACAAAGATAGAAATATGTTTGTTTAGTTACAATGGCTCCTTAATGAGCAGATAAACAAATGTAAGAATAGAGTTTAGATAAGCCTGATTTGCAGTTGGTTGGCTTTGAGCTTTTCTTCTTTTCTTCAACTCCTTGAGTGTAGAACAGGCCTCAGCTTGGATTCTTCACGGAAGATGTGTTGGAGTTGATTTGGGCTTTCCTCTTTTCTTTGAGTGTTGAAAATCTCTTGAGATACTCTTGAATAGCACTTGGATTTTCTTCAGAAGCTTCCTTGGATTTGAGCTTGAACACAGAAGGAACTTCCTTTGATTTCACACTCTTTCTTTCACTCTATTTTGAATCACGGATTTTTTCAACTGAAGCTCTGTTTTTCGATTTTTCTCTTCTTTTTCTTTGAAATAAATTTCTCTCTATTCGTCTCTCTTTGATTTGAAAACAGCTTCTCTATTTATAGATTCTGCAAGAATATAGCCGTTAGAGACAAAGAAAAATAGCCGTTAATCAAAAATCTTACCGTTGGAGCTGAGTTGGCATCCGTAAAAATCTCGCCCAGATTTGCTGGAGTCGACTCATGCTTTTCCCGAGTCGGCTCGAGCTCGTGATACTAAAAATAGAAATGTTTAGAAAGTCATGGGGTCGACTCACCAAAAGTAAAGTGTCGACTCCTGAAAGTCGGGGGTCGACTCATGAAAGTTGGGGTCGACTCGCGAAGTGCTCAGAAAACACACCTCTGGTGTCTGAGCGGAGTCGACTCGCACAGTCATGGAGTCGGCTCGACAGAATCGGGGGTCGACTCGTGAAATTACGTGGGTCGACTCGAGACAGATAGACATTTCTGTACTCTGAGTGGAGTCGACTCTGAAACTCAAGAGTCGGCTCCGGAACGTATCAAAAATCAGAAACTTTTCTGATTGACTTTAAAATCGTTCCAGATTCATTTTAATTCATTATTTTGACTTGAATTCAATAAAATTGACATTAAGAATTAATTCAAGAAGTATTCCAAAAACTCATTGATTTTAATATGAATTATAAAATTTCTTTTTGAAAGCTTAAACATTGAGCTTAAAGTTACTTTCAAAATGATTAAAGTCAAACTTTAACATTCTCATTGATTGTTCAAATAAATTCATTGCTCATGTAAATAAACTCATTACATCTTTTATCATACTCATGGCTTTTAGTAATCATCAAAATCAAAAGGATTGGGGCATAAAGTTTTTCAACAAACTCCCCAACAGTCTTAATATTTTCTGAATGGGTGTTGTAGGTTTTCAATTAGAGAGTCGTAAGTTTACAACTGAGGTATTGTAATTTTTTTTAGCCAATATCAAATTTTTTTTGGGATGTTGTAATACTTTGTCTTAACGTTTTCTGAATGGGTGTCGTAGGTTTTCAATTAGGGTATCGTAAGTTTACAACTGATGTGTCCTAATTTTTTTTTGGCCTATACCATAAATTTTTTTGGGATGTTGTAATGATTTATCTTAATATTTTCTGAATGGATGTTGTAGGTTTTCAATTAGGGTGTCGTAAGTTTACAACTAGGGTATCATAATTTTTTATAGCCTATATTAGAAATTTGTTTCAAATGTTGTAATACTTTGTCTTAACATTTTTTGAATGAGTATCGTAGGTTTTTAACTAGGGTGTCATAAGTTTACAACTGCGATATCATAATTTTTTTTGGCTTATACCAAAAATTTTTCTAGGATGTTGTAAAGCTTTATCTTAACATTTTCTGAATGGGTGTTTTAGGTTTTTAACTAAGGTATCATAAGTTTACAACTGGAGTATCGTAAATTTTTTTTAGCCTATATCAGAATTTTTTTAGGATATTGTAATGCTTTGTCTTATAACATTTTCTATATGGGTGTCATAGGTTTTCAACTAGAGTGTCGTAAGTTTACAACTGTGGTATATATCGTAATTTTTTTTAGCCTATACCAAAATTTTTTCTGGGTTGTTGTAATACTTTGTCTTAACATTTTTTGAATAGGTGTTGTAGGTTTTCAACTAGGGTGCCGTAAGTTTATAATTGGAGTGTCGTAAATTTTTTTTGCCTATATTAAATTTTTTTTGGGATGTTGTAATGCTTTGTCTTAACATTTTCTGAATGAGTGTCGTAGGTTTTCAACTAGGGTATCATAAGTTTAACTGGGGTGTTGCAATCTTTTTTTGGCTACTAGAAATTTTTTTAGGATGTTGTAATGCTTTGTCTGAATGGGTATTATAGGTTTTCAACTAGGGTATCGTAAGTTTACAATTGGGGTGTTGTAATTTTTTTTAGCATATATCAAATTTTTTTTAAAATATTGTAATGCTTTGTCTTAACTTTTTCTGAATTGGTGTCGTAAATTTTTAACTACGATGTCATAAGTTTATAGCTGGGGTGTTGTAATTTTTTTTTGCTTATACCAAATTTTTTTTTGAGTTATTGTATTGCTTTGTCTTAATATTTTCTAAATGGATGTAGGTTTTCAACTATGGTACTGTAAGCTTACAACTAAGGTATCATAAATTTACAACGAGAATATCGTAAGTTTACAATTGAGATTAGGTCTCCGGTGGGCCTAACATTGCCAAAGGAGAGAATAAGGGTGCGGTGGTAGGGAAACCGAACCAAGGGGAAGTCGCTAGAAAGCAGGAAAGTGGCGGCGGAGGAAGTGAATGAAGAGCTGAAGAAGGGCTTTGATGGGTGCTGGAAAAATCTAAGAGTGGCCGGTAGTATGGACCAAGCTAGATGTAGAGCCGTTGGGTGCTTGCGTTTGTCATAGGCTCATAGTTTGATTGGTGCGTTTGATATAATTAATGTCTATAAAATTTAAGGCTGGAATTATTGCATCTTATAGAGCCTTTGGTTGGTGAGTTTGTTGTGTATAAAATTATGTTTTTGAAATGGAAATCATTTATTAGATTGGATTTTCATCATCCAGAATTCATCTCTTTCTTGCATTATCAGTCACTAGTGAAGCCATGAAGGTCTTCATCCCTGGGCGTCTTCATTTCGGTTGAGCACCATGATCGATTTTTCAAGCATGGCCCCCAAGTAAAATCAGGAGAAAAAACTTTCTATTAATCATCTTTAATAGAAATAAGATCATTCTGCTGCTTATCATTAGGAGAGCTATGTTGATTAGGAGGGTAAATAGGTAGGTAAGTGGATGACATATTTTATTTACATGAGTGGAGATCTTACCAAATATTGGAAAAAGATTACCAAAAATTTTATTGATATAGGCTAAAAAAAATTACGACAACCCAGTTATAAACTTACGATACCCTAATTGAAAACCTACAACACCCATTTAGAAAATGTTAAAATAAAGCATTACAACATTGTAGAAAAAATTCTGATATAGGCTAAAAAAATTAAGACACCCCAATTGTAAATTTACGACACTCTAGTTGAAAACCTACAATACCCATTCAGAAAATGGTAAGACAAAGTATTACAACATTCCAAAAATATTTCTTATATAGGCTAAAAAATTATGACACCTCAGTTGTAAACTTATGACACCCTAGTTGAAAACATATAACACCCATTCAGAAAATGTTAAGACAAAGAATTAGAACATTCCATAAAAATTTCTAGTATAAGCTAAAAAAAAATTACGATGCCCCAGTTGTAAACTTATGATACTCTATTTGAAAACCTACGATATTCATTCAGAAA
Source organism: Calamus simplicifolius (assembly GCA_900491605.1). NCBI lineage: Eukaryota > Viridiplantae > Streptophyta > Magnoliopsida > Arecales > Arecaceae > Calamus > Calamus simplicifolius. The sequence continues at coordinate 226,373 of UESW01001788.1, read as the reverse complement.
ATGTTAAGATAAAGCCTTACAACATCAAAAAAAAATTCTGATATAGGCTAAAAAAAATTATGACACCCAAGTTGTAAACTTACGATACCCTAGTTGAAAATCTACAATACCCATTCAAAAATGTTAGGACAAAGCATTACAATATTGCAAAAATTTGATATAGGCCAAAAAAAATTATGATACCCCAGTTGTAAACTTATGACGCCTTAGTTAAAAACTTACTATACCTATTCAGAAAACGTTAAGACAAAGCATTACAACATCTCAAAAAAATTTCTGATATAGGCTAAAAAAAATTATGACACCCAAGTTATAAACTTACGATACTATAGTTGTAAACCTACAACATTCATTAAGAAAATGTTAAGACAAAGCATTACAATATTCCAAAAAATTCTTAAATAGGCCAAAAAAATTATGGTACTCCAGTTATAAACTTACGACATCCTATTTAAAAACCTACGATACGCATTCAAAAATATTAAGACAAGGCATTACAACATCCAAAAAAAATTTTGATATAGGCAAAAAAAAAAAATTACAATACCTAGTTGTAAACTTACGACACACTAGTTGAAAACCTATGATACTTATTCAGAAAATGTTAAGACAAAGGATTACAACATCCAAAAAAAATTTTTGGTATAGGCCAAAAAGAATTACGACACCCTAATTGTAAACTTACGACACCCTAGTTGAAAACCTACAACATCAATTCAGAAAAGTTAAGACAAAGCATTACAAAATCTCATAAAAATTTTTGGTCTAGGTCAAAAAAAATTACGACACCCCAGTTGTAAACTTACGACACCCTAGTTGAAAACCTATGGCATCCATTCAGAAAACATTAAGATAAAGGCTTACAACATCCAAAAAAATTCTGATATAAGCTAAAAAAAATTAGGATACCTCAGTTGTAAACTTATGACATCCTAGTTGAAAACTTACACCACCCATTTAAAAATTGTTAAGATAAAGCATTTCAACATTTCAAAAAAAAATTTGGTATGGGCCAAAAAATATTATGACACCCAGTTGTAAATTTACGACATTCTAGTTGAAAACCTACGACACCCATTCAGAAAACATTAAGACAATGCATTATAACATCCCAAAAAAAATTTGATATAGGCTAAAAAAATTACGATACTCCAGTTGTAAACTTACTTACAACATCTAGTTGTAAACTTACAATACTCTAGTTGTAAACCTATAACACCTATTCAAAAAATGTTAAGACAAAGCATTATAACATCACAGAAAAATTTCTGGTATAGGCTAAAAAAAATTACGATACCCCAGTTGTAAACTTACAATACCCTAATTAAAAACATATGACATCCATTCAAAAAATGTTAAGACAAAGCATAACAATATCCCAAAATAATTTCTGGTATAGGCCAAAAAAAATTACAACACCTCAGTTGTATACTTACGATACCCTAGTTGAAAACCTACGACACATATTCAGAAAATGTTAAAACAAAGCATTACAACATCCAAAAAAAATCTGTTATAGGCCAAAAAAAAATTAAGACACCCTAGTTGTAACCTTATGACACCCTAGTTGAAAACCTACGACACCCATTCAGAGAATGTTAAGACAAAGCATTAGAACATCCCAAAATTTTTTTTGATATAGGATAAAAATAAATTACGACACCCCAAGTTGTAAACTTACGATCGATGCCCTAGTTAAAAACCTACAACACCCATTTAGAAAATGTTAAGATAAAGCATTACAACATTCTAAAAAAAATTTTGGTATAGACCAAAATTTAAAATTATGACACCCCAGTTGTAAACTTATGACACTCTAGTTGAAAACCTGCAATACCTATTGAGAAAACATTAAGATGAAGCATTACAACATCCCAAAAAAAATTCTGATATAAGTTAAAAAAAATTACGACACCTAAGTTGTAAACTTATGATACCCTAGTTGAAAATCTATAATATCCATTTAGAAAATGTTAAGACAAAGCATTACAACATACCAGAAATATTTTTGGTATAGGTCAAAAAAATTATGATACCCCAGTTATAAACTTACGACATCCTATTAAAAACCTATGACACCCATTTAGAAAATGTTAAGACAAAGTATAACAACATCCCAATAATATTTTTGGTATAGGCTAAAAAAAATTACGATACCCCTGTTGTAAGCTTATGACACCCTAATTGAAAACATACGATACCCATCCAGAAAATATTAGGACAAAGCATTACAACATCCTAGAAAAATTTTTGGTATAGAAAAAAAAAATATTATGATACTCTAGTTGTAAACTTACGACACCCTAGTTGAAAACCTACAACATCCATTTAGAAAATGTTAAGACAAAACATTATAATATCCAAAAAAAATTTTGATATAGGCTAAAAAAAATTGCAATGCCCAGTTGTAACTTACGATACCCTAGTTGAAAACCTACAAACCCATTTAGAAAATGTTAAGACAAAGCATTACAACATCTTAAAAAAAAATTGATACAGGCAAAAAAAAAATTTGCAACATCCCAGAAAATTTTTTCAGACTAAATGATGAGAACCTTGAGAAATTAAACGAATGCTTTTCGAGCAACAAAGCTGTTAAGAAGTTATAGTTTGAGGCACACATATAAACCAAAGCTGATGAATCATCAAAAGCTAGCCCCAAAGCTGATAAATCCTTCAAAGCTATCGTCACACCAAAAAGACTATTAATCTCTAGACGAAACTCATTCGTTCTTGAATGCCCCTTCGATCAAGGTACACCAAGGCGGTCATGCTGGTTCGGACCAACACCCTCATGGAGGGCTACTCTAGCATCCGATAGGAGCTTCTGAAAGCCATTGCTAAGCTCATGAACCACAATCTCATCCCCAGACTCCCGCTCCGCAGCACCATCATTGCTAGGAAGAATGTTTTAGAATCAGAAAGAGTTTTTTATCAGCAAAATCTAAGTAAGATGATGGATAGAAGTAGACTGGAGAAAAAAGACATTTTGGTCTGCACAAAAATTTTAAAAAATGATTGAATAGGTATTAATTTACGTCATGCTCAAAACTTAAAATTATGTCCATGCTATTCGGTTTTATTGTGTCAAGCCATGTAGGATCCATATGGATCAATAAGAGGGAGTAGTGCAGCCACGTAAGATTTGCTGCATCGAAGGCGGTGTACAAAAACTTTTTTGAGATTTAAGATATTATTTTTATTTTTATGATGGGCTAAAAGGTTATCTATGTATAGTGGTCATGGTCCCCAAATTTCATGCATAGAGGCATTCTTTTTGACATCTCAACACCCTCTCTAAGTAGACATGTTGATCTGGAAGGCCAACTGCTCGACTCTAAAGGGTATGAATTGATATGGACTCAGATATGCTTTCGCTTATGTATTTAATTTTATCTTGATGATCCAACATGAATGATCCTATTATATTGGGTGTTGTTTTTCATCTAAGGAAATTCTATAAAATCTAACATCATGTGCTATGTAAATTTTGCTAATGCACTTATTTGGTGTATAAATTTTGTACCATTGACCTTTGCATGTTGTAGAGATAGCAAAAAATGCAGAACGGATCAAAAAATACTATCTTCATTTTATATTGTTAAAAAATAATCTTTGTTTCTGTTTCATCCTCATAAATAAGGTTTTTTTTTCTTTAATCTTCTTTTCTACCTCACATCCACCTTCACCCTATTTTCATTTTTTCTTCTAATAACATATATAAATTTTTAATAAAAATTATAATTATATAGATATAAAAATAAATAAAAATATTATACGAAGATCAATGACTGTTCCATTTGCGAAAACAAAAATAATTCCTATCTTCATTTCTATTCATAGTTTTTTTCATGTAAAAAATAAAGAGTTTTCATCTAACAAAGCATGTTCCTGAATTATGAATTGAAATTATCATTTTTATCTTGCCACATCATTTATAAGACAATATAGGATCAATGGCTGTCCTCATTTGTTAGGGCAAAATTAATCTCTATCTTAGTTTCTATTTTTTATCTCTATTTTCATTAAAAAAAAAGTAAAGAACCTTAACTTTAAACAAAATAAGTTCCTAAATTATACGTTGAAATTAACGTTCCTATTCTACTGCAACATTTATTCAGTCTTGCAGGCCCCTTCGCATAACCTTTCCCGCTCTTTTCTAGTGAGAGGGCAGCAACAGCAACATCCTTAGCATAAATACATCGATTAAACATCAAAACGTGATAGAACACACAACCACTAGGCGAATGTATTTCCATACCAAGCTACGCGTACAAACGTAGCTTGCGGTCTCCCTCTACCTCGCCGATTCTGGCGCACTCGCAGCCACGTTAGGACTTAGGAAACAGGACACCAGTGGCCCGCAATCAGGTCAGACCACCACGACATTTCCGAAAACAGACGCAGGAATCCAGAGATCCTAAAAAATGTTCCTGGGACCACTTCGTACGTTCCACCATTTAAAGTAACTTAGGACCACCTCGTAAAGGAACTTGGAAGCCAAGGCATCATAGTCCCTCTCTCTCTCTCTCTCTCTCTCTCCCCCCCCCGCTTTAGGAGTTCATTGCAGATTATATTTACTAACAAAAAAATAATGGAGACTATGATAGGTTATTTAGCATTAAAAATAATAAGATAGTTGCAATACATGAAAATAGCTGGGTTTAGCGTATAGCTTAATTAACCTGCAAACTTAGGGATGGTATGGCAAGTGATATCCAATATTCTTATTTAATAAATGACAGTCATTATAGTGGGATTTATTATAATAGAAGCGCCTTGCATTGAACGCTGCTCGGGAATCGGGAATCGGGAACGGGAACGTTCTGGGTGAAACTGGGGGCGGGGAAAGCCATAACGAAGCCACACTGAAAACCGGGATCCTTTCCCCTTTCTCCCGCTCGGCTTGGATTGTTCGGGGGAAACGAGGTTGGTTAACGTTAGCAAAAAATCCATTTTATATTCATAAATTTCATTTATTTTTTTTTAAAAAGCCATTAACCGGGAAGGACGCAGTCCACAAGAGGTGGCACGTGACGCGGTCCGACCGAGGACGCGGCCATGGTGCCCCTAGGCTGTCGCGCGTGTCGATTCCTAGTAGGCACCGAGTCCTCGGCCTCAAACCTAAATATCGCTGGCGCTCCCGCAACCGCATCCCCTCTCCTGCTCCCCGCACCAAGCACCCTCCCCCCTGATCACAGTCCGACACGTCAACAAAAGGTTAATCCCTTCTCACCCTCCTGTAATTAAATTCAGCGTACGATTTTAATTATTTTCAAAATTAAAAAAAATAAATTTTATATAGGAAGAGAGAGACTTGGGAGTTAATAAATTTTCGGAACTAAATTCGATGCGCTAGAAAATTAGATCTTATCAAAAATTTAAGTCGATTCTATGTCCTATTATCATAAAATAATCAAATAGGGTTATTAGGTTGTTCGGCGTTGCTTGTACCTCAAATATGTCCTCCATTCTGAGCCACGAATGGGAGGGTTTGTACGCAAAAAAAAAAAAAAAAAAAATTCCACCAAGAAAACAAAGAAAAGAGAGAAAAAGTGAAGGTAGGGAAAGAGGAACAGACGGGAGGAAAAGAATAGTAATAAAGTTTCTTTCCCATTATGGTTAGAGCTACAAATCTTAGCTTCTCATTCATCGCTTCCTTATCTTTCCTTTTCTAGGCTCTTATCTTCCTGGCGAAAATCTAACTAGGAGAAAGAAGGGAAAAAAAAAAAAGAAAAAAAAGGAGAAGGTTAGAGAGAATATAGATCATTAATCACCATCATCATGGTGCGAGGGAAGACGGAGGTGAGACGGATCGAGAACGCCACCAGCCGGCAGGTGACGTTTTCCAAGCGCCGGAATGGGCTGCTGAAGAAGGCCTTCGAGCTCTCCGTCCTTTGCGATGCCGAGGTTGCCCTCATCGTCTTCTCCCCTAGGGGAAAGCTCTACGAGTTCTCCAGCACCAGGTCCTCCTCCTCCCTCCCTCTCTCTCTCTCTCTCTCTCTTTATCTAAAAAAATTTCTCTTCTCTTGAGCCTTTTGATATCAACTTTTCCGAGGCGTCTGAGAAACCAGTACAATACTCCTTCGATCTTTGTTTGAGATCTTGCGATATTGGTTGTATAGTATAGCGCCAAGGGTATGAGGACATACAATTGCTAAGACTTTTGAAGGGCTGGTACTTGGTAGCACTCCTTAATGTCGTTTCCCTTCTAAGGTTCATTCAATTGCTTATTAATTTATGCCTCAAACTTCCTCAATTCTTCTGCGAAATATAAATGTTCTTTTGAAAATTGAAAAAAAGAAAAAACTTCGTTTCTGGTGCAAGAATATGTACGATTCCTGCAGTCAAATGAGTTGCTTTTTTTCTTTTTCTTTTTTTTTGAAGGACAGTGCAATAGCCTCTTTTTTTTTTTTTTTTTTTAAATGGGATTCCGGCCTACATGTAGTAATATAAGGAGATTCTGTTGGACAACCAAACAACAGGCGCTATTGAATGGTTTTGAGGAATCCACTGAACGTAAGTAAGGAAAGAGATGAGAAAAAAAAGGAAAAAGTACAGTAGAAATCCAAGCTAAATAGGTCAGACTGGTTTAGATGTACTCTATGCATGACTTAGATGATAGGTCAGACCTATCAGACTGGTTTAGAAGATGTACTCTATGATTTAGATTATAATATTTATTGTTTTAGTATCGATGTCATGGTACATCAACAACTGGAAACTTCGAAACCAAAACTGGTTCCGGAATCTAGCCAGCAAATGTCCTATTTTTTGGCATATCTTAGTTTCCTTAAATTACGAGAAGCTTATTTTATATTATTAAACTTATATAGTTTTTGCACAAGATTATTGCAACTTTGTAAATTAAAGATTTTTGTTTGATCGTTTGGATTTCCGAAAATTTAGAATCTCATAGATATTTAGATTGTCATATGTTAGATTACTATCAAAATAAACAGATTTGATTGTTTCATTCTAAAACCACCAAAATGATCCATTATAAGGTCTTCCTAACTTGTTTTCGTACGTTTTCCGTACTTCTCTACGAAGCTCTTATTTTGATTTTATAATTTTCAGCTAGAAGCTTGAAATCGAAACCAAATCCATAGAAACCAAGCTCCTTTTGCACTTGGGTCAAACGACTTCATAATTTGTTGTTGGGTTTACTGTATTAAGAGGGAAAAAGAGCATTGGAAAGAATAAGAAAATACAGCAAATATTTTTTAATTTCAGATATTCTATGTTCAGCGTTTCTGTGAAGCTGTTCCATTCGAAACAAATGTATATATTCTACGTCCAAACTGTCTTAGGTAGCAGTTAATACTAGTATGGTGGACAACTTATTGCATCAAGTATTATAATGTATACATACTTTTGTCTCATATATTTCACTATCACATCCAATAGATGCATGTTGCATACTTTTTATTTTTTATTTTTGAGGAAAAATAAACTCAGACATAAAGTTTGCAAAATATTTAGCACTACATCTATTTGGTTCAGCATGTAATGAAATCGATCCATTTGTTTCGCATGTTCCCCCGTCCATGCTCTATGAGATACATATCTTTTTGCAGTCCTATTCCTTCAATATTTCTGCACATATACTTCTTGTCTTGTTCCCTTCTATTGTAACATAAAATTATGCTAAATTATTGCAATGATTTAAAACATAAGCGAATATCTGTTTTCTTTCTAATATAAACTCTTAGGTAATGGGAAATTATACAAGTCTTTTTTTTTTTTTCCGAGTGATATGTACAAAATTATTTTAGTGGGATAATAATCACAGAAGGAAGAAGTTTGGATTTCTTCCGTAAGAAATTTTTGCATGAAGCAACTTATATAATAAAAGCTTCTAAAGCTCAAAACTTCATCTAAGTCTATCCACGTTTGGAAAAGGGTTTTGTGAACTCTAAATGCAACTACTCCACATCTTGTACGCTGTAGTTATAAACCCTCAACTAAGTAACATAATATGAGTTAATTGCCAAACTTCTTTTTCCTCTGTTATTTCTTGTTCTCTATGAAACAATCAGCTCTAAACAAACTCATCATTTTTTCTAGCTACAGGCATCTTCGTTTGATTGATGTCTGGGATCTATGCATAATCTATCTGGTTGTTTGTCTTAACTAGATTTATCTTTAGTACTCTTCCAGTTAGTTGATTGTGTGTACTATATATTTGTATCTTTAGGGGCACTTTCCCTGTTCATGAGCAAGTTGTCTGGGTAACCATGTCTCTTTCCATATGAATGAATGACTCAAAAGCATCCAGTTTAGATGTAAAGACCCCTGAAAGATCTTCTGCATGGGGAAAAACTCCATATTAATCACATATATTTAATCCACAGCAGCATTTGTTTCTAGCGTGAAAAGGCAAATGCTGCTTTTCACTTAAAGCTTGTTAAGTGAAAAAAGAAGACGAATCACAGGGAAATTTAGAAATATATTTTTTTTCCTTTTTTTTTTTTTGCATAATATGCTAGTTATTTGCCACCGCCCAGTTTTGCATCTGAGATCTCTCAATTGAGATATAGCATATAGGTGTCAACTAGCTGAGCTATCAGGCAGTCGGGTTGGAGAACAATATAATGTATGAGGCTATTATTAGATGAGTGCTCTGAAAGTGAATTGTTAGCTTATACATTATATTTTTTCCATGACTTATTTTGTATATAATCATCATTAATAAATAAATTTTATTAAACAATTTTTTTCATATATGTTGATGTGTCATGTATTGTTCATACGATTGATGGTCAATGATATGCATTTTCAAGAGTTAAAAATTGGAGACATATCATAATAGATTAACTCCTAAAATGCTTCCAATCAATTGATCAATCATGGGAATGATGATCGATCCGATCAGACTGAAGCATGGATTGCCTACATACGAGACTCTTGTATGTGGTATGAGTTATCAGGACGAGAATGCTGGTAGATGTAAGACATCGGTACCGAGCGTGAAGGATGTCTACTCACTCGTCGATGACTTTTCGAAGATGCAGTAGTGTAAGTGGCTCTCTACCTATGGTACTTTGGCTACTCACATTAGGGTTATTGTAGATTGACTACATATTACCTTAACCTTTCAGGCATCAAGGGCCTTGTTAGTTGGCTACAGTGATCTTAATGTAGGAGTAGAAAGTATTCGTTAGGGATCTATCAGTCCTAGTAAAAGAAGAAGTCTTATGCTGTTTAAGAGACCATGTTCATAAATCTGTGGCCACGACAGGTGATAATGCAAAGAGTTTTCATGAGTAATCACAAGTTAAACTCAAGTCAAATAAATATTGCATATAACCAGTGCTGAGGGTTTGATGAGTTATCCTTGACCTAACACTCTATCTGGACTCTTAATAGAATGATTATACTACATGGCAACTATGTTTAGAATTCCTTCTTCTAACCTACTCGCTTGTCACTACATGTTGCTAGACGTCACTGGTGAATAGTGAGAAGCTCACTGGAATTAATTAGGATTGTTGATTCCAAGTTTGAGTAGAGTCAAAATTGTTTCGACCCATTAAAAGAAGTTTTGGTATAACCGTAATTCTGATTAAGGACTATTCTCACCACCAAATATGTTGAAACCTATGGAATCACACTCAATAGGGGCTGAACTCCTCACATTGATCCTTACATTAATTCAATTAATGTTTTGGATCAAATTCATTGAAGGCGGATCGCTAATTGTTAACAACTAGGACTGGCATGATGAGTTTTGGTACACCGAAACTCTCTTCTCTTTTGGCTTAAACCAATAAATAAATAAATAAATAAAAACATGCTTGTGGTGTTCAAACCCATGACCACTTATGGGCAGAATATCTTGAGTCTTCTTCCTTAACCACTTAAGTATTCTTTTTAGTTTAGTTTCCTTTGATGAAAATATTTTTTATCTTGAACCAATAAAATAAGTATTTAATATAAAATGTGTTGATACGAGATTCTAACCCATACGCTAGGAGAGAGAATATCTAGGGATGTGCGCCTTATTTGGATCAGGCATTCAGATAAACTTCGTAGTCTCTTTCTTCGAAAACACTATGATTTGAAGATTTGAGCTTCAAATTTGTTATATACGGATATGCATTCCGAGCATTCTCACTCTTCCATCTAACCGCCCCTTCTATCCCCTTCTTCTATTTATAAATACGTTGAAAAGAAAATGGGATGAGAGAAATCAAAGCAAAGAGTTTGCTACACATCTTCAATGGAGAGAATTTGCAAGAAGCTAGCACTCGGTGATCCGTCCACTCCAGAGGAACTTCAGCCCCACGTAGATACCCACATAGGCCGAATGGGTGAATGATGTCCACTCTAGAGGAACAACAGCCCCACGTAGATACCAGGACCCAAAGATCCATTAGGATTTTTGATTTAATTGAAGAGTTCAACATAACTAGGTAAGTGATAAATGTTAAATTTATCAAAACATTAGATTTGATCCAAAATCATACAAATAATGAGAAAATAAATTATAAATAAGATTAAAATTTATTTGCTCATTTTTAAAATTTTAAATTACATTTCTTTCACTGTTTGTGTCTGATTGCGTCGGCATAGCTTTAATCCATCAATTCGGTCACCTTCAACTATCAACAAGGAACCAACTTTAACAAAAAGGAATTTCCTCATTCTTGACGTTGAGTTTATGAGTTTATGCTTATTCTTTGAGCATTGTACTTGTTGCTAAGTACTAATCTTGCTCTCTATTGGACATTTAACATGGCTATCGACAAGAAACTTTGTCTTAAGTTGATTTGGGCTGAAGATTATAATTTAGCGTATATCTATCCATACTGATGGCACATTATGCTTTCTAGTTTGAAGTGGAAATTATAAGTATGCCTTCTGTTTTTTCGTTTTGCCATTTCTCCCCTCTTCCCTCCACTTCCTTTCATTCACTTTGGAAGAGCACCCACACAACAAATGAAATCAGATCAGCTTTCTATTTACCATTATTACTAGCACTATCATCCGTCTTGCCTAAAAGCATCAAGGAAAAAATAAAATTAAATACTATTAAAACAAGCACAGAAGAAAAGGTTGAGAAGCATTTGGGTCTAACCAGACCTATCTTTTGGTAGTTGGCCTTTTTTCAATATAATGACTGATAGTAGAGTAAATTTGCTTCACTAGACTAGGAGGTATTTGATTGGTAATAATCGATCTTAGTAATTTTAGATTACTATGTTTGGCAATTAAATACGTTAATTATAAGGTAATATTTGATTTTCAGTAGTTTAAGATTATGACAAATCAAGATAATCTAATTCTTATAAGAAAGATGATTTTGTTTTTGACTTCTATGTATGTATTTAATTAAATTTATATTTAATATAAAATATAAATATATAATAAATACTAATATAATATTTATTATTTCAAACGCTATTATATATTTATATAATAATATGTAAATATTAAATTTAAAATTATTAATATAAATGACCTTTTGCATATAATTTTATATTTAAATAATTTAGAATATATATTGTATAATAATATTTAATAATATTATAATATTTAAATATATAAAATTTTAAAATGATTTTACAAAGAATCCTTACTTTTTATTAGAACATTTCATATTCTAACTTAAAAAAAACCACTTAAAAGATGAAAAGGATTTTTAATAAATATAAATAAATTTTAATATAATATATAATGTATATTAACTCTTGCATTCATGAGAATCTGATTACCAAATGTAAGATTACCAAAAATATAAGATTCTCAATAATGTTATATTATCATGAACCAAATGCCACCTATATTTAAAAATTTGAATGGATGGTTGTAGGATATACATGATATGCTTTCGCTAAGTGTTTATCTAGCGTTTGGACTGAATAATTTTATGAAAAAAGAACACAAACAAGTGCAGTTGTAATGCTAAAAGCACATCTTGTTTAGTAATAAGCTCGGCTGGGCATTGACTATGACAGGCTTTCCCATATTATAATATCTTAGAAAATTGGTACTATGTGTTTCTATGAAACCCATAAGGAATGTCACATTCCTTAATTTAGGGAAGGGTGTCTTAAGGTTGACTGGCTTTGTTTTCATTATTGCTATATGAAAATCGTAAAAAACTTATTTTTTGCCAATTCCATATTCCTAGTTATGTTTATATATTATATTTCCTTTTTTTAAATAAATAAAAGTAGTTCATGTAATCCATCAAAAGAATGTGATGTGTTCTGGATCTGCTGCAAATGATATTAGAGATTTTGATGTTCTATCAAAGGATATATCTTCCACTACTTTAGGAAACAAAAGTTTATCTATATTTCAGCAAGTTTTTTGGTCTTTGGAACACTAGGCTGAAAGGTCACCATTAGTTTGTGCTGCCTCACTTATTATTTACCATCTTCTTATGGTGGCTTAAGCTTGACTTTAGCAATTTTATGAGCAGGATTTGGTTTTGCTTATTTATCCTAGATGCAATCAGTGCAAGACTCAAGACCCATAACAATCTATCATGATAGGATTTTTTTTTTGGCAAGTCTTCTAGCTAGCTGCCAGTGGAAATCTAGTTTTCTTCTTACATGCATCAACACAACTACATATAATACCAGGAATGTCATTTCTATCTCTCTTTCGCCACCTTTCTCAAAACATTTTGATATAGCCTTTAATTGTGGTGGAGATCATAATGTTATATTGTGACAAAAATAATGCTATTTCAATGGAAACTTGTTCAATTTTTTGATTTGATTAATTAACATTTAATAAATGAACATCTACGACAACATTTTTTTATTTAAGCGAGGGACAAAATAAGAATGAGTATTACAGATTTATACTCTATGTTCATTAGAGCCATAGAATTTCTTGATAGTTGCAGATACTATGTTGCAAGAGATAAAAGGAAATTGAAGATGCGGCCCTTAGCCCCCGCTTCGATCAAGGCTCTCAAACATTATGGAAAAAAAGAATCCTGCAAATTGTTAGGTAGAAACCTACCCCTAGGGGCCATTAACTGTTAATCGTGGTGGTTTTGAATTGCCTAGGAGATGATACGTAATCATACTGGTTTTCTTTTCATAGCAAACTTATTACTTCACATCTTGTACATCGCAGTCATGTTTGATGTTTGTATGATGTGAATGTAATACGAGGCATTGCTAACATCAACAAGGAAATTATAATAATTTTTTGAGCCCTATAAATGATTTAACCCCAGCTCATTGCTGGTTCAAATGAAGTTGGGCATGTTGACTGCATTAATATCCTCCATTGGAGAAAGAATCCTGCATTGTTAAGCAAGATGCTGTCATACTGTAAGTCTCATTGTATTTAATTACATAGTCATATAATTCATCCATGCTTAATATCATTGCTTGAGTGTAATAGGGTCTGATTACTTTGACATGGAGATGGTTGAAATGTTTACAGCTAATTGAATAGATCAATTCTTTGAGGATCAATAAATAAATCAATCTTTTAGTATCTTACTTTATTATTAAAACCTTCTTGTTATAAAGTGATTTCAAAAATTTTTGCCTCATGTCTTTTTGATGGGTTCTGGTAATCACTTTTATAGGGTTACACTTGTTGCATTGATGATAGTATCTTACATCAATGATTTGAACTGCTATTATCTGTAAATTACTTAATTATATATTAAAAATATATGATTTAGAGATTTTAAGCTTATGCATTAAGCTATTAAAAATTCATTAACATGGAAAGTTTTAATATGATTTGCAACAGAACCAAAATGCAATCATTTTTATTTGATTAATAAAAACTGATAAATAGAATAGTAAAATAAAATGTATATGCAATTAGGAATTGAAAAATTGGATCTCGATGACTCATACAAACATAATTAAGTAGGAGATAGATCACTCTAGGATACTTTTTTGTATAGAACAAGTGGATTTCAAAAAACCTCATAGCTTGGTCGCCTAAGACATTCAAATGTTTGAAGAGAGCTTTTGAAACAAATATCGGATTACAATACATATGCAATAAACATAACCATGTTAGGAGATGCTTATCGTTATAATTGATAAAGTATGCTTATGGTGTAACTTCGGACATCTAAAGTGGTCATGGACGACCAATGATGAAATAGGTTAAAGCCTTTATAATTATAGATAATATCCATCCAAGCTAACATGCTGAAAATTTAGGTCCCATACTATTTTGATAGAAAATTTCAAGACATAAATTCTTATTTGAGCTAGCATGTGCAAATCATTTTGGTTTATTTTAATCATCTTAATTATATCTCAGCCATCCTAGTTGTGCCCCAACACTCTAGATTTATTGAGATAGCTAGAAGAGGAACAAGACATGCTTTTACCATTGTTATTTTTAATTATTGTTGTTACTAGTCGTTATGTTTTTATCTTAATCATCTTGACCATTCCCAATATAGTACTTATGAAGTATATTGAGGATTAAGGTTTTTTATAAGAGTGATTTCTATATTCTTGTATATTTTCCTTTTATATTTATAGTAATATTTTTTCCTCATCTTCACCAATGAATGTAGGTCAAATGAGCCAAACCATATAATTTTTAGGGTTTTGTGTTTGATATGCTATTTTCTAATCATCTTTGTTTGACACTACGTTGATCATACATGAAATTCTATCTCAATCATACCATTTAAGACAAAACCAAGAAAATACATAGTATGAAGATTTAAACCCTTGTATCCAATGAATGAAGCTTATTATTATTTTTGGTCATTAATATAATTAACTATATGCTTCAATTAAATAATTTAAATACTAACTAGTTGACTATTTCTTAGGCTAAAGGTTTTATAGATTGAGAAATTATTTAATTTTATAAAATATAATTATATATTCAGCAAATGGGGATATCAAATTAGTTTGTAAGATGTTGGAATTTTCAAACTATAAAATATAGGATCTAGAAGTCATAGGTACTGTACTTTATATCGGATGCTAAGGTTAGGACATGCACAAGAAACGATAAGATAAAGTAATAGTTCTCTAAGGATATAGAGATTTTACATGCTTGCCATCTTGGATGAAGAAACAAAATAGAATTGAATTATATGATCCTAAATATGGTGGGAAAAAAAATTGTGTATTAGCCTTAGAATTTTGGGGAGGAGTTAGAATATTGATAAAGGTTTCTAGGATTTGGAACACCAAACTTGGTGAAGTTAAGATTAAGATAGTTGAAGAAGATTAAAAGTGAAAAGAAAGTTTTTAGAGCAAAAATCTAATTCAACCATGCGATAATTTACTAGTTAACAATAGTAATGATCTATAAAATTGAGAAAGATGATTTTAATATATCATATTTTAATAATATATAGAAATTAATTCATAGTGCAATAATTCACCAAATAAAAAGAATAACAATAGAGGAGAAGCTAGTTCCAATGTTCGGACTTTAATGGACCTTACTAATAAAGAAAACCAAAAACTCAGTTTGCATCGTAATTTCATGTCTATAGCATGAACAATGTCAAATAGGAATCCTTTATTTTATTTTGTTTAAAATAATTTTTTAAACTACCTCTAAACTTAATTAGACACCAAAATATAATATTAAAGTAAATCCAAACTATTCAAGGAGTTTTTTGGCTTCGATCTCTGCATATAAAGTATTAATTTGATGGATGCTATCCAAGAATATATTTATAAATGAATAATCCAACAATTACAGCTTTCCATTGTTTGGATAGATGGTTAGAAAACTTTCTAGGCTAGTCCTTCCATCTATTAGATTATTACTTAAACTGCATCTGGTTGTGGAATAAATTTTAGTAGAATGAGAGAAAATTATCCACATAAGTTTGAAGGGATAAGATTATTTCATGGAATAAGATATTTGCATGATTGATTGAATGGATAAGTTTGGGAGGCTAAATTAAGAAGATAAGTAGTTTCTTTTATTTAGCCAAAGTTGCCTTTCCACCATTTGTGAAAAATAGAAAGATATAATGAGATAATAATTAACATTATTTTAATTAACATTCATCTATATTATTCAACATTTTTTAATATATATATATATATATTAGTAATATTTTTTAGTCATAATTAATATTAATAATTCATGTTATAGATCTTTTTGATACTATAAATAGTCAATATATTAAAATCATTAAATTATAACCATAAATGATATTGTCTATTGTTTATGTATTATTAATAATATTATTATTTGTTATTTATGTATTAAAAATTAATAAGAAGATTGAGAAAGTAGAGGCATAAAATGGTAATTGAGAGGGATAAGGATGGTGGAATAACAATTCCAACCCCTTCGCTATGGAATAACTCCCTTATCCCATCCCTATTCCACTTTCGTGGAATCTTAGGCCTAGCCTTTCTTGAATGGTTATTACATTAGTAAATCTATTAAGAATTTCCACTCACACTATTCAACAAGGATGTATTTAATCCAATATAATTAGCAAGTAGAAACAAACTTATATACGTAATAAATGGACCCATAATGTAAAATCATTTGGAATACATTGTTAATTAGATAACAAAAGTGTGGTAGATAGCTTAAAAATTAAACTAACAAGTGATAACAAATTAAAACTTATAACGGTTGTCCTAATTTTTAATTGTGGTAGAAAATTATATTTGAAGGGCTGCAATAAAAAAAGTGAGTTAGTGAAGCATGTCAAAAGGGCATGCATGAAGCTTTGGCACTTCAATACTCTTGTTGGCATTTTGATCTTAATAAAGTCATTTTTACTAGCATGTCAATTGATTTTAATAAGATAGCATTTGATTCATGATGATATAGTATTACTGAAAATTTTACATTCTTAGTAATTTTATACTTGATAATTAGATTCTCAAGAATAGGAGATTACCATGTTTGTTTATAATAACAAAATATAGTAATCAGTTTACTATTTTTTTGAATTTTATTTGAATATTGTTATATATCTTTTTTATCTTTAAAGTGACATCTCTTCTTGCTGCTAAAATATGAAATGTTTTGATAAAAATGAAGATTCTTTCTAAAATGATTTTAAAAAAATTATATTTTTAAATATTTTAAATTATGAATATATATATATATAATATACATTATAATATTATTATATATAATATAATATAATATAATAGTATTAAACATAAGGGTGAACAATGGATTAAGGTAACCCAAGAATTGAAACCAACTGACTTGATTGGATCGGGCTGGTTCGGTTCTAAATATTTGTTGGGTAGGAGGAATAGATTGGTTGTGGGTTTTTTTTTAAAAAATAAAGTATCCCTAGGAATCAAATAGGAAACTTAAATATACCTCATAGATTATTTACCAGTTTTACTAAAGATATTTAATATTAGATTAATTAATAAATATATATATATTCTTTTTAACAAACACAACTAAGAAAAAAATAGCAATTAGATATTAGAATGGTGTCATTCAAAGAAAAAGTAAAAAATCAAATGATATTTATCAATATTGTGATTTTTTTAGCATTTTTATGATGGCTCTTGGCTTGTTACCTAACTTCCATAACAAAGAAAAGAACATTTAATATATTAAAAAAAAAAAAAAATTAGAGCTAATGCACAAAAAAAGAAAAATAGGTTCTACTTTAAAACTAACCTAATCTGATTGGGATGGCTTGGGTTGGCTTCATATAAGATTGGTTGAGTTTTAAATCCAAAATCTTCGAATTGATCTTAACTGAGGTGGTTCTTAATTATAGCCTAAAACCTAACCAATTCAATCCATGCTCACCCCTAATTGAACATCCCATTATAATATATATTAATATATAATCTATAAATATTTACTAATATATTATACAATAAATTTGTATACAAGAAGGTCAAAATATTAATAATTTAAAATTTAAATAAAATAGTATTTAAAATATTTAAAATTATATTAATTTTAATTTTAATGTAAATATAAATTGTTATATTATGTATTTAATATTAAATATAAATTTAATATTAAATATTTAAATATTATCTAGTGTAAATTAAATATATAACCAGATTAAGTATTATTAAATATTTATGTGAAAATTAAGAGCGTAATTTAAGATTACCATATTTTGATAATTTTAGATTGCTGGAAATCCAATATATTGCTTAAATTATCAATTTTATTTGTTAAATATGGTAATACGTATAATAATCTCAGATTACAAAATAAATTATTATAAACTAACAGTTCCTAAAGATAATTTTTAGCTGAAGGTGCCACTTAGTTGCAGTGGTAAAATGTATTGTAGGAATTTTCACTTAGCTATCAGGTATGGACCATAACAAAAATTGGCTGAAAATGGAGCTTAGGTGGATATCTAGGTGAACCTTGCTAGGGAAAAGAATATAAGTTTTAACTGAAACTTAAAGTATTCAACTAACTTGAGAACTAAAAAAAAAAAAAATCAAAATAAATTAAGGAGATAGAGAATTGAAGTAGAGGACACTGATGAGTATCTTGTTTAACATTTTATTGCATTGCAACATTCTGATCACTATTTTTTAAAAGAAAATCTCTGAATCAGTGAAGCCACAAATTCTATTCTGCGCATCATGGTGCAGTATAAATTGATCATCCAAATAAACATGGCCAAGAGTCAAGTCAATGCAACAAAAGCTTTATGAAGGATGAATCAATAATGTAAAGAAGAAAATAAGGAATAAATAAAAAGGTAGCGAAATTACCTCCAAGTTGTAGCTCTGTGGAGTAGGCTTATTATCTGTCATCATCTGTCTCATCCTAGAAGATTGAGTCCTCGGGATATAATGGGCCTCACTACCCTGCTGGTTGGGCCTTAAACTAGGGAACCACGGGAAGGCTTTTAGACATGTCTGGCTTCTTTGGTAGCTCATGAAGCGGCCACCTTTCAAAGCTCCAACATTTTTTTAGGGGAAAAGTCCTCCACCGTGCATGGTGTAGGAGTACATCCACCGTCCATGTGTGATCACATGTGCGGTGCATGAAAGGATAATTTTATCTTTGGTAACGCATGGCTGTATGCGCGTGTGATCAATTACTGTCACAGTGCACGCGTTTGCAATGTGTACGGTGCACAAAGACCTTTTCTTTTTTCAGGTTTTGAAAGTCCTGCTTATATCTCATTTCATAAGGAAGCAAATTCTTTTTTTCTAAAGGCACATCCATGCATGGCAGAGTTTTGTGGGCTGAGAACAACCCCCCTTCCGCCCAACAAAAAAAAAAAAAAAAAATCTAACTTGTATGACCTGATCTGTAATTGGTTGATTGCTACCCTTAGTTGCAGGAATTCCCACAATTAAGATTATAGAAGATTTGCACTTGGTAATTGCTGGTGTAGGGAAGGTGCTGCTACAAAATTCTTCAACAAGGGAAAGTCCAAGCAAGCATTGGTGAAAGAAGAATGATGGTCGTGATGATGGCAGTGAAAAATAAGAGGATGAGATCAAAAGTTGCCATTCACTTTGTATAATACTCCATAAAAATAGTTCTATATTAGATTAAAAAAATGGATTAAAAAGTTTCTAACTCAAGATCACTTACTATCAATTCAATGATTCTGCTCAATGTAGACTTAGGTCTTGGTACTAGCATAAAAGGAAAAAAAATTGTAATACTTTATAAAAATAATTTTACATAGGATGAAAAAGAATGAGCTGAAAAGGTTATAATTGAAGTTTATCAGCTGTCAATTAATTTGGATTTGACTTCTTAAGGTCCTGAGTTAACAGGAATAAGATTGGGCCAAAAGGAAGATTTTAACAAAGTTTTCAACGAGGAAAAGATTTGGAACAACCAGGGAAGACGAGTAGAATGGGATAGGTTTAGGAGGAAGAACAAGGACCCAGTTCCCAGTTCCTCTTAACAGATTCAGAATTTATTGCTTTCTGTTTTGGATCGTTCTATGTCAAAGGACAGCTAAGACATTAATGACCTGAGCACTGTCAGAGAGTCAAATGCATAGTGCGCTAGCGCTCGCATATGGAGGGACATAACATGTATTCAATATCTGGAGGCTTATGCAAACTAGGCTACAGTGGAGTTGTTGCATTCTCCCTTCAATATGGAGGTTCTGAGTGAAAACCTCTAGAGGGATTTCCCAAGATTTGGTCACTCGTAATTATTATATCGCATGTGTTTTTCAACTTTGACCCATGTAGTTGGAAAAGGCTTAGATGAGTTGAGTTAAGTTGTATTTTTTAACTTCATACGTGAAGAGATGCACCCATGGTACTCAGACATGGGAGCTGAAAATTGTCAAACCCATCCACTGGATATGATTTACAAAAACTAACATGCTTATAAATAAATAATCAATTTATACATACATATATATAATTTAGAGACTTATGGCATATTTAACACCTCATCCCAAGTTTAGAAATGGATGCAAGGAATTAAGAAAAGTTCGATTCTTTTAATGCATTTTAGAACTTGTATTCATATATAATGGTCTGAATTTCTACTTATTTGCTGCAAACTTTGAATAACTTTGGAGTGTTAATCCTATAATAAGAAAGAAGTTCCATTATGCGTAACAATTTAACTTGCACTTTCTTTCCACTTCTTTGTTTTAGTATATAGAACAACACGTTTTCATGTCCCTGATTCTCTTAGAAGTTCATAATATATGAAATCTCTATTTTGATCCACCAACAATGGTAAGCCTGTAAGCATGCATGAAAGTGCATGTTTAGTCCCATTTGGATGTGCATTAAGGAGGTCTGGGTACTTGTGATGCCCCTCCCCTTAAAGTCCTACATCGGTAGTGGAGAAAAGGGTTGAGTGGTTTATATTTAGTAAAGCAAGAAGGACAAAGTACCAATTACCAATTGGATCCTTTTTGGGCTGTGTGGCCCAAGTGGGTGTGAACCTTTTCATCTTACTTTCAAGTAACAAAACGGGTTTTTGGGTTTGTGGGCCTAAGTCGTTACAATATGATATCAGAGCCACGCACCAACAGAAAGGAACTAAGTGCCATACAGAGCAAAGTGCTACATCCATGGGATGGGAGCCACCTTTTGAACCTATGGAGGGTACCTTTAGAATCCTGCCTGTCTGGTGGATGCGATCATATGCTTCTAGCGACGAGGACGTTGCCTCTTTAAGGAGGGTAGATTATGATGCTTCTTCTCTTAAAGTCCCACATCGATAATGAAGAAAAGGGTTGAGTGGTTTATTTAGTAAAGCAAGAAGGACAAAGTACCAATTACCAATTGATCCTTTTTGGGCTGTGGTGGCTCAAGTTGATGTGGACCTTATCCGTCTTGCTTTTATGTGATGAAACGGATTCTTGGGTTTGCAGGCCCGGATCGTTACAGTACTTGAGTATGACAAGGACTTTATAAAGCCAATAATCTTTTTTGGTTAATATCCTAGTTCATCATAAATTGTATTAAAACTGACTTAGCCTATGACTTACGTAAGGCTAGAAGGTATAGTGCAGGTCCTTCTGGGTTTGATAACAAGCTTATCATGGTGTTGTGATGGACCCTTTTTCCGATGATTGGCAGTGTGTTACCATTTATGCATGCATGTATTGGTTCTATAACTAAGGAGTCTTAAGTAATTAAACCGAGCCAAGTATCTTAGCTAATAACTTTATTATTTCTTTTTGTTCAGTGAGATCTTAAATCATTACAAATGATGTCAATATTGATCCAATTTATGGCCATATATGACTAGGAGACACTGCAATATGCATATCCTTTTTAAGACCGACCATGGGTACTTATCATGTTTGTATTTAGCCATTTCTTCGATGAGGATGATAAGAGTTAAACAAGGAAATGTGAGGATATTGCCATATATATTTAATTCTATATTAAGCATGCTTTAAAAGATTGTAGATAATTAAGCAAGGTAACAAACTTTAATTAATAACCTTTTTGGCTTATTTTTATGAGTAAGTTCTAGAATTGCCGCAAAGCTAGAATAGGAATTGAAGAGTGAATGTTGCAAGCAAGTGTATATGAATTTCTCTTTCAATAGTTGAGCATTTTCCTCTTCTGTTGGCATTTGGGTGTCTATTTAACATCGTGGATTTGTAGCAGCAATGAATTTTTGTTTAAAGTACTTCTTAAAATAACTAGTCCTTTTCATTTTTGTATCCATCCTTGTTTTTAGGATTTTCAAGATTTGTTATGTGAAAGAGTGAAAAAAAAAACTTGAAGCCAATTTGATTCATGATCATCAAAAAATAAATTAGTCTAGATTTCAAACTAGTTGAGATCCAGCACAACCTAAGGTGTATATGTTAGACCCAAGGGTTTCTACTCTATATTCTCTTATTATTATTATTTGTTGGACCTAGTATGGTGCTTCCAAGGCCCAGAAGATCATGGAAAAGGCCAAAGTCCACACTCCATGAGGCGTCTTGGAAGCTTTAGAGTTATTTTATGCTTTAGGTTATCTCAAGGCTCATGTTGGGCTATGGGCTTTGAAGGGACTAACTTGTATTGGGCTAGGTGTAAATCCAAAGGTTTTGAGATTGAGTCAAGTCATGGGTGTACATGAGCTTGGGGTGAACTTAATCTTATTGGGTTAGCCGTGAAAGTTTTTCTAGATCAGGGGTAAATATAGCTTGGTCATGTATTTAAATCCTAGCCACTAGAGTTTGTGTAAGACAATACAACGATTCTTTTTTTTTAAGAAAATATTCTCTCTTCCCTCACCCTAATCGCTGTCCTTTCTCTCTCTAGGACGTGAGAAACCCTAGGAGTGTGCCTCCCCATGTGTCCTCTCTCCTCATGGCGGTGTTTTCTCTCTTTTAACCAATTTCTCTCTCTAGCGCTATTTTCTCTCTCCTTCATGTTTTGTTCTAGTTGGGCATCCTCTCTTCTATCTGTATGCTCCTTTCTCTCTCTTGGTGGTTAGGAGGTGTGAGATATTTGGAATGCCTCTTTCTCTCTTTTGGGCATCCCATTCTCTCCTAGGTGGGTGCCCCATTTTCTTTCTCTAGGCATTCCACCTTTGGATGCCACTTTCTCTCTCCAAGCGTGGTTGCCCTTTGTCTCTCTTGGGTGCTAGTTTTTTGTGCAGATCCAGAAATTTTCCGCAATGGTTGATCCTAGCATCAACTAGTTTTCTTTCTAAACATTATTATTATTATTATTATTATTATTATTATTATTATTATTATTATTATTATTATTATATTGTCCTATAACTATTTGAACCATATTAAATATATTTTGCAATCTTAACATCTTACTAATGTTTTCTTTTTTCAAAATAGTAATTAGAATCATATAAATCACGGTCTTGTGGAGCATGTTTATAAGATATTTCCAAGTAACAACAGGATTGATATTGTATTGTAATACTGCACTTACGGATGTCTGATTGACTGAAATGGGCCAGATATATCTTTTAGATTCCTTTCTATATATTGGAAGTCAGCTAATTAAAATTCTCATTTTCATCTCCTGTTTCAAACATGTTGGGATGGTTTAGCGATCTCTCTAGATTTGATCCAAATGCAATTGCCACTACTTTTTTTTTTTTTTTGAAGAATTAATACATTTTGCTAAATATTCGTTCCAGATTTCCATTGTCTGAATATATCCATGGATGAAGCCTAACTTTTATACTTTGTGGTGTTTTTCAGCATGGAAAAGACGATCGATCGTTACTTGATGCACGCAAAAGATGCTAACACCAAGAAGAAAGGAAAAGAGCATAATATACAAGTTAACACTCTTCACTATTCTCAAGTGATCCTATTGCACTTATCTGAATTTCGATGAGATAAGTATATATGATGATGGTTTCTGTTTAAAATCAGAGTGATCTGCTCAATTTCATGATTTGTTCCACCCATATTTCATTACAGTGTTAGCTGCAAGGAAAAATAACATTCAAGAGCTAGGTTTTGGATTTAGTTGCTAAAAGCACATTAACAATTGACTATACTTACAGAGTTCATTAAAGTTTATCAAGGTTATATTTCTTCTTCTTCTTCTTCTTTTATTTTTAAAGAAAGGGAAGGGACTAGCCCTCCCCATTTCCTAGGAAAGTGAACAAAGAACAATAGTTAGAGCCCAACAAACAAGATAAACACCAAAAAACCAAATCCAAATTCAAAAATTTAATTCAAACCACACCTCCTAAAGTTATCAAGGTTATGTTAATATCCATGTAGAATAAAAGAACTACTTTATATTTAGAAATAAGGTGGCTGATGCTAACCAAATGAGCTACAGATGGTTGGCAGAAGATCGAGAAGAAACAACCACTTCCAAAGCCTAGCGTCGAATTAAGCAAAACATCTGAAGGATCTCTAAATGCTTTACATTACCATCAGAAAATAGCAGCCAGAAACAGAGAGACAGCATGAAAGTTTTATATTATGGTTATCAGGCACATTACAATAGAACCTGGAATAGTTATACATAAAAGCAACATACCTTTAGAAAAAATCTTTAAGACAATGACCCATACATTAATTTCTTTTCTTCTTCTTCTTTTTTTTTTTTTTTGGTTGCATTCCTCGTGAAGTTAATTGTCTAATAAACTGCAGCAGTTGAAGTCTGAAGCTACAAGCCTGACGAAGAAGATTGAACAGCTCGAAGATTCTAAAAGGTGCAGACTGAAAATCTGAGAAGATTGCCTCTGAATGGAACTGGAAATTTTTGTCATAAGATAAAATCTTGACATTTCCTTTCGTGCAGAAAGCTCTTAGGTGAAAATTTGGAATCGTGTGCAATTGAGGAACTGCATGAACTAGAGCTCCAGTTAGAACAAAGCCTAAGCAACATCAGACAAAGAAAAGTATGATGTATATAATAGCCTTTCCTTTGTCATTGTCTTTGGCTTTTAGCCATCAACAAAACCTCATGATCTCTGACATGGTCATTATCTTCCATTCCATTCAGCATCACAAGCTAACAGAGCAAATTAGCCAGCTAAAAGAACAGGTATCCTTTTAGTTGTTCATTTCGATAGTGGTAACAACAAAGTTATGTTTTGACAAGAATTGCATCAACTTTTATTCATAGTACTTACTCAGACTTCCTCTTATATTTTGGTCCTCAAATTCAGGAAAAAATCCTCATTGCAGCATTGCAAGGAAAGGTAAGCAGTTGAATAGAATTTGGTTCCCATGTTGATCCATCATCTAATCAATATGCAAGAGTTAGGCCCCTATCACTTAGTAACTTCTTCAACAGTGTCTTAGCTAACTTGATTCTTGTTCTTTATCTTCAGTTTAATGTAGAACCTCGGTTACAGCTATGTACCTCTGGGGAAGCTGTTTCTGACGATCATGATGGTCAGAATACCGATGTAGAGACCGAGCTGGTAATTGGTAGGCCAGGGACTTGCAAGGTTAAGTGACAATATCATGCTATCATCACCAGCTGATGTGTTGATGGATAAAATGGATACAATAATATAAATGTCCATGGGCAATAAGCGTACACCAACTATGTTATTTTGTTGAAGATTTTACATCCCAAAGAGCATGAAGTGGAACATCTAAGTATTACCTATATGATCCTGTATGAATAAATTTGTGGATATTTCCTGTATTTCTAATATCGGTTTGAACTTTTCTTTTTATTGTGTAACTGAATTTTTAGTTCATTGCATTCTGCTGCAATGTACAACTCACGCATCTGGTTCAGTAAGTGCAACATAAAAATATCTGCTTGATTAATTCAATAGCGAGGGGCTTTAAGTTTTGTCATGAACAATGACTATCCACTAGGCATGCAAGATGTTATGTAACTCATCAATTGTTGATTAGTGATGTTATCCACTATGGTATATTTTGCATGCTTTTTGAATGCACCACTGTGAGAGAGAGAGGGAGAGTTACTAAATTACCCAAGTCAAGCTTCTTAGGTATGTTCATTAATAAATTGGGGGGCTTGACTCCTCTGTTCAAGGTAAAAAAAAGCTTCTTAGGTAAGCACCATTCAAGAAACAACCAGAGAAACTTTGGATTCATTTCCGAAATTGTTATGATCTAGAAGCATCACTCCTGCAACCAAAACACGAGAAATTCGTGCTATAAACTTCAAGAGAATCATGGATCCCTAATAAAATCGGGCATTGCGATGAGACATTAGTGTCCTCTTTTAAACCAGTTCCACTAACAATGACAAACAAAAAAAGCCAGACCTATGTCTAGATCGGCCAAACCTATACCAACTTTGCCTCTCAGTAATTTCTACGAGAGTTCTTAGCTTTCTCTTCGCCTAGAAAGGGTGACTACAGAGGCAAAGAAGCTAGACCCTACTCAAAAATCGTCCGGATGAGAATCATGCACGGATGCACCATTAAAAGCACAGCAATCGTAGTCCACTGGTTCTTTCTTGGGAAAGCAAAGGTAGATGGGTAGCACTTGACCCCCTATACAAGTAGATGGCAAGGGCCTTGATGCCAAGGCTGTCTGTAGTTTTTATGTGGATATGGGCTCACAATAGGGTGATGTGATGTTGTTGTGGATGAGTCCACTATTGGAATCTAAGCTGATATGGTGAAGTGGATCAACCTAGCAGTAGAGGTAGGTATGGGCTGTACCATACCGGACTCGAAAAAATTTTCACTGGCACGGCCCATGACGGCGCCTAGGCACGGCGCCCAGAAACAGCTTAGGCCGTGCCATGCCCGGTTCGGCTCAGACTCGACATAGCCCGTGACCTATTTTTTTGGGCCTCGGGCCATGCTGGGCCTAAATTTTTTTACCATGCCGTGCCTGACATGGCCCGTTTATTATTGGGCCGTGCCAGACACAGCATGGTAATTTTAAAGACATGGTGGGCTTGGGTCATGCTGTACTAGGTACGGTCCAGTGCCCACCTCTACCTAATAGTGCTCAGAGGTTAGCTATATGTCCGAGAAGGACTCCAAAGTATAATTTTGTCACCAAGTCATGGCACGACTGTTTGAGGGTTAGAAGCTGAAATTGTAGAGCTCCCATAGACAATCCTAAAATGCAAACATCAAATGCCGGAAAAGCACACACATTAGGGGAGATAGACCTTTATGCTTAGATTTGTTTGGATTTGGATTCAGACCTTAGCCCAAACATGAAAAGGATATTAAGATGAAATCTTTTCTACTTGTGCGTGTTTGGTCTCGTATTAGTTATGTACAGCATTAGATACTTATATAGATAAAGAGCTTGCATAGTAATTTAGATTTATATACTATTATATAAGATGAAAGAATCCAAATAATAACTTTCAGTCCAATCATCTT
This sequence comes from Calamus simplicifolius, assembly GCA_900491605.1. Classification (NCBI taxonomy): domain Eukaryota; kingdom Viridiplantae; phylum Streptophyta; class Magnoliopsida; order Arecales; family Arecaceae; genus Calamus; species Calamus simplicifolius. Next base: position 199,205 of record UESW01001788.1, on the reverse strand, counting down.
CAGTGTGGAAGAATCAAGTTTCTTGTTATCCATGCAGTAATCCTAAACCTTGTGATCAATTACCCTCTCCAGGCTCCTTCCGCCAGGCAATCCTGCTGGGATCTGGGAAGGTTCTGCATACAGGCCCTTGCTCCTTTGTGTAGTAGTTGCAATTTAAACTAAATTGAGTATGGTAGTGCTTTTAAGACGAGTGCTAGCCCTTCCCATGCCTTTTTTCCTTGATGCATCTATTTTTTCTCCCTGGCAATCACAATTCACAATTGCGGCCTGCCCCCATTTCTGTTCATTTTGGATTGCATTATTCATCATTGGTGTTGAGCTGAACTCGTTCCTTCTATTTGCTGGCTGAAACCATTCCACTGCAGGCACCAATTTGGCAGTGGTTCTTAATTAGGTTCATGAGTACAATCCAATTCGAGTGAAACGAAAAAATGGACTTTGAGATCAATGCATCAGAGGATGATGAAAACAAGCAGTCCACAAGTCCATGTAAAAGTAATTATTCCAAACACTAATCTTAAGTGCTACAGTTCCTTACAATTAGGGATGACAATTTTTCTGTTTGACCGTTTATCCGATTGGTACCATTTTTAATGGGTCAGAAAATCCACGATTTAAACGGCATAACCGGTAACAGAGATTTTTCGTTAACGGCTAAACATGTAAACGGCCCGGGGATAGTATTCTCCGCCCTATCCCCATTTATCCATCCCCGTTTTCGTTAACTTTAATATAATATATTTAAAATTTAAATATATATATATATATTAAAAATTAAAAATTAAAAAATAAATAAAATATATAATCTTGACTCTTGCTCTTTCTTATAGCCGTCTTCATTAGTCCATCGTCTATCTTCACCAATCGTTGCCCCATCGACGCCCTCCAACACCTTTTTCTTTTTCTGGTATACTCATCTCTTTAGAAAGATATCTCTTTATTTATTTCTTTGAAATTTGAATGTATTTTTTTTTTGTACCATTGTTGTGTTGAAAATCCTTATTTCTGATTTTTTTTTCTTGTTAGTTGTTTTCTTTCTTAATTTTCGTTCTCTTCTTCTTTATCCCAGAGTCGAAGAATCTCTTATATATATCAATATCATCATCTCAATTAGTCTCCATCTTATCTAAACGGATAAATGGATACCCAGTGGATATCCGTTGATTCGACAAGATATCTTTGTTTCCAATTTTATTAATTATAATAACTTAACAGGGCAAAAAAATCAAAATATTTTTTTTAACCAGGATGAAAATCGATATAAATCGTTCCAAGTCATTTCCAGACCATTGCCATCCCTACTCACAATGGCTCTGGAAAATGTTTCCATTTCACCGCACACCTAGATAGCTCAGTGAGAGAGAGCCGAATACGGGCTTCCAAATAAATGAGCAAGGCGGGTGCAAACAAACCAATCAATGTACTCATGTGATGTAAAATAAATTATTTTTCAAAGGTGGAGGAAAAAAAGAAATTAGCCAGAACCCTAGGTACATCCTACTTCCCCTGTGGCCTTGTCCCACTTTAGATGAACTTGGCATGGCGTAACAAATACAACTTTTCACCACATGGTAAAAAGAAAAGGGCGCATATCAGAAAAGAAAGAAAACATCTGACTTTACAAAGTCGACTGGCCTCTTGAATTAGGCTATTGCCAGCTGCTCTCTATCTACATTGCTAGCATGACAAGAAAAATGCTAATGAGCAATTTTATGATTATAGGAACCTTAATCTTCATAATTAGAAAGATTTATCCTCTACATATGAAAGTGGTTATAAATCAAAGTGTTGATATCAATTCAAACCAGAGCTAAGTATATATCCAAGCTTATAGAAGATGTGACGTTAGTCACAAAGTCTAATAGCTAAAAATTGTAAATTTTTAAGCAAGAAAGTCATTATCATGAACAAGATATGACTTAGGTAGTGTTTGATAGAAAAAATATTATCCATGGATAAGTGTACGGGATAGAGTTTATTCCCTGGCTATCCCTAGGGATATCCCTTGGCTATCCCATTGATCATATCAAATACAAAAAGGTAAATCCATAGGATAACTTTTTTTTTTTTAACTCTTATTTGGAGGAATAACCAGCTATTCGTACATTTTTTAGGGAATAAATTGAGGGGATATCCCATTGTTAACCATGGTTAACCATGGATTATCCCTTTGGTTAACTTTATTCCCAGCTATCTCTTATAGTTATGGCTTTTGGGAATAAGAGGAGATATCTAGGGGATATCCTCTCTTATTCCCTATTTCAAACACTATCTTAATCTAAAAGTTAGAAAGCAAGAAATTATTTTTTAGCACTAATAAGCTAGGAAATTAAATTAAAGAGTTGAGAACTAGGGATGGTAATAGAGTAGGGCAGGGTCAAAAACCCCAATCCTTATTCCCATCTCCATTTCCCTTAAAGAAAATAATCTTCATCTTGCTCTATCCTCATAAATGATGATTTTTTCATCCTCATTCCAACCTTATGAGGAATGATAAATCTCTATCATACTTCTAATGAAATTTATAAATTTTAATCAAAATTATGAAACTAGTTATTCTCATTAAGTATATTAATAAATTTAACATTCATCTCTTAGATTTATACTTATCACTAAATTAATTTACACCGAGAACTAAATATCATCCAAATATGTACGGCTAATATAGTACTTAAGCATAAAACCAATGATGTAGGAATAGAGTAAGGTAGTGTGGGGAAATACTTATTTCCATCACCATCCTGTCTGCACTAGTAGGAATAAAATTAATCCCCATCTCCATCTCCACAAAAGTTTAGGAATCTTGAAGGGTGGGGTGGGTCTTCAATTTATTGGTTAAAATTGTTATCTCTAAAAATGTAGGGTATCAAAAAAGAAAGAAAAATTTTGATTGTATGAAGTTGACTACTCTTACAAATTAGGTTATTATCATTGCTCTTTAACTACATTGCTAGCATGACAAGAAAAATGCCAATGTGCCATTTTATTATTATAGAAACCTTAATCTTCATAATTAGTTAGACTTTTTCTCTATTCAAGGAAGTGGTTATCAATCAAAGTATTGATATCAATTCTTTGTGAACTAGGACTAGGAGATTCAGGCATGAAGAGTTAATGTTAGTTTCAAAATATAATAGCAAAAGATTATAAAATTTTATGCAAAATATAATAGCAAAATATTATAAATTTTTAAGCAAGAAATCATCATCCTAAATAAGACATGATCTAATATAGAAGCTAGAAAGAAAAATTATTTTTGAGAACTAGTAAGCTAGGAAATTAAAATTAAGAGTTAAGAGATATCTAGTACCTTATTCTCTCTAGCCAACATTGTAACTAAGGCTTACAATAGTTGATCTCATTATTTTCTTGAAAATCTACTAGAATTTGCATAGAATCTATCACATATAGAAAGGAGTAAGATAACACACAACATAATGATTTTTATTTTAAGTGATAAATACATGAGATATATAGGAGTTATTATAGGATCTAAGACCTCCACAAAGGGTAAGGATATTTGAGTTCCTTAGAGTCATTGAAAAACTCAAAATATAACTCTTAAAATACCTAAACTAAGACTATTTATCCAAAAGACATTTCTAAAAAGAGATGTCAATATTCTTTTCATGGTGAGGTAATTGTCATTGAAAGTATTGAGAGGGTGATTATTCTACCATTGAGTGGTACTGATTTGGCTTACTGCACCATCATATGTTTTTAGACTAGACTCTAACTTAAACTCTACTCCTCAATCTTCAAAAAGTAAACTAATGGTGCAAGATTATTTGAAGTCCACCTTGAACTAGGTTACTTCTTAGGCATGTTTTCTAGAAGTTTCCTTCTAAAGGTGACCAAGATACCTTTGTTACTTTATTAGTGCATGGTTCATCATCAATTGAATTTGATTGAGTTTGGCTCCCTTTGTGAAGTTGGGTCAAGACTAGCCTACATCACTAGGCCTCTTGCAATCACTAATTTTGGTAGGGAAATGGCATGCTTTAATATATATAATGTTGTAACTAGGTAGAGATGTATATTAGAATTCTAAGATAATTATGACCAGGCATAAGATCAATATATTAAGATGGTATTACAATGATGCTCTATTAGGCTTGCTATTGAATTAAGGTTTTGTTTAGTCTAGGAATAAGAAAATTGATAATAAGAAACATTTTGCCTAATGGGCTAATTATATTACAATTTATGCCAAATTTATATTTGGCTACAATTTTTTGAGTAACATCGGGATGATCGTTGTTTTGTTCACAAAAAAAAGAAGAAGATAGACATAATAGATTGATGCTAAGATAGCTTATTAGAACTCCTTAAAATAGTTATGCCCAACATAAGCTAGTTTGATTGGCATAACTATTCCCCATTTATGCTTCTTTTGTAAAACTTCTTAGGAGGACATAATGCTTATTCCAAGCATGTTGCATGCTTTATAGCCCAACTTAATATTATCTAATGTAAATACCCTCAGCATCAAATATATGGATTGTGTGCCTCAAATCCTTGCCTTGAGGATATGGTGGATCCACCCATTCATCCTTCTTTGAAGCTAACTATTCTTTTTGAATAAGAAAACTGATCTTGCTCAATAAGCATGAAAGGGTTTGCTTTCATTTTTCTCCTACATTTCCTTAGCCAAAAGGTCCTATATTGTATGCACAATAATTGAATCAAGGGTTGCATCAGTTCACCTTCACCAATAACTCAATTAAAATTAGGATTTCATCACTTAACACACTAATGATATCAAGAAACTAATTCAGAAAGATCAACACATGAAAGCTAGATAACAAGCATTGAAACATTGGCCCAGAGCTCCTTCCAATGGAAAATCTTGACTAAAGAGAGTAAGGCAATGAATAGTAATGTCTCCCTGCTTTAGTCCACTAGATATATCTTATACTCAAGGAGCTTACGAAAATGTTTTTTTAATAAACGACAATGTAGGGTATAAAATTTTGGTTGGTAATCCATAATATAGACAGATTTTTGGTTAAAATTAGCTTTACAGTTTGTTCTATTTTATTAGGTTTTATATTCTATTCTCTTTGTTTATGATACTTTAAAGAATCGAACCATAATGTATAATTTTTTGATCTCACATTTATAATCTTTATTACAAATTTTATATGCATAGTTCACATTCTTTAGACTTTATCTCACAAGTTATATACATATACAAAATAACACCTGGATAGATAAAGAAACCATTTAATTTTTATTTATATTCATATTGAAAAGTGTATAATACATCATTCAATCCGATTGGATCTAAGGCATACACTAACAATCTCACACTTGCACTAGAGCTAATCACCCATGTACCTTATACCAAGTGACTCAGCATAACCATCATGTTTCTCCTGCGATAGAACTTTAGTGAATGGATATGCAATATTATCGTCTGTGGGGACTCGTTCTATTTTTACATTATTCCGCTCAATGATTTTCCTTATTACATGAAATTTTTTAAGTACATGTTTGGACCTATAATGAGACCTGAGCTCTTTTACTTGTACAACAGTACCATTATTATCACAATACAAAAGTATCGGATCAACAATGCTTGGAACCATTCCAAGTTCTGTGATGAACTTTTTGATCCAAACCACTTCCTTGGTTGCATTTGATGTTGCTTTGTACTCAGCTTCAGTTGTAGAGTCGGCAGTCGTCTCTTGCTTGGAACTCTTCCAGCTGACTGCACCATCATTAAATGTACACATAGCCTGACTGAGACTTATAATCATTTCTATCAAACTAAAAACTAGAGTCCATATAATTTTGAACTATGAGCTCAGATCCTCCATAAACCAAGAACATATCCTTAGTCCTTTGCAAGTATTTAAGGATATTCTTGATGACCATCTAATATTTTTTACCAGGGTTTGCCTGATATTTGCTCGTGACACTCAAGGCATAAGAAACATCAAGCCTCGTACATAATATCGCATACATGATGGATCCAATCGCTAATACGTATGGAATCCTATTCATATGTTCTTTCTCCTTTTGGGTTTTAGGACTTATGTCCTTGGAGAGATGAACCCCATGCGACATTGGTAGGAATTCCTTCTTGGACTCCTCCATGCTAAACCATTTTAGTATCTTTTCTATGTATGTGGATTGGATCAATCCAAGCAACCTCCTAGATCAATCTCAATAGATCTTTATACCTAGTATATAGACTGCTTTTCTCAAGTCCTTCATGAAGAATTTACCCGCCAATCAATTTTTTACTTCCTTAAGCATGGACACATTATTCTATCAATAATATATTATCGATATATAATATTAAAAAAATAATATTACTCCTACTAACCTTCTTGTACACACATGGATCATCTTCTGTTTTGATGAAATCAAACTCTTTGATTGTCATATCAAATCGGATGTTCTAACTTTTAGAGGCTTATTTAAGTCCATAAATACACCTTTGAAGCTTGTATATTTTGTTAGTATTTATGAATTCAAAACCCTCTGATTGTATCATATACACATCCTCCACTAAATCCTTATTTAGAAAGATGGTCTTGACATCCATCTACTAGATCTCATAATCATAATATGCTGCTATCGTAAGCAAAATCCTTATGTACTTAAGCATGACTACAGGAGAAAAGGTTTCATCAAAGTCAACACTTTATGTTTATTTATAACCTTTTGCAACTAGTCTTGCCTTATAGGTAATCACATTACCATCCATGTTGGTCTTCCTCTTGAAGACCCATTTGCATCTAATGGGTTTCACCCTTTTAGGTGGATCAACCAAGGTTCATACCTGGTTGTTGTACATGGAGTTCATTTCAGATTTCATGGCCTCAAGCCATCTCTCGGAGTTAATATTGGATATTGCCTTCTTGTAGCTGATAGGTTCATCATCCTCTATAAGAAATCTATATTTCTTAGGGATGTGAGTTATCCTACTAGACCTACGTAGCTGGTGTGTACTTAGAACTGTGAGTTGAGTCACAGGCTCAACTCCCACTACATCCGGTATGCACTTCATTTCATTTAATCAGTCCTTTTCAATTTGTGGTTCATGAACTTCACTAAGTTCAATTTTATTCCCACTACCCTTTGCAATATTCTCATTTTCAAAAATGAGGCATGTCTTGAGACAAACACTTTTTGCTCGAGTGGATGTAGAAGTAGTATCCCTTTATTTCTTTTGGATACTCCATAAAATTATATTTATCAGACTTAGCATCAAGCTTGTCTGATTCAGTATACTTCACATAAGCGTAGCATCCCCAAATCCTTAAATGATTAAGGAATGGCTTTCTTTTACACCATATTTCATAGGGAGTGAAGTTGACCGATTTAGATAGAACAGTTAAGGGTATATTGGATAGTGTCTAGTGCATAACCCCAAATATTTTTGAAAGATCTATAAGGCTCATCATAGATTGCACCATGTCTAACAGCATGTGATTTCTTCTTTCTGACACACCATTGTGCTGTGATGTATCAGAAAAAGTCCATTGAGAAAGTATTCCATTCTCTTTCAAATAATCTAGGAACTGATGGCTTAAGTATTCACCATCTCGATCTGATCGAAGTATCTTAATACTTTTGCAAGTTTGTTTCTCTACTTCATATCTGAATTCCTTGAACTTTTCAAAGGCTTCAGATTTATTTTTATCAGGTACACGCAACTATAACTACTATGGTCATCTATAAATATGATGAAGTAAGACAAACCTCCTATAGCCTGAATGTTAATGGGTTCATATACATCCAAATATACTAAACCTAAATATTCAGTTGCTCGCTCACCCTTTCCAGTAAAAGGTGACTTAGTCATCTTAACACATAAGCATAACTCGTATTTCTTAAACGATTCCCAATCGAATGAGCCCAAGTAACCATTCTTATGTAACTTGGTTAACGCTTCTTATTTACATGGCTTAGACAATAGTGCCATAGGTATGAGTCCCTAAAATTATGTGATTTTAGCCTTTTCATATCAATATTGAGAATCTGAGCCTCAAAGTTAAGAACATAAATTCTATTGAACAATTCAGTAGAACCAATGAACATCTCATTTCAAAAAACTAAAATAGCTTTATTTTCAATTGCAAAAGAATATCCATCCATTACCAAACATAAAACGGATATGATATTCTTAGTAATGTTCGATACATAGTAATAATTACTAAGTTCTATTACAAGCCTAGTGGACAAAGACAAAGAATAAAATCCTACAGCTAATGCAGCAACCTTTGCTCCATTTTTTATGCACAGGATTACTTCGTCCTTTTCCAATCTTCTACTGCTTCTTAATGTCTGCATATCAATATAAATATGAGACCCACAATCGATATCCAATACTCAGGTTGAGTTAGAAATAATAGAAGAATATATCTCAATCATATACGAACCTAATGTGGAAGCATATGTATGCTTTTTTTCCTTTAGGCTAGCAGATAAGCCTTGCAATTATGCTTCCAGTGCCATTCCTTGCCATAGAAATGATACTTTCCTTTGGCCACATCCTTCCTGATGACCTTCTTTGGCTTGGTTGCTTTGGCCTTTTGGGCCTTATTCTTCTTCAGACGTTTCTTACGATTGCTTGAAGATTCCACAACCAAAACTTGCCCTTTTTCTCTTTTAATATTGGGCTCAGTACTGGTCAGCATATTCGCAAGCTCAGGCAAAGTAGCCTCAAGCCTATTCATGTTAAAATTTAGCATAAACTGCGAATAACTGGGAGGCAATGACTGTAGAGTCAAGTCAATACTCAATTCATGATCCATGGCTAAACCCAATCGTGCCAATTTCTCAATCAAATTGATCATCTTTAGCACGTGTTCACCAATTGATGAACCCTCAGTCATCTTGCATTAAAACAGTTCCTTGAAGGTCTAGAACCTCTCATATCAAGACTGTGAACCAAATAAATCTTGTAAGTGCATCAAAATCTTGTGAGCATTTAAATGCTCATGTTGTTTCTATAAGTCAGCTGACATGGAGGACAACATCAAACATGAAACATGTGGCTATCTTCTCGGCATTCTTATGCCGATTGTAAGCCTGAAGAACTTCTATCGGAGCATCCGCTGATGGGACCTTCGGTGTAGGGTCATCAAGGACGAAGAGGATCTTCTCATATCATAGAATGATCTTGATGTTCCTCAGCCAATTTTAAAAATTTGGTCCGATCAGCTTATTGAACTCAAGGATACCTCTAAGGTTAATGTTTATACTCGTAGTGTTTCTAACAACTGTATAAGAAAAAGAACGAGTCAATCCTTATGAATGCAAATATTGATTAAATATAGTAATTCAATTTTTTTTAATTAAACCGATCACTCCCACTATTTTATCGAGCTCAATAGCCCTCTTTATTAAACTCAAAAAATTATTGAATAATTTCCTAGTGGGCTAGGATCCTAAATTCGACTTACCTTGACCTTGGCTTTGGCACAACAAATCTTGGTAAGTCAAATAAGGTAGATTATCATCAATCACATTAAATATGACTCTTAGATTATTAGGTGACATTACCTTGTTTATCACATCGGATGTGATCACCCTAAACCTTGCCTTTAAATTAGATTGACTCTGACTTTGGCTAATTACATCAGCTAACCTAGTTAAGTCAACCCACTGTTCCCCAATTAACTCCTCATAGGCACACTCGACCTTGGCTTTGACACAACAAATCTTGTGGCCTAATGATTTTGTATCATGTGACTAGTGGAAGGCTAATAGACTTAATATTTATGGAGGGATTACACATCTAGGTCTCATCATGCATGTACAATATTTGTATCATGCTTAATTACATATCATGTATGTAAATTTTAGATTAATTTTAATTAACCTAAAGTGTTATAAGATCTAATTATGATTGGGATTTCTAATCAAATTAGGAACCCTGACCACTATCTATTTAGGAACCGTATAAAGTGACCAAATCAATTGCTACTATCCTGACTAACCATCTTAGTCTAATCAATTCAGAGCTTTCCTTACAATGGCTAGGTCAGTAATCAAAGGGGTCCTATTTAGCTTGCCTTAGACACCAACTGAGTTGGCCAGGTAAGCGAATGAAGCAATTAAAAACCTTTGATTCAACTTTCCTTAAACACCAATTGAGTTAAGCCCTAATTGCAGAAGACTAATTATGGGTTCAGTGGATCAAGCAACGATCTGGTTAAATCTAATTTTCCTAAACCTTATCATCTATTACATGTTATGATAAATTTGGATAGTGATTGTTAGGGATTTATGATAGATGTCAAATATTTCAATTACATCGTATTTTGAATATTTGTTTTCATTATCATTATGATATTTAGGTATCTCATCATATAAAAATCCTAATTATGTATCTATCATATCATCCCTAACTCTATGTCATCCATTATGACATTTTGTTTTAGATTTTTAATTATGTCAATTATCATGTCAAAATAAATTTTAAATAAGATATCTAAAATCAATATTTTTATTATATACATATTTTAACATGATAATGAACATGCATAAATCTAAATAATATTATTTATCATCAAATAATAAACATTTTTATTTCAGATTTAATATCAACATATGATAATAATTCAAAATTTTAATCTTCATAATAAAGCATGATAAAAACTCATATTATCAATTAGATTGACTCAAGTATCCTTTCATATTGATGAACCTGAAGCCTGAGGAGGCTCTGATGCCACTTGTTGGAAATTATGTGTTCTTGACATGAATCAAATTCATGAAAATTGCAGTGAAAGGAAAAATTAAAACACAAAAATTTTTAGATGCCTAGAATCCTCATGAAAAAATTTATATAATCAGAAATAAAATATAAAACATTAGATCTATTTATACCTGAGTTCTTTACCGATGTAGAAAAGGATAAAGCTGATGAATCCTTTGCCACTAGCCGTCCATGCATTCGGCCTCTAACGGTGATCCATGCGAAGAAGAATGGATGAAGACCTCCAAGATATGGAAGATGATTCTTAGGGAGAGAGGGGTGCTAGCACCTCTTGAATCCCTTTCTAGAACTCAAAGCAGAAGAGATCCCTGTAGGTCTCAAGATCTAATCTTTAACTATCGAAAGAGAGGAGGGAGGCTTGGACGTGTTGAGAGAGAGGGAGAGAAAGAGACATCCACACATCTTTTTTTTTTTTTTAATTATGGGGCATCACTTTATAGATAGCAGAGGGTATTGGCTGGTCAAACACTCATCCACATGAGATAATGCCTCCTTCCTTCAAACTAGAAGGTAGTTGGCTTCAAATTAGGAAGTAGTTGGTCAACACGTAGTCAACACGTTTTGACCATGGAGATGACTTTTCTTATGCTCTGTTTGGATGGAGAGAAAAGTGGAAGGAAAGAAAACTGGAAGGAAAGAAAAGTGGGAGGAAAGAAAATTAAAAAAAAAAATTTTCTCTCCTTCTGTTTGGATGAGTGAGAGAAAAATAGAGAGGAGAGAAAAGTTGATAATTTACAATGACAATAATATCCTTGTTATAGATGATTAAAAAAATGTATTGGTTGTTTTTTGGAAGGGTCAATATTGGAATTAAAAAAAAAGAAAGAGCACTTTTGAGTTTTCTCTCCGAAATCTCTCCGGTTTCGGAGAGAAAACTTTTATGTGGGGCCCACCACTTTTTTTCCTCTGTTTTCTCCTCTAGTTTCTTTCCTCCCTAGTTTTCTCTCCATCCAAACAAGATAAATTTCATTTTCTCTCCTATTTTCCTCCTAGTTTTCTTTCCTCCCTAATTTTCTCTCCATCCAAACAGAGGATTAGTGTATGGATCACACCCCATCTTAGGAAAAACGTGAATCCACTCCCAAAACATTGTCCAACCAGATTCTAGGATTTAGATAATGTTGGATTAGTCTATTAAATGGACAGTCGATCATCCTTCATATGACATAATCCTATCCCTTGATTTTAGGAGGTTGTTATCCAATAATCCACACGCCCCCAAGCCTTAGACATAAAACTCTTTCTTCACGTGAGGATGGATCACGTCCATATCATGGATATGATCCCATCTTTCACATCGTCAAGTCCTCCATCCATCAGCCAAGTATCAAAATCTCAGCCCATAAAATTAGGAGATTAGTTATCTCATAACTACACACCCCAATTTGGACATGCTCACCATCCTACCATGGAGATTCATTACGTCCCATCCCATGGGCATGAATCCTTCTTTACATGGCTAAGATTTTTCATCCGTACCCGAATAATCAAAGCCATCCATCACATGAAACAAGCCAAATTTGGGTATCCAATAATTTGTACATTATATGCGCAAATTATCTATTCCTAAAATTTTTTCCTCTATGATGAATCATATCCATTATTATGTTCTTCTCTTTAAATTGGGTTAAACCTAATTATTTGATCGATCATCTTATCTGAATTAAATCTAATTTAATTTCTATTTTAATTCATCCAGAACTCTCCTTAATGTGTGTAACCCATTAGGTCCTTTACACATTGACAATAATCATATCCTAATCATTGACTCTAGGATTGATTGGATAACATTTTGTCCAAGTCAACAACATGATTATAAATCATGAGCAGCCTCTAGCAAAGCATCATGATCATCCAGTACTAAGGGTTTTGTTGATGTGGCCATCAATAATACTTATCCATGAATGGTTATTGTACGATTCACATATCCCAGATCAAACAGTGGTATGGATTGTATGGTGCAAGCACCAGGATCAAACAAAGGTTATCGAGCTCATTATGGATTTCTGATTGATGTAGTTAGACTTTTGATTCATGTTAATCCATTTGAGTCCAGAGTCATTATGGATTTCTTACTTTATGTTAGTTTGACTTTAAGTCCTATAATCAAGTTTTGTCAGTATGAGTCCATTAATTTTTATTTGAGTCAAGTCAAGACTTATTGAGTCAAAGTGTAAAAAGTTAAAGACCAAGACCATAAAGGACTACATTCAATGTGCCACCTCAGCAGCTACATAAGTCAAAGTAGGTGCCATCTACTTAATTAGGATATCTCAGGATTTTCATGAAGTCATCTTAATATAAAAGGAAATAAATAAGCCTTCTATGAAAGGTGACTTGCCATTCACACCTTATGGAAAGCAGAATAAAGGAACCAAATAAGCTTCCTATGGAAGGTGACTTGTCGTCCACCCCTTATGAAAAGCAGAATATGGCATCATCCCCTGATCTTTTTCTCTTGTTTCAAGATGCCGCCTATCTTCTTATTTAGAAACCATCCCTTGATCTCTTTTTCTTATTTCAAGATGCCACCTATCTTCTTATTTGAAAATAATATTGCATTCTTTTTTTTAATATAATTCAAGGGTTAGGGTTTATTATAAAAACCCCTCCCTTCTTCTTGTGGAGAAATAATTGATAATTAATGAAAAGAGTCTTCTTTTTCTATTTTTTTGTACTTCTGAGCATTGACACTTCATGAGAAAGAGGGTAAGAGGCCCAACAAATATTCGTTCCAACACCTGTTCTAAGCATCCCAGTCCCAAGACGCCAAGGTGCTATGATCCTTAAATGAAGTCTCCCTTGCCTCCAGAACCATATGAAGGAAAGCCAAAATATCCATGGAAGCATAGCTTCTTTTTCCAAGCGCCCATCCTGAGAGCTGTTTGATCTAATCTTTTAGGACGAAGACCTTCATTATCTAGTAATCAGATCCATCCCTTTTCATAAGTTCTATTTTGTTGAAGAAAGAGCATGTTCTAAGTAGTAGTTTCTCAACCATAGGATCTTGTTTTCTTTATTACTTAGTGAGTCATGTTCTGTGGATAGTTACTTTACTCTTCGCATATTCATTCTTAGTTTATTCTTACTCATTTTAAAAAGTAAATCCCCTTAAAATCTAAACCATTGCTCTACATTAATCTCTTGCATGGTATATTCTACATCAATTTTGGTATCAGAGCCTGGCTAGGACATGTTTATACCTAATGCTAGAATTTTTTACATGCTAAAAAAAATACATCCATTAATCATATAATTAATCTTTATTAAATCTATAATTTTTTTCTTATTTTTAGATCTACAACACAATATATATATATATATATATATATATATATATGCATATTTTACTTTAGGTTTTCATATGTGTCCATGCGTCACTGATTTTACTTAAGGGTAATTTCTCTATCTCAGATAAGGAAAGGAATTCATCACCTTTTCTTGGGCCCAAAACAACCACCCTCATCTCGATCCCAAGCCTAATTAAAATTGAGTAGAAACCTAAAGCAAAGCTAGGAACACCCACATGGTTGAGTTTCAAATATTGTGATAAAATTAGTGCACTCAATCCTTCAGTTATTTCTTGAAAGTGGTGTCTAAGGCTAGGGATCTAATGACAAACACCTTAAGCGAACTTGTAATTCTCAAATTAGGTCCCTGTAAGAGCGGTGGGAGCCTCCCATAACCCCACCTCTTACCTAGCCAGTAGAAAGGATAATTGTTGAGTTGATTATAAGTTGAGTTGATTCATTCTACTTGAGCTTCTAGGTCTAGAAATCCTAGAACGAATTTGTGTGTTGCATGACCACCAAGTCAGGAGCCCATTACCATCAGCCTCGAGCCCAATCTAGTTTAACCATTAAATCTAATCTCGAATCCTAATTGAGGGCCATTACTGAATAGCTTGCTTAACTAAACCGTAGGTTCACCCAAATGGAGACATGGGTAGGGACCCTAGAAGAAACCCATGACACCCATATTGAGCATGAGTTTAAGACACCTCTCAACCCTAGAAGAGCCCCATGCCATGACCCAACCTTGGAGCTTAATCAGAGGAGACCCAATCATGATTTTATAGACCAAGATGAGAGAGCCATTAGGAACATTAGGTTAGAAGCACCTACATTTGATGGCAGTCTTGACCCTAAGGTATACACTGATTGGAAAGAAGATATGGTCTAGTACTTTGAGTGATATGAAATATCTGAAGAGAAGAAGTTTAAGTTTTCTAAACTCAGATTAGTTCGCCAAGCTAGACTATACTAGAAAAATATTGAAAGGATAACTAGGCAAAGGAAAGACATACCCATAGCTACTTGGAGAGCCATGAAACTTAAGTTTAAAAAAAAATCTTTCCATATCCTATCACTAGAGACTTTTAGATCAATGGCAGAGGTTGAGTCAGGAAAGCAAGAATGTATCTGAATATATATCCAAATTTGATGAATATGTCATGAGGTGTAGCATAGATGAATATGAAGCTGTGACCCTATCTAGATTTAGGGCTGGACCACGTAAGGACATTTAGAGAGAATTATTTTTAAGAGAAGTCCATGATCTTGAATAGGCTTATTAGATAGCTAGAGACTACGAGAGATTCCAAAGAAAGCCCATAATCCATCGACCTGAACCCACCAGGAATTGTACTCCTAAACAAAAACTAGAGTCTAGTCAAGTGCACCCAAGCTGACCTACTCTTAGCACCCCATTGACCCACAAGAAAGATAAGGGTAAGTCACCTAAAGTTCAAAGAAATTATAATCATAATGCTTCTTGTTTTAGATGTCATAAATTGGGATACTATGCTAGTCAATGCCCAATCCGATCCCTACACATAAGAAAACTAGAGGAAGAAGATCCTGAACCCACTGAGGAGCATGAAGGAGAAGTGTATGAAGCTGAAATACACTTAGTGAATGAATATGAAGGAGATGAGGAAGCCATCGAGTCATCTAATTTATTAAAAGTTGTTAGATGTATCTTGATCCAAACCAAAGAACAAGAGGATTGATGTAGGACCCATATCCTACAGACATTTGTAAAGTTAGAAGAAAAGATATGTAAGATCATCATTGTTGCCCAGATGTAGTAACCCAAGAGGGGGGTGAATTGGGTTATTTAAAAAAAATTAATAGCTATGTAGATATATATGCTTTTAACCCTAATTTGATTTGCAGCGGTGAAGTGGGGTGCACAGAATAATAACAACATAAAAGCAAACAACCACAAACACACAGAAGTTTATAGTGGTTCGGTGCCAAACTCAGCACCTACATTCACTCCCCAAAACCTTTGGGAATTCCACTAATCGTATCACAACGATTACAACCTCTAGTCGAACCAGGCTAGCCCTCTTATTTATATGGCACAAGGCAGCCAAAAACCCCTAGCCAAACCTAGGCTAGTCCTCTTGTTTCACGGCACAAGGAAGCCAAAAACCCCTAGCCAAACCTAGGCTAGTCCTCTTGTTTCAATGGCACAAGGAAGCCAACAACAAACCAGGGTTCACTAACCCTTTTACAAGATAATCAGAGTATGTAAAGGAGAAGCTCCTACAATGAGCAAATATTCTGAATATACTTTACAACTTTTGAAGCAATAAACTCAGCAATAAACAAACTAGGTTGAAGCAGCTGAAGTCTTGAATGCTTGAAAAGCTTCAATGATTCGGACGACCTTTCGAAGCAAGGAATGAACTTGAATGCCCAGCAACCACTCAACAAATATGCAATGAAGGCTCTTTCTTGAACTTTCTTTTTCAAAAATCGTATAGGTGTGCTTCTAATCCCAGCTATTTATATCCATCTAACATGAAGATATCCGTTAGATACATAAGAAATAAATAGAAATAATAATGGGAAGAAAATATAACCGTTAAACATGTTTTCCTTAAGCATTGAATGCAGATCTCCATTTGAGGAAGGATGAGCACTGTAAAAATTTAAAAATCCAAAAGTTAAATATAGCTTGAAATAGCAATACAGAGAGAGAGAAAGAGCACTCTTAAAAGCTTAGGCGATGGTGGACTGAAAAATGGCTCCAGGTAGCTGAGGATATGAATGCCATCGTCCAAGAATGAAGCAAGAAATCTCAGCTAGCTAATCAGTTAGCTAACCAGAGAGGTCACAACAAATGAATCGTCTTGAGGCAGTACATCAGTTAGCTTGGCAGCTAACTAAGTAAAAGTCAGTTAGCTCTTTAGCTAACTAACAGAGAAAAAGTAACGGCAGAAAGAAAAATTCATGCTATCATAGTCAGCTCTCCAGCTAACTTAATTTGAAATCCAGTCGGTTGTAGGAGAAGAACAAGACAGCTAGTTAGCTGAATAGCTAACTGAAGAATGGCCAGTTAGCTCACGAGCTAACTAGAAGCAAAAGCAATATGTTGTCCATCCAGCTTAGTTAGCTCTCCATCTAACTGAGCAAAAGGGCAGCCATCTGTTTTGATATAGTAGTTAACTCTCTAGCTAACTAACCAAAGTTAGCTAGCTCTTTAGTTAATTAAATTTTGAATCCCCACGGCTGAGACATTCCCTGTGAAAATCAGTTAGCTGAGTAGTTAGCTCCAAGATGAAATAGTTAGCTAAGTAGTTAACTAAAAGAAACGTCAGCTAGCTAGAAGGAGTTTAGTTAGCTAACAAGACATCCAGCCAGCTAGCTAAAATTGGAGGGTGTTCGGCCAATGCACTGTGACAAGCAAATCAGTTAGCTGAAGGAATTTCAGCTAGCTAACAAGCTAGCTCACTAGTTGATTAAAAGAAAAGGACGTTCGGTCAGGCACCTGAGATAAGTTTCTTAGTTAGCTGAAAGGGCTCCAGCTAGCTAATAAACTAACTCACCAGCTAGCTAAAAAAGGAGGACGTTCGGCCATCTAACTGAGACGAGCATTTTAGTTAGCTGAGGGGCATGCCAGCTAGCTAATTAAAAGAACAAGCTAGCTAACCAGTTAACTTCAAGCAAAAATAAAAATATCTAAAGCAAAGTAAAATAAAGTACTTTCTTACCGGTCAATTTTGCATGAAGATACTTACTTGCAATGCGACCGAACTTCCCTGTATCAATCTTAGAATTGCTTAATTTATTTTGTAATCATCAAAATCAATCTAGGGTCAACAATCATAGATAGCGGAAGCTGTGTTAATGCCATCTCAACCAGTGCTATCAAAATCCTAGGTTTATCTACGATTTTCCATCCCAATCCCTATAAGGTATCCTGGATAGACTCAACTTTTATTTCCATTAAATTGAGATGCCAAGTCATGATCCAACTATAATTTATCAAGAAAAGGTGTGGTGTGATGTTCTTCCTATGGGAGTTAGCAGTATCATCTTAGGTTGACCTTGGTTATATGACCATGATGCTACCCTGTATGGTCGATCCAACTTCTACTCCTTTAACCATCATGGGAAGAAGCTTGTGATAAACCCAACTTCACCTAAAGATCATATTAAAAGAAAATCTAGTAATCTGAAAGAGAAGAAATCAGGATTAAATCTGATCAGTGCTAAAGAACTAGAGCATGAAATCACTGAAGGTTCACTAGTTTGAATCTTAACTACTAAGAAAATTCATGATAAAACCCAAAAAGAACACCCTAAAAAGATAGTAAAATTTTTGAAAGAATTTCAAGATATATTTTTTGAATAACTTTCTAACTAATTACCATCTTTAAGAGACATACAACATGCTATAGATTTAGTCTCAGGAGCCACTTTGCTCAATCTTTCACATTATAGGATGAATCCCACTGAGCACTTAGAATTACAAAAATAGATTGAAGAACTCCTCAAGAAAAAATTTATTAGGAAAAGTCTGAGTTCATGTGCAGTACCTGCCCTTTTAACTCCCAAGAAAGATGGCACTTGAAGGATGTGCGTTGATAGTCGAGCCATTAAGAAAATAACAGTTAAGTATCACTTTTTTATTCTCGGTTTTGATGACATGCTAGATATGATGGCTGGAGCAACTATTTTCTCTAAGATTGACTTTAAGAGTGGCTATTACCAAGTTAGGATTAGACTTGGGATGAGTGAAAAATAGCTTTTAAGACTAAGAATGATCTTTATGAGTGGGTAGTGATGCCTTTTGGATTGACCAATGCTCTGAGTACTTTCATGAGGATCATGACACAAGTTCTAAGAACGTTCAATAAAAGATTTATTATGGTTTATTTTGATGATATTTTGATCTACAGTAGGACTAAAGAAGACCACCTAAGCATGTCTGACAAGTCTGTCAAACCCTTAGAAAAGATAGCCTCTATGCCAATTTGAATAAAAGCGAGTTCTTGACCTATAGAGTCACCTTCCTAGGATTTGTAGTGACCCTCGAAGGAGTATCAATTGATTAAAAAAAGATTAAGTCTATAGTTGAGTGGCTAGTACCTACTAGTATACATGATGTGCGTAGCTTCCATGGCCTTGCTACCTTCTATAGATGATTTATTCATAGATTTAGCTCTATAGTTGCACCCATCATTGATTGCATTAGAAAGAAAATCTTTGAATGGACTAAAGCTATATATAAAGCCTTCCTAGACATTAAGAAAAAGATGACCCAAGCACCCATTTTGAGGTTACCCTGTTTTTTAAAGATCTTTGAGGTTGCTTGTAATGCTTCTGGAATGGGTATAGGAAGAGTCCTAAGTCAAGAAAGTCATCCCATAGCCTTCTTCAGTAACAAATTGAATGAGGCTAAGCTTTGGTACTCGAATTATAATAAGAAATTTTATGTGATAGTTCAAGCCCTAAGATATTGGAGACATTATTTACTACTGCAAGAATTTATTTTATACTTTGATCATAAGGCACTCTGATTTCTTAATTCTTAGAAAAAACTGAACCCTAGGTATGGTAAGTGGGTAGAATATATTAAAGCTTATACTTTTATGTTGAAACACTAGCTGGTACTGAAAATGACCATCCATGCTCTCTGAAGTTGTAGGATTTGATAAACTGAAAGAGAAATATGAGACATGTCCCGACTTTAGTGAAATCTATCAATCTGTGAAACAAGGACCATCTAGTTCGCATAGTGAGCATATCCTTCAAAATGGCTACATCTAAGGACAACAAGTTGTATATTCTCAGGACTTTCCTTAGAAAATTTTTAGTTGGGAAACCCATGCCGGAGGTCTAGCTAGTCATTTCGGTAGGAACAAGATCATTCTAACAATTGACTAAAAAACTAGAACAATATTTTTATGGGATTAAAACTTGCAATTTATTATCAAAGAAAGTTAATATATCTAAGCTTAGCTAGGTTCAATTGTTTGTGCAAAATTAGCCATTCAGCTCAAGATCATACAAATTATAAGGTGACAAGACCCAACTCTAATGGCCCAAATTACTTAAATGTGTTATCAAGCTAGTCCAACTAGATGGTATAGATCCACCAACAAGAACATCTAGTACATTTAGGAACATGTAGGTTACTTTTTAAGCTTAATTTCATGAGCATGCCAAATTTCTTGATTCTAATGCTGCAAAGGGTACAAGCACATGTACACGAAGAAGTGGATTGCAAAGGGTACAAGCACATGTACACGAAGAAGTGGATTGCTAGTGATGATTCCATAGTATCTTGAGAGTAAAGAAACCAAGTGCAGACATAAGAGTTGAGTAAACAACACCATGCTACTTGAGGATTGTGATATACTTTTTCACCTTTCAAATGTGATCCACTGCTGTAGATGGGCTACCAATGGTTGAGAGTTATGCATATATTCCATATGTAAAACGAGAAATGAATATGGAAGGTAGAAATTTATGCATCAAATTTATTGATCAAAATATGCTCTTTCATTTTTCCAAAAACTATTATAAATTTCTATCATAAAAGGGTAATTATTAAAAAAATTCAACACATGTGGATGTTATGAATAACTAATCTATTGAAGATTTTGTTTTTTTTCTTTTCTAAGAACTATCCTTCTGAAGGCTACAACTCTAACGGGTTAGGTTGAGTTGAGGGTAAAATAATCGAAACCAATTAAGTTATGTTTGTTGGGTTAGGTTGGTTTGTTGGATGAGCTTGGGTTGTGTGACATTAATTGAGTTCAATCAATTGAAAAGATCTTTCAACATAAATAAAAAATTTAAGATACTTTTATTATTTTATATTTATTAAAGCAACATCTTTATCCATCTTAAATTAAATTTTGATGATACATTTTGTGCATGTTGCACCTTTATTGGTTTAATTAAAAATCCCTATTATCTTACCTTGTCAAATAAGTGATAGATGAAGAAAGTTTGCTATAGAAACACACACACACACACACACACACACACACACACACACACACACACACACACATATATATATATATATATATATATATATATATATATATATATATATATATATATATATATATATATGTGTGTGTGTGTGTGTGTGTGTGTGTGTGTGTGTGTGTGTATGTATTTGTATATATGTATGTATGTATGTATGTATATGTATGTGTTGTCGTCAAGTCACGTTCCTTCAACATCGGAAGACGAAGGTCCTTCTCCTTGAAGAAACTCCTGCAAAAAAGTCTCTGGAGACTGGTTGCACCGATGGGGATCCTCCAACGCACAAGTAAGCGACTCGGGAACAATGAAGAAAAGAGCTGGTAGAAAATAGCTAGAGAGCTTGAGTTCAGATCCCTTTCCTCGTTGTGAGTGTGGGTTATTATACCTGTTCGAAGATTCTCTTTTCTGCTTTTAGAAGGTGGCTAATCCCAATGTGTTGTTGTTCGATAGCGGACAGGTGGCCATGCTGACATAGATAGGTCGCGACCGACACTGGGGATATCAGAGGTGTCTTGCCCCGCGAACCACCAGTCAAGCGCGGTGCCACAGGTGGTAGGTGGGCCTAGTCGTGTCAGGCATGCACCATTACAGGTACTGGCCATGCGCAGTTGTAGATGGTTAGTGGGCCACATGGCAACTGCAGAGGGTTGGTGAGCCATGTGGTAGTGTCAGGCGGCTCGAGGCATAGGGGACCTGAGGTCCGAGGCCAAGGAGGCTTGACGCTCGAGGCTGAGGGAACTCGCTGCTGGAGACCGAAGGGATGAAGTTTGAGGCCAAGGGGACTCGCAGCTGGGAGCTGAGGGGACCTAAGGCCCGAAGACGAGGGGACTTGAGGTTCGAGGCCGAGGGAACCCAAGGTCCAAGGCCGAGGGGACTTGAGGTTCAAGGCCGAGGGAACCCGAGGTCTGAGGTCGAGGCGGTCTCAGAGGCCGAGGCCGAAATGGTTCCGTCAGTTGCATCCTTCGTTAATTCTAACGCGGCTTGATCAGCCACATCAGATGCCCCCTCACCCCTGAGATGATGCAGGCCCACCCCTGCAAGGCAAAAGGGGCATAAGCTCCCATGTGACTTATCTCAATGTTCTGCTAATTGCAAAGGGGCACATGTCCATGGGTGCAATGATGCCTTGGCGCAGGCAACTTGGGCGCTGAAGCGCCACCACCTGTCAACCATCAGATCTGTGAAAATCTGTCTCAAAACGGGAGTGTTCTCTCGGAACCCATGAAAAGCAACCGCTATCATTGCCATCATGATGCTGATATTAGCGACGCCTTGCGATTGGCCAAAGGTGAAGCGCCCCACGTGCTGAGCACTTGTCGAGGTGGCACCATCTATAGCGGGCGCCTGCATGGCCGGCTAAGCTAGGTGGGGCAATTTGAAACTCGATAAAATCGAGGTAAGGCCCCGGACTGGCATTTCATTTCTGAAACCTATCTTCTTCCCCGAGCTCTCTTCCCATTCGAGCATCCTCCTTGTGTCTTCTTTCTCCTCGTCGCCATTTCTCCCTTGTTAACGTTAGTCCCCCGACCTTTCATGGCTTCTTCTTCCCCTCCTTTTTGGTCCTCCGCTCCCCCCAAGGATCGTCTGTCTTCCTCGCGGGTGCAAGCTTCTCCCTCCTCCACGCCTGCGTGGACCTCTTCATCTTCTTTCGAGGATCATATTCCTCTGTCCCGACGGCAAGCCATCAAACGAGCCCCCACCAGGGGTCGCCCGATAGCCGCCGATGCTCCACTTAGGGCCAGGGCAGAGTCCCCGAAAGGGGCAGCTTGCTCCATTACTGGGCAGGAGCTAGCCAACTTAAGGGCTAGGTTTGGGATTCCGAGCAGTGTTCGGCTGTTCGTCCCCACCCCCGATGATAGGGTGACGTCCTCTCATCCTGGACGGATTGCCCTGTACGAGGCATTCGTAAAGGAGGGTCTCTGACTACCTCTCCACCTTTTCTTCATCAACCTCCTTGACCTCTACTCCTTAGCACCCGCCTAGCTGGTTTTGAACTCGATTCAGACCATCTGTGGCTTCTTAGTGTTATGTCACCTCTATGGAATAGAGGCTAGGGTCTTCCTCTTCCATAGTTTCTACACCCTCCGGTAGCAGTCCGGTTGGTAGGTGCTCCAGCCTTGGCCTAACAGAGCCCTCCGATTAGGCCTCCCCACGTCCGTCAAGGGCTGGAAGACCAGGTTTTTCTTTGCTGACCTCGAGGGAGTGAGAGCGAGGTGGGGGGACCCTGACCAAATAAGAACTCGATGGTAATCCTAAGGGGAAGCCTTTGGGCAGTTGCTAACGACAGTGGTCCCACGTTGCAATCAGCTTCTGTCCAAGGAGAACCTTCAGCTCGTGAGCATTCTTCCAAGCAGCGGTGAGCAGCCGAGGGCACTTCACACCTCCTCTCTTTTTTTTTTTCTTTTCTGACCAGCTCTAACCTGTGCAGACATGAGGACACCAACTAAGATGCTAATGAGGGCAGTCGCAAAGAAATAGAAGGCCAAGACCAAGGCGGAAGGGTCAAAGAAGAAGGTGCACCCCTAGGCCCCTCCCCCTCTAGCTGATAGCCAGCAGGCGGGCAAGGGGGCCGGTCCCTCGTCCCCTTAGCCATCCATCCTGCCAAGCGCCCTACCGATAGCCTAGGAGGTCGACCTAACCGCCGACACCCCACCGGAGCCGCGGGTCGCAGCAACCCCCCAACCACCGAATCGACTGCCGTCGTAGCCAGGCCATCAGAACCTATGGTCGAGCCCCCCCTAAAGGAGGGCCTACCCACGGACAGAAGCATGGTAGCATCCAGCCCTCAGCCTCATCCAACCACAGGGGGAGAAGGGTAGGGGTGGATCGCCCGTGGGTGTCCCTCACCTACAACGATCACACTGCCGAGCAGATGATGGTGAGGGTATGCCTGTCGAAGCTCCAAGCGGAGTTTCGCTAGCTGGATGCCCTGGCCATTCTTCAAGATGCCTTTGTGGCACACCTCTGGGTGAGTAATTCTTTTTCTTTCTAGTTTTTTTTTTTTTGAGTACTGACCAGAGGCTTCCTTGTGCAGGCGATCAATTCCCTATCGGCCCTAAGGGACACTGCCCTCCAGAGTCATTGTGCTCACCAGGTGACTATGGCCACCGTAGCCAGGGCGGAGGAGGCCAAAGGTGCCCTGGAGGTGGCCCGATGGGAGATCGAGGCGACCGAGAGGGCATTGGGGACGCTCAGAGGGAGGCCGAGGAGACGACCAAGACCTTGGTGCTCCTCTAGATGGAGGTTGAGGAGGTCAGGCAGTAGGGGCGGCCAACATGGGGCACGCTCATGCCGCCGAGGCCGAGCTGGCAGCCTACCGACTTCGGTTGGAGATGGCGATCAAGGAGGCCAAGGAGTCCGAGGGCTAGGCAGAGGACACCGAGGAGGTCGCACGGAGGGCCGATGCCCAAGCTGCCGATACCACTGCCCAAGCGGATGAGGCCCTATGGAGGGCCGAGGCAACCAAGGAGAGGGCTGCAGCAGCAAAGCTGGCAGCAACTGAGTCTGTGGAGCATTTTCGAGGCTCCACCACCTTTGCCAAGGAGGTCGCGGAGGGCTCTGCTGATGCCTACCTCCAAGGCTTTCGCGATGGGAAGGAGAAGGCTGTGCAAGTCTCTGGGACCGCCAACCTTCGAGACCTCGAGCTGGACGCCTGCGAAGAACTGGAAGACGCTTCGGTAGATGGATCGGCGCTGACGGATGTCTAAGAGCCCTTCTCCATGCATTTTGTTTCTTTTTTCATCTGTACCCATGTCGGACTCAAGTCAGCATTTTGTAAAATGCTCAAAGTAATGAAAATGACCTTTTTGTTGAAATTTGTCTAAGGACTAACTATTTACATAGTATAATCTTCCCTTCAGCCTGCCGTCGTAGGACCCTTGATAGGGTTGAGTTGGCACTAGGGGACATCGTATTTGCCTGCTCGCCACAAGAAAATCTGCAATTCAGTTCCTATATAGGGTCGGATCCTAGTGGGGGCATTCCTCGGAGCTTCCCTTGGCAAACCTGAGATCCGAGCATAGGTGAACTCCATAGTGAACCTGTAGCACTGAGCCGCCTTTGGGAACCTAGGTCCATCCGAGGTCGTTCCTAGGCACCAAGTTGGCCTTGAGCTCCTTGCACTGACCGAGATAGGCCTTGGTGCCGAGCTAGCCTCGGGCTTTCAGTGCCGACTGGAGTCGGGCTTTGGTGCTGAGCTGGCCTTGACTTTCAGTGCCGACCAGAGTCAGGCTTTGGTGCCGAGCTGGCCTTGGGCTTTGGGTGCCGACAGGAGTTGAGCTTTGGTGTCGAGCTAGCCTCGGGCTTTCAATGCCGACCGGAGTCGAGCTTTGGTGCCGAGCTAGCTTTGGGCTTTGGGTGCCAACCGGAGTCAAGCTTTGGTGCCGGGCAAGCCTTGGGCTTTGGGTGCCGACCGGAGTCAGGATTTGATGCCGAGCTGGCCTCGGGCTTTGGGTGCTGATCGGAGTCAGGCTTTGGTGCCGAGCTGGCCTTGGGCTTTGGGTGCCGATCAGAGTCAGGCTTTGGTGCTGAGCTGGCCTCGGGCTTTGGGTGCTGACCAGAGTTGGGCTTAGGTGTCGAGCTGGCCTCAAACTTTGGGTGCCGACCGAAGTTGGGCTTTGGTGCCGAGCTGGCCTCGGGCTTTGGGTGCCGTTTGGAATTGGGCTTCGATGCCGAGCTGGCCTCGGGCTTTGGGTGCCGATCGGAGTCGGGCTTTGGTGCTGAGCTGGCCTCAAGCTTTGGGTGCCGACCGGAGTTGGGCTTTGGTGCCGAGCTGGCCTCGGGTTTTGGGTGCCGATCGGAGTCAGACTTTGGTGCTGAGCTACCTCGGGCTTTGGGTGTCAACCGGAGTTGGGCTTTGGTGCCGAGCTGGCCTTGGACTTTGGGTGCCGACCGGAGTCGGGCTTTGGTGCCGAGCTGGCCTCGAGCTTTGGGTGCCGAGCTGGCCTCAAACTTTGGGTGCTGACCTGAGTCGGGCTTTGGTGCCGAGCTGGCCTCGGGCTTTGGGTGCCGATCGGAGTTGGGCTTTGGTGCCAAGCTAGCCTCGGGCTTTGGGTGCCGACCGGAGTCGGGCTTTGGGTGCTAAGCTGGCCTCGAGCTTTGGTGCCAAGCTGGCCTTGGGCTTTGGATACTGACTGAAGTCGAGCTTTGGTGTCAAGTTAGCCTCGAGCTTTGGGTGCCGACCGTAGTCGGGCTTTGGTTTCGAGCTGGCCTTGGGCTTTGGGTGCCGAGCTAGCCTCGGGCTTTGGTGCTGAGTTGGTCTCGAGCTTTGGGTGCCGATCGGAGTCAGAATTTGGTGCCGAGCTAGCCTTGGGCTTTGGGTGCCGACTAGAGTCGGGCTTTGGTGCTGAGTTGGCCTCAGGCTTTCAGTGCCGACCTAAGTCGGGCTTTGACTGAAAAGATGTATTTCTCGAACACATATTTATTAGTTGAGAATGTGGGACGGGTAAGTCCAAATGAATACAAACACTTAAGTCAATGTAAAGAAGGGATACATTACTGATAGTACCGACGAAGGTTATCAGAATTCCAGGTCCGGGGGAGTGACCTCCCATCCAATCCTTTAATTTGGTATGCTCCATGGTGGAGGGGCTCGATGATCCGATAGGGTCCTTCCCAGTTTGGCGATAGTTTGCCTCCTTCCGTTGGCTTCAAGACCTCAGCCCGCCTAAGGACTAGGTCCCCTGGTAAGAATGTCCGAGGACGGACGCGAGCATTATAGTACTTGGCGGTTCGCTGTCTGTAGGTAGCCATCTGAGCTGCGCCCTGTAGCGCGCCTCTTCCATAAGGTCAAGGTTGGTCCGTAACTGGCTAGAGTTGTCCTCCTCGTTGTAGGACTCCGTTCGGGAACTTGGGATGCCAATCTCCACGAAGATGATGGCCTCAGACCTGAAGACGAGGCTAAAGGGGGTCTCCCCGATGGGAGCCCGCGGCATTGTGTGGTAGGCCCATAGCACATTGGGGAGTTCCTCCATCCATCTCCCTTTGAAGTCGTCTAGCCATGCCCTGAGTCCTTAGAGGATGATGTGGTTTGTCACCTCGGCCGCTCTGTTGGTCTGAGAACAAAGGTGAACCGCTGATGGATGCCCAGCTCGGTGCAGAATCCTCTAAAGGGCGTATTGTCGAATTGCCAGCCATTGTTGATGATGAGGGTATGTGGAAGTCCGAACCAGCAGATTATAGACTTCCAAAAAAAGGATCTTACCTTGCTCTCGGTGATCTTAGATAGTGCCTCAGCCTCGATCCACTTGGTGAAGTGGTCGATGGCAACCAGCAGAAACTTTCGCTGGCTAGGGGTCGAGAAAAATGGTCCCAAAATGTCCATCCCCCACTGAGCAAAAGGTTAAGGGGTCGCCAGGGGGCTTAGCTGAGAGATCGGATATCGCTGGATGTTGGCATGTCGTTGGCAGCTGTCACACCTCCGAACTAGCTCGGTGGCGTCCTCCCTCATCATCAGCCAGTAGTATCCTTGGCGTAGGGCTTTGTATGCCAGCGCTTTGCCCCCCCCAGATGTTTTCCATAAATGGTGCAGGCACCAGGATCAAGTAGAGGATTCTTAACCCTCTGTGGATATCTGATTAGTTATGATTCAAGTCTTGAGTTGGGAAATAAAGTTTAGTTTATTTTGAGTCTCGTCCAGTTCATTTTATTCTAAATTGAGTCCTATCCAGTTTAGTTTATTTTAATGTGAGTCCTATAGTAAGTTCATCAGCTTACAAGAGGAGACATCAGTATTGGAACAGAAGACAAGGCCATCATAGTCAGACAGAGCATCTGCTAAATTCAAGTTGGTGCTACACCTACTTTAAGCAGCCCACATGCCACCTAGCAGAGCAAGCAACTTTCCCGATCTGGATGATCATTTTCCTCATCTGGTCGATGCCGATTTCATGCCAAATTAAGCTGCCGCTGATTGCATCTCAATCATATCTTGAAGATCACTTGCCTCATCTAGACGCCACAGATTTCATACCAAATCCAGCTGCCACTATTGCATCTAGAAGATGCTAATTCAATCAGGGGGATTGAATTAATGGAGGTAGTATACCTCGGGACAAGCTAAGGTTAACTTGTGGTTTGGGTTGTGTGCTGGTGAGCTCAAAAAAAATCGGCTGGATTCGTTGTGATCCCGGGTAAAACAACAAGTTGGAGTTGTGAGCTTGTAAAACAACTCAACTATAATCGGAGGGATTATAGTATGAACCCAAGTGTTGTTTGGGAGTGGACGTAGGTGTTGGATACACCGAACCACTATAAAATCTTTGTATTTGCCATGCATTTATCTCTCTCTCTCTATCTTCCTTATTTGTGCTTAGCTTTAATTAATTCAGTTCACTTGAGCACCTTCATATCAATCTAAATATTTTTAAAGAGTAAAATTTTTTAAAGAACCCAATTCACCCCCCCCCCCCCTCTTGGGTTGCCATCTGGGCCAACAGCCGCCTTTTTTTCTCTCTTTCCATATCTGTATTTTCTTGGACCCCAAGTCTCTTGCTCTATAAAAGAGACCCTCTTGTATGAATAGTGTATCTTTTATTATTAATCAATCAATCCAAGTTTTGAGTTATTGTGATTTTTGTTAGTTGGTTCTCTGGTGCTCTTGTTTCCCTCCTCCTGCGCGTGCCAACATCCCAAGTCTCCAAGAGAAACCTTGGCCCCTCTCCTTTTCTCTACTCCTTCCTTGTCTCTTTGCCTCTATTCTAAATTTTTCTATAATTCTTTAACCCTTGTATGGTGATCTTGCAGATCCCTCAGTAACCACGAATCCAGGATTCAAGGCGATCATCATCCAGGATAGCGGATACTTGGCCGCAGATCCATGGGCTCAAGGCTTGGTCATATAGGGCGCATCTACCAGACATAGCAACCCATTCAACACTTTGATCTTTTTCCTCTTGCCAGGTACACCCCTCTAATCTACTAGTACTTTATTGTAGGAGAGTAAGCTCTACCGGGGCTTCTTAGCCTTAGCGGTCCTTCTTCTTTATTTTTTTAGGAACTATTTCGCGTGCGGATTTACTATAAATTTTTTGAATCCCTCTTAGGCTATTACTTTGGAAGAATAATCAACTGCAATCATTAATCATTAAAAAAAAGAAAAAAAAATTACTTGCATGCGAATTGATCTAGCATCAATAAATGCCCTCATGGAATTCTCATAGGATGTAGTCAGCTTCCGTGAGACCAACGCACTTGAGAATCGGGTATGAGAAAGACCTTCAGTAGAGCCACTCATCCATCATTAAAAACTTAGAAACTCATCGCTTGAGCAGCCTGGCTTCAGCAGGGTCCTCGGGGAGGGTGCCATCGGTAAGGTACTGAATGTAAGCGTCCATCCAAGAGAGCTCCTGTGCGATTGGTAGGGCCTCCTCCACAGCTTCGATGCTCGGAACCTCCAGATGCTCCATGTACGTTCTTCCCAAGGCTCCATTGGCCGAAGTAGCCAAACGGAATAGTGCATCAGCTCTAGCATTCTTTCTCCTGGGAATGTAATTGGCACGGAAGTAAGCAAAAGGGAGGCCTGGGATTGGACCTTACTTAGATAATGGGACATGGTGGGATCTCAAGCCTCATACTCTCCTGCAACTTGTTCGGAGACATGCTGAGAGTCAGTGAAAGCCCTGAGATGTCTTGCCTAGAGCTTCTTAGCCAGCTTCATCCCTGCTAGCAAGGCTTCATACTCCGCTTGGTTGTGCATTAGCTCTAGCGTTCTCTCCCCTAAAAATGTAACTGACATAGAAGTAAGCAAAAAGGGAGGCCTGGAATTGGACCTTACTTAGATAATGGGATATTGTGGGATCTCGGGCCTCATACTCTCCTACAACTTGCCCAAAGATAAGCTGAGAGTCAGTGAAAGCCCTGAGATGTCTTGCCTCGAGCTCCTCGGCCAGCTTCATCCCTGCTAGCAAGGCTTCATACTCCGCTTGGTTGTTGATGGTAGGGAAAAGAAAATGAAGAGCGTACTCCACAGCCTTTCCCTCAGGGCTCGCGAGGATAAGCCCAGCTCCACTCTCCTGAGAGTTAGATGCACCATCTACGTGAAGGATCCAGTCCTCCTCTCCTGTCCCTGCCGCCAAGGAGGACTCCAAGTGTGGTTCTTTTGGTTGCTCCTTGGCTCATGTGCACTCGACTAGGAAGTCGGCTAGCACCTGAAACTTCATTGCTGACCTTGGCCGGATTGACAGGTCAAATTCTTCCAGCTTGATGGCCTACTTTGCTAATCGGTCGAAGGTGTTAGGATGTGATAAGATCGTTCGGAGGGGCTGATCCGTAACCACCACAATAGGGTGTGCTTAAAAATAGGGCCTAAAATACTGAGCAGAGACAATTAGGGCAAAGATAATCTTTTTGATTCTGGAATACTTGGTCTCGCATCATGAAGCACCTTGCTGGTACAGTAAACTGGTCTCTGTATCCCATCGATATCCATTCGGACTAGCACGGAGCTGACAGCCTCGGGGAAGGCTGCAAGGTAGAGCAAGAGCTCCTCCCCACCCCTCGGCTTGGACAGCAAAGGTGGAGTGGATAAAAATTCCTTCAGCTCCTCAAAGGCTTTCTGACACTCTTTTGTCCACTCGAAATTGTTGATCTTGTGCAGCGCCTTGTAGAAGGGCAGACACCTCTCCGCAGATTTGGATAAGAAACGGCACAGGGCTGCTACCCTCCTAGTCAAGCGCTGCACCTCCTTTTTGCTAGCCGAGGGCCTCATGTCAAGGATGGCTTGGATCTTATCGGGATTCACCTCGATCCCTCGCTGCATCATCATGAAGCTCAGAAACTTGCATGCTGTAACTTCGAAAGTGCATTTGCAGGGGTTCAGCCTCATCTGGTACCGATGAAGATTGCTGAAGGTCTCTGCAAGGTCAGCAACATGGTTAGCAGTACGGATACTTTGGTTAGCATATCGTCCATGTACACTTCCATGTTGCACCCGATCTGGTCCTCAAAAATCTTGTTCATCAGCCTCTGATAGGTGGCCCCAGCATTCTTTAATCTGAAGGGCATCACCTTGTAACAGTATATGCCCTTCTCGATCATAAATGAAGTAGCCTCCTCATCGATCGGGTCCATCTTGATTTGGTTATATCCGGAGAAGGCATCCAAGAAACTGAGAGTCTCATGGCTGGATGTGGCGTCCACCAGTTGATCGATTTGGGGCAAAAGAAAGCTATCATTGGAGGATGCCTTGTTGAGATCAGTGAAGTTGACGCACATCCTCCAGCTCTTGCTGGCTTTGCGAACCATCACAACGTTGGCCAGCTAGTCGGGGTAGTGAACCTCTCAGATGTGGCCAGTAGCCACCAGCTTACGAATTTCTTCATCGATGGCCTTATGTCGGTTGGGGAGAAGCTCCTCTTCTTCTGCCAGATGGGCCAGCACCCTGATTTGATGTTGAATTGATGGGTAATTACCTCCCCGAGTATACTCGGCATGTCAGATGCTGACCATGCAAAGATGTCGGAGTTGGCCTGCAAGAAAGTAAGAAGTTGATCGTGCACTTCCTCTAGGAGTAGGGCTTCGATATGGACTATCCTCAATGGGTCCTTCCCCAGCGGGAAGGTCAACAGGTGCTCGGTCGGCTCCCCTCTTCTCTCCAAGTCTCGGGGGTCGAGCGATTCTGGTGTTGGCACAGCCACCACCCTCTACGGGCTGGGGGCCATATGATAACAAAGTGGTACTAGGTTCTACTCTTTCCGCATCTCCCTGACTTCTTCGCTGGTGAAAAACCTCACGAGTAGTCTTTTGATGGAGATGACGACATTCAAAAGGTTCAAACTAGGTCTTCCAAGGATGGCATTATAGGCCAGGGGAACTCAGATAACAAAAAAAATTATGAAAACCGTGCTCTGACACGGTGGCATTCCGACAGTGACAGGGAGGGTGATCTCGCCCTCGATCCTTACAGAATCTTCGATGAAGCACATTAAGGGCATGGTGACGAGCCGAAGGGAGCTAGGGGACAAGTTCATTCGAACAAAGGCATCATAACTCAAAACATCAACTGAGCTCCCACTGTCGACTAAGATTCTTTTTACAGGATGTTTCATGATCATCATGGACACGACGATGATGTCATCATTCTTGTTAATCACCCCCTCTAGGTCTCTTTTAGAAAAAAAAATTATAGAATCTAGTCCCTCATCCCCTCACGGCCTCTTGAAAGTGCTGCCTGCCCTCCAGGAAATCATGGCCATGGTCTTCTCGGTCAGGGTGTTATCGATACTAACTTTAGATGGTGGAGGCGCAGACGGACCAGGTGCACTCGGGTTCCCCCTCTGGATGAATTTTCCCAGATGGCTACACTGGATGAGGTCCTCAATCTCCTTCTTCAGCTGGTGATAGTCTTCGGTATCGTGGTCGTGGTCCCGATGGAAGCGGTAGTATAGATTCTTGTTGTGGGGGTCCCTGGCTTCATTGAAGGAGGATGCTGGAGGTAAGACTCGCCCTCGATCTCCATCAGAATGTGGGATATTGGGGCGAGCAGTGAAGTGCAAGGTTCCTCCCTGGGAGCGGGTGCTCACAGTCAGTTGTCCGATCTACGGGGAGGCTCAGGCCTCCTGGGGCGAGCCTCAGTAGGCTCGGGATGGGCCTACTTCTTGCTGAAACTTTCATCCACCTCGTATCGGGAGGAGTCAGCCTCATTGGTGCGGATATACTTCTGTGCCCGGCTCAGCAGCTCGGCGTAGGAACCAGGCGACTTCTTATTGAGGGAGTAGGCAAAGCGAGAGGGACAAAGCCCCTGCTTTAAGGCCAAAGTGGCCACAGAGTTCTCGAGGTTGTAGACCTCAAGGGTAGCTTCCTTGAATCAGACGATGAAATCCCTCAGCAACTCGCTGCCCTTCTGCTGGACGGAGAATAGGCTATCCGCCACTCGAGGAATCTTTCAGCATGCATCAAAGTGAGCCAAGAAAGCCCTTTTCAGCTATCGAAAGGAGTTAATACTGCGCGGTGGCAAGTAGGAGTACCAAGCTTGGGCTGCCTTCCTCAAGGAGGCAGGGAAGGCGATGCAAAGTAGAAAATCGGTTGCCTCCTAAACCTGCATCAGGACCTTGTAGCTCTCTTGGTGGTCCAGGGGATTGGTGGTGCTATCGTATGGGTCTAGCTGAGGGAGATAGAACCAGGTTGAGATTGGCTCCTTCATGATGCGATGGGATAGTGGAGGACGACTATCATAATCCGCCTCTGGTGAGTTAGTGATCCTGCAGCTAAGCTTCTCCAACCGCTGGTTGTATTTATCTAGCCGGCGCTCGGCCCGACGAGCTATCCGGTCATCAAAGGATCCTTTCTTGAAGATTCCAAGGACGGGGAGGAGTAGTGGCGATGCAGACGGGTGCGCTCTGTCTCCCTCCCATGTCGTTGCTTAGGGAAAGCGCTGGCGTGGCGAGAAGGAGACTGGGGCCTCTTAGAGGCTTCCCGGCGATGATATCTGGACAAAGCGCGGCGGTGGCGGACCTTCCGAAGGTGAGACCCTTTCGAGAAGAATGCTGGCTAGATTGGACCACTCTCGGGACCAATGAGAGTAGCTTCGATTACCGTTGCACGGCTACTGGCTGCTGCTACAGAATCTGGACCGCCGCCACCAATGATTGGACTTGTATGGTGAGAGCGACGATCCAGTCATCTTGTTGTGGCAGTGGTGGCGATGGTGGTGCAGGGATGCCGGCCTGAGGAGCGAGGGGACCGATCTCCAACGGATTAGCTCCTTGGAGATGCCCCTTGGCGTGGCTGGTGAAAATCTCCTGCGCATGTGTCACCACCATCCTCTTGATTGGTCGGGAAAGAAAGATCTATAGATGATTGGTTCAAAGCTTTCTCCTCTCTCCCTCCTTCCTGGCGCGCCAATCTGTTGCCGCCAAGTCACGTTCCTCCAACATCGAGAGATGGAGGTCCTCCTTCTCAAAGAAACTCCTACAAGAAAGTTTCTATAGACCGGTTGCACTGGTGGAGACCCTCCGATGCTCAAGTAAGCAACTCGGGAACGGTGAAGAAAAGAGCTGGTAGAAAATAGCTAGAGAGCTTGAGTTCAGATCCCTTTCCTAGTTGTGAGTGTGGGTTCTTATATCTGCTCGAAGATTCCCTTTTTGCTTTTAGAAGGTGGCTAATCCCGATTGTTGTTGTCCGGTAGCGGATAGGTGGCCATGCTGACATAGATAGGTCACGACCGACACTGGGCATGTCAGAGATGTCTTAACTCGTGAATCACCTATCAGGCATGGTGCCATAGGTGGTAGGTGGGCCTAGTCATGTCAAGCATGCACCATTACGGATAGTGACCATGTGTAGTTGCAGACGGTTAGTGGGCTATGTGGTGACTACAAAGGGTTGGTGGGCCACGTGGTAATGTCAAGCGGCTTGAGGTAGAGGGGACCTGAGGTTCGAGGCTGAGAAGGCTTGATGCTCGAGGCCGAGGAAACCAGCTGTTGGAGACCGAAGGGACTCGCGGCTAGGAGCCGAGGGGACCTGAGGCCCAAAGACGAGAGGACCCGAGGTTCGAGGTCGAGGCGGTCTCAAAGGCCAAGGCTGAGGGGATCTCGGAGGCCGAGGCCAAAGGGGTTCCATTAGTTACGTCCTTCGTTAACTCTAATGCGGCTTGATCAGCCACATCAGTATGTATATATATATATATGTATATACATACATATGTATGTACAGATATATACATATATATATATATATATATATATATATATATATATATATAGATATATATACATACATATATATATATATATATACATACATATATATATATATATAGATACATACATATATATATATATATATATATATGTATATACATATCTGTACATATACATACATGAATACATACATATATACATATATATATATATATATATATACATATACATATACATATATATACATATATATATATACATATATACATATACATATATATATATATATATATATATATATATATATATATATATATATAGCAAACTTTCTTCATATATCACTTATTTCACAGTGAGACAATGACATCCAAAACATAGTGGATCCATGTTTCCATTACGGGCGCATGATTGACCAGTTGTCAGTACCACTTTTACACGGTTGTCGGATGAGAATCTAATGAAAAATAAAATCTATGACCTAAAATTTTTGGTCTATCCGGATGCACCATATCTTTATCCTTCAACCTTAGATTCTACCCAATCAATGAAATAAAATAGAATAAAACTCAAACCTCGATCGATCTCTAATTTTTCATCTTCGTCCCGTTACCGCATGGTTGCAATAGCCCATCAACATCTAATCAGCCTGTAACTTGAGAAAGCAAGCTCAGTCCAAGCTTGGCACGACAACCGGCGTCCCACCAAATGCTCGTGAAAATGCCCAAGGTCTCGTCAGAACTGCGCATGGGTACGCGTCTGGCTCACTGACGTCGCTTCGGTGGTTGGAACGAGGAAAGTAGAAGAGAGGTAGAGAGAAAAGTCTCCACGCCACCGAAGAAGACCGGCGGGAACTCGCAGGGGCACGCCGGTTATTTCGTCAAACCGGAGGACTGAGCCAATCAAATAACGACGCGCGTACGCCCTCCGCTGCTAAGGTTCTTCTGAGGCAGCCCCTCAGGTACGGAGTTCGAGCGAAAAATAACCATTGATACACGGACACGCGGCGAGACAGCAGGAATCATGGATCTCGTGCAACAGGAAGCCAGGCCGAGCATCGTACATAGCTCGACACGTAGCGTGTCAGTGTCGGGTTCATGTGGGACCTCCAAAGAAAAGCTTTAGATATATTGGGGTTTGTGGTGGAGGGATGAGACGAGACAAAGAAAGAGCTCGTGGGGACAGAGGCTACGACTATGACACGGACTCCCCGTTTTAGCTCTCTTACGTTCACAATTTAAGCGCTGAAAGAATTCAGTTTGGTTTTTCTTCGATGGGAAGTTAAAAATTTTAATAGACGAAAAAGTACGTAGTTCTCCATGTGTGATATTCTTTGGTTGGACGATATATACTCTTTGCTCTTCTTATTAATAGCATGTGTCTTCAAAGGTGAAGAACTAAGAGAGAGAAATTAAGAAAGGAGGAGGAAATAATGGGGAGGGGAAGAGTGGAACTGAAGAGGATCGAGAACAAGATCAACCGCCAGGTGACCTTCTCCAAGAGAAGAAATGGACTCCTGAAGAAGGCTTATGAGTTGTCGGTCCTTTGCGATGCCGAGGTCGCTCTCATAATCTTCTCCGGTCGTGGCAAGCTCTACGAGTTCGGCAGCGTTGGGTAACGCCTTCATAATTTGCACTCCTCTTAATTATAAGCTTAGATCGACTGTGTTTGGTGTGTGAATCTTTTGCTCAGGTTATGGAATTGGTGCAAGTTATTTAGTTATTGCTTGTTTTAGTTTGGATTGGCTTTTATTGCAATATTTGGCATGGAAATCTATGGAAATCGTGTAAGGTATAGGTAGGTCATGCTGCTATTTTGATGAAAGAAGTGATACTTTAACGGGTTACGAGTCTTTGCCTTTTGTTCTCTCTTTTCCTAGTTTTGTCCTATACAAAGGGTTAGACAGTAGAAACTATTTAGGGGTTTTTTCCTCCTTGGGTTTCTTTCCACCATTAAATTCGAGGTGCCGTTCCCTTTTTTTTTTTTTTTTCTTTAACTTGTTAAAAGACTCTAAGCATAGGGCAGATTTAAATCATCTCTTGTTGTTTTGCAAACCCTTCCGTCGTTTTCAGCTCCAACTCCCCTCTCTCTCTCTCTCTCTCTCTCTCTCTTCTCATTTAAATCTGCCCTTCCATAGACCAAACTATTCTGTGGTGTGATAAGGATGATTATTTTTACTTTATACTGTCATCATTAAATGGAATCAAGAAAGAAAGGATAATAAAAAAGAGTGAGATTTAATAGCAAAGAAAAAGGCCAAAAGAAAACCGAAGTTATACCAACAAACAGATCCATAAGGAGCGATGCTTTGGTACCCACAGAAAGCATTGATGATGATGCCTATCTTTCGGTTTAGTATTAGTTATCATAAGAAGAAAAGTTAAACAAGCAAATCATCCACATGAGATGGTAGATGTAAGTTAGAGCAAGATATCCTGCCAGAAGTTAGGAAAGCGCGCTGTTGATTTAGCCCAAGAATCTTTAGATCTTTTAACTACTTAATCTATTTCGTAAAAGTCTTTGATGTGCACAGAAGTCAATCCAAAGCAAGAACTTATTATTTGTGGTAAGTTGTGGTTTTAGGTTCATTTAAGGTGTTGACCAGGATCATTTCTTGATCTAGAATTGTTTTCAGAACGACACATGGGATATGTTAGAACATTTAGTATATTTAACTCATTCAAATGATTATAGCATGTATAAATTAATTTTCTAGATCACCTTTGTCAAGAACTGAAAAAGATGGTGACACTTGCACAATCTTTTTTTGTGGATCAAAGCGTTTTCTTGTGTGTTTGAAGTTATTTGCTATAGCAAAGAAGATAGTGGGCCTCGTGCTTCTGCCACATTAGTTATATATCATATCAAAGATCTTACAGTGGATATTGGTGCCACCTTATCTGACCATTCAAGGAATGCAACTTCAGCTGGTGAGATCAAATCTTTGCTAGATGTTTAAGCTATTAGAAATCACAAGTCTCCATCTTTCATGTCTAGTGTGGATGATATCATATATGATTGTATGGGCAAGTAAATAGAAGATACTTGATTTTCCAAAACTGCAAATGGATTAGATATAGGTTGGCCAATTACATCTATTGGTTATTTAAACTTGTCGAATGAATTAGGAACTGTCAATGGAAAGAGGTTTGGATCCCAGATAATAGGACCTAGGCAATTATAATAGTGGGGTGGGCCTTCTTCTCTTTCTTTATCTTTTTTCTAATTTTTTTAAAAGAAAACCTGTCATGATGTTATCAAGTTGCATTAATAGTCCAGTTAATTAAGCAATGAATATAGGGGATGGTTCCCAAAATGATAAAGAGCTGAAAAAAATTATCCTTGGAAGAAGGAATATCTAGACATTAATTCACTCCACAGCATACATGATAGGAATCAAAGTTTAATTTGTCGCTGGCTGTCCATGAAAAGAAATGGAGAATTACCAATATATATATGCCACAGCAGTAGGCATCAATTGACAAGTTTTGTTTCTGTGAAGTGGCTCCATTTCAAACACTACTTAGAGATACATGGGACCACAAAATTTATGGAAGAGCATAGCTTCTGTATCCTAGGACGTCGAAAATAGGACAGACCCCTAACATCTAACTACAAGCAGAAAGAAGAACGATAGCAAATGAGTTTCAGATCTTCTGGCATTTTAAATATTGTTTTTTTGTGTGTGTATGATGCTCCTTTTTCTTTCAACCCCTTTGGCAGTCTATTCTACATGTAATTCTATAATTTTGTAGTAACAATTTAGGATAACCACCTGCATAATAATCTTTATTTAGGACATTCTCTCCTTTGTTACTAGGGTGGGTTGTGATGAGAGGTCAGTTCCAATGTCTGCCACTCTCACTATTGTTTGTCCAATGCTCTCTGATCACGATGAAAAAAGATGGCAATCTTCAAATATGATTCAGAAAGAAAAGAGTACATCTAAAATCCATTATAAGAATTGAAGGCAACTAATGAGAAATATGATTTCAGCTGTCACTTAAGAGTGACTAAATAAACTTACCTCAAAATAATATCGCTTGAATCTTTGAAGTCGATTCTTGTATATCCAGGAAATAACAGCAGAACATTGACAGAAGCCAACATGCCTAACTTTTTCATTTTTTCTTTTTTTTGGAGGCAAGGAGTAAACTTACTAAACTTTTAAACTCGCTATGTTACAACATAAGCCTTTCTGATACAATGCCCTTCATCCATATATAAGAAATACATGTAATTACCTATTAGCTCCCCAGACTTTACCGCTATTACATTTGATTTCCATTGACTGGTCCTATAACCCTCAGTCCCTTGCAAAAGTATCTCATCAAGTGCACCAAGTACGTAATACGCACCAAAAATAGGTTAAGTGTGTATAGAATGAAAGCTAAGTATGTACAAGATCATATAATCGTGTACAGGATTATTCCAATTATATATAGGATGATATAAGTGCATATAAAATTCTTTTAAGTGTGTGCATTATTAAAATACAAGTACATATAAGAAAAGACTCAATGTGTGTAAGATGGTATAAATATGTATAAAAAAGGCTAAATGTGTACAGGATTAAACAAAAAAGCATGTGGACTGAAAGTTTTAAATAAACAATGGAGGAATGCTTTGTTACCATGCGGTTAGCAAAATGACTGCACGTACATCAAGTCACTCAAAAAATACATAATTGAAGCCTTCCTGATGGTCATGCTATTTTTCTTAGCAACCAGAGGTTCTGTATTGGATGGTGCCTCTCCTAGCAACAGTTGTTCAAACCATAGGAATCTTATGGAGGTTGGGTCTATTGCTGTGCATCACTTTGAGATACCATAGTGGAAGGAAGGTCAATGATCGACTTAAGATCAATGGAAAGAAGCATGCTAGATCTTCAGATATAAACTGCCAGTGCTTCCTTTATCATGCACAAAAGATAATAAAGTCCGATGATGAGAACCGTGTAAAGGTCTTCAGGATTGGACTTCAACAGTTAGACATATCATTTGTGAGAGATGACTTGAAGAACATAATAATGTAACTTGTCATGGTAACCCAGATTGCATTGCTAAGAAAGCTGTGTTCAAAAATCTGCAGCTTGGCTCTGAACGTTTCTCATGGAGTGGGATAAATACCTTTTATTCTGCTTTTTGAAGGGCATTGTGAAGATTTTCAAACATCTCTTCGAAGTATTAAGAAATAAGGGAGTCACATACACAAAGGCATCCAGATGGAATAATGAAGATGATTTAGGAGGCCATTGTTAAGATATATAGTTATCCAAGTGATATAATCGATCATCCAGTCTATACTACTGTTCCAGAAATATAGCTTCTGTACTAGTTTCGATAAATCCATATGTACTCTATCCTAAGTCTTTTCTAATCTCTTTCAATAAAAATTATTTGGACATCTTTATGTCGGTGAGCATTAAACAATTCTTAAGGCAATTTCACATGATCTTGGGTATCCTTAGTCACTGCGGAGTCCACAACTCTGATAACACACAAGTAGCATCGGAAGCTTCAGCCTTTTACTGGAATCTTAAATGTGAGTGTTAAATGCCTATAAAAGGGTTGAGAGCCCTACAGTCAATTATTTAATGCAGATATTTGACTTTCAAATTAACTAGTCATGGGTTATTTTTAAATATTAGCTATTTTATAACATAATTTTAAAAAAATAAAGAAAAATATCCAATGTCAAGATATAAATCACTATAAAAAATTTAAATTTTTCTTAAATTTTAAATGAAATGGTTTTGCAATTAACAAATTACTATTGTAGGTATTTGCAAATAGTGCGATTCAGGTTAGCCAGTTAAGGTTACAGTTCATATTAAAAAAATGCCTCAATTTCTATACGAGTATTTCATTCTATGTAGTTATTTATTCTAAATTTAAAAAATATTAAACTGATTTGATACTCTAGATTAAAAAAGATAAAATTCTCTCTTTAAAAATAAAATTATTAGAATCCAAATAAAAGAAAACTCCTTGATGATAGTGTTTTGATAAGCCTACAATAGCTTACTCTCCAACATCTAATTTACATATGCATAGGAGAGAGAAAGAAGATGGATAGAAGTTACTTACATTTGTTTGAAAAGATGATAAAAGTTGAAGAGAAAAGTTGAATGTGTCTCAAATAAAAGGAAAAAAGTGGTCATTTTTTCAGCTTTAAATGCATTGAATGGGGTTTAACATGTGGCATTAGAAATAGTTTCCTAGTGGAAAAGGGAGAAGTATAGTTTGTTTAATGCATGGAAATTGTCACATAAGATGCAAAAGAGTAAGATCGGAGAAGAGTAGAAGAGAAAAATATTAAGGGATGAATGTGTCTAAAATATTTATATACAATATTTACATATTTATTTCCAACTAATATCAATATGATTGTGAATAAGTTAATTCAATGAATATAAATATAATTACTTGTAGACATTAAATTCTTTAGTGAACTAGGGATGACCGGTCCATCGTTGGGTCTTCATATTATAAGAAAAGTCTAGTTCCTTAACATACTAAAGAATATCAAAGCATGGACATATCCTTGCTAGCATTGTATAGCTATTGATCCTTAGACCTAGAGCCGATATTGGAATGCTTCAGAGTAGATATAAGGAATTATAATCATGTAATTATATTTACCTATCTATTAAGGATCTGATTAGCTAGTTTTTGTTGAATAAATTAACAATCATCTCTATTTATCTATTTTATTCATGAAATGCTAGTATGTACCTCTAGAAAAAGAGAGAAGGGTAAAGTATTTTCCATTTGAGTGCTCCCTCTTTTTAAAGCCTGAACTTGCAGTTCTAGAATTTGAAAATCAATATTGATGATGGTTGGAGATTTTAATTTAGCAGCTTGATATCTTCCTTTCCAAGTAAGAGGTCTTAGGTTCAAACTTAAGTGGTAGTGAATAGTCATCATATTATCAAACAAAAAAAAGTCACCACATTTTAGTGTTCGACATCATAAGTATCCCAAAAAAGGAATATTGTCTTATGTTATAAGTTTGCTTTAATATTATATGTTGAACTTTAATTTCATCTT
Organism: Calamus simplicifolius; assembly: GCA_900491605.1. Taxonomy (NCBI): domain Eukaryota; kingdom Viridiplantae; phylum Streptophyta; class Magnoliopsida; order Arecales; family Arecaceae; genus Calamus; species Calamus simplicifolius. The sequence goes on along the minus strand of UESW01001788.1, from coordinate 157,480 downwards.
CCATTCTAATAAATTTCATCTCTTTTGCACTTTGCCTCTTGTATTTCTCTTGCACACTAATAGTGACCTTATATTATATGTTAAAATTTAATTTCATCTTCCATTCTAATAAAGTTTATCACACTTTACCCCTTGCATTTCTTTTACACGTAAATAGTGGTGGTATCAAAGACATCCCCCTTTCCTCTCAGTAATTTACTATAAGTCTCTCAATTTTTTCGTTTTCATTTAGTTACATTTTTTTCTTATAGAAAATTCTAGTTCTACATAAAATTCTTATATGCCTGCAAAGACTAACGACAAATGGAAAGAATTTGCTAATTTGGTAAAGAAAGAGAATGAGTCAATTTAAGACTTTTTCCTTCATAGTTACTATTAATAAAGTATAAAGATGTGGAGATGCTCTCCAATGTAGGAAAATGAAAGTCTACTTATTATTTGATGGCAATGTCATTGTAATCAAATATAGTAAGATTTTGATTAAAGAGTCAGAGAAAGATTGTTTAGATTCACATTGCTTGAACAAGTGGGATCATTTGAGATGAATTAACAAGAAGCATTAAATTTAAGATCAATATTGCACAAAAAATTCATGAAAAATAAAGCAAGAAAGCAAAGGGATCCATGTCAAAGAAAAGAACAAGGAAGAGAAAGATTAAAGAAGAAATTTTTTAAAGCTTGGCAAGCAAAAGAAAGAAGAAGACAACTCTATCCAAGAAATGGTAACTCGAATTTCCAATACTTGATTTTGCAGAACTACACATGTATCTAAAATTGCCTTTATAAATGGACTAAATGTTTTCAAATTACTTTAGAAGAGATTGTTGGCAAAAACATTAAAGGAAAAAAATGAAACAAACTTTAGACAAAGAAGATGATACTGATTGACTATTTTATTTTTGAATAAATGTGCAATAAGAATAAAAAATGCTTAGTTTTTGGATTATGGATGTAGCATGAAATCTAAAGTTTGTATTGCTAATTAAATATTTCTTCTCAAGCTAAGCATGGAGATGGAAAGTCAAAGAAAATTGAAGGAAAAAGAGTTATAAATATCTACAACGGAGAGGATAAAAGGATTCATTACAATGCTCTTTATTTTTATAAATAAACTCAAATCTTAGTTTGTGTTTATAATTATTATAAAATGGATACTTAGTGAATTTTAATGATGGTGACTTATGTTAGTGGGTGTTTGGCAGAGATGGTGGCTAGAGTTTCACTCTATATTCTTAAGATAATTTCGTCCCGCAATGGTGCTTACGGTCAGTATGACGATTGTCTCCCAGGATACAACAGTCTTCTTTTGATGAAAGCAGCACTACAATTCACCAAAACTTTCGAACCAAGAATGCTACTCTCTTTTCAATGCACTATTGCTATACTATCCTTAGGAAAGTATGCAAATGCCTAAGAGAGAAGAAGACTAGAATTGATTCAAATTGAACTCAATTCGGAATGGCTTGGGATGAATGAAATGCTTAGGTCTAGGATCCTATTTATAGGTTTTTAGGTACCCTTTGGAAGCAACCCTACGAATTTAATTTAATTTAAATTCTAAAATCAAAGGATGTGAGGGTTAAGGGCTTATCACCCTTGATATGCCCTTTAGACATCATGATTTTTAGATCAGGTGATTGGATAAGTCTTTTCATGGCTGTGATATGAAGATCAGCCGATCAGATAAGCCTATCCTTATCCTGATAAGCCTTTTCATCATCGTGATCTGATAATCATGTTATCAGATAGGCAGTTGCATGTCTTTGATATGCCTTTTCATGATCGGACCGTTGACTTATCTCCAACCAACGATCGAACGGGTGCCTTATCACCAACCAACGATCGAACGGATGCCTTATCACCAACCGTCCTGTTGACTGGTCAACCAACCATCCTGTTGACTGGTCAACCGATAGTCCTGTTAACTGGTCAATCGATAGTCCTGTTGACTGGTCAACCGATAGGTGTCAGCCGTTGGATCGCGATCATGATTTGATCACCACATCTCGACCCTTCATCCGATCGATCAACGATCAATTGATCTCAGCCCCTTATCTTGATCCGATCAGTCTCCACCGTCGGATCATCATGATCTAGAAAAAATTTAAGGCCCCTCAAGCTCCTCGCGACGATGCGCACGTGCGAAGTGCAAAGTGCACCTACAAAGCGCCCATTGCGTCCTTCGCAAACGCGCGTGCGCATGCACGTACGCATCACCCTCAAGCTCTCCACTTATGGTGAGCCTAAGGAACTTAAGCTTCAAGGAAGTGGTTTCCATATAAGTGAACCTTTCTTTCTTATTCTTTCCGATATGGGACTAAATGTCCCCGCAATTTCTCATTCATACACTAAAGGGCGGTGATGAGCTTTCAAGGCCCATTAGGGTATTTAGGTGTATTTTGGCCCATTTCCCAATAATCCCCTATATGAATAAAAATTGGACTTAGATCAATGATCATCAAAGATCAGCAAAGGCAAAACCCCACAAAAAAGGATTTTAATGCAAATGAATATGTAGACACACTAAAGAGAGTATAATGGGATGAAGTTGTATCGGGATATGTAGCTTGTGGCTTTAACCTTCCTTAGTGAGTTGTTATCGAGTTTACTTGCTAAAAGGTAAACATGATGTCTTGAACCTTTCAGCGTTTTGTGTAAACTAAGACAATAACAATCACGCAACTTCTTTCCGAGCATTCTTTGGTTCTTATGGTTGTGTTCATTTTGGCCCCGAACAACTCCTGGTCTCATGAGTGCTTCAGAGAATTAAACCTTAAAATTCTCATAGAATTGGCCCAGTTCATACTCACATAGGTGATTCTTATTAAGAGTATCCTGCTATACCCACATGATGTTCATGTCATAAGAATCATTAAAAGCAATGTTTATCCTAGTTCCTTTAGCAGGTAGCACCAATTATCATAGGAATGAGTAGGATTGGACATCCTTAGTGCTATCAAGCCTCTTCATAATTTAGTTGTCCCTTTTGAACCTAGATCTTAGGATCTCCAGTCAGCTAGGTTGGGTATCCACTATGAAGATTTTTCAGTTATAGGTTTCAAACACATTCCCCTCGATAAACAGTTTACTTGATCTCTTGGTAACCCCTTTGTTAATGGATCCACTAGGGTTTTCTTTGACTGAACATAGTCAATAGAAATTACATCAATTTCAAGTAACTGCTTAATGGTATTATGTCTGCGACGTATATGTCTAGACTTACCATTATACATTTTATTCTGTGCTCTGCAAATTGCCGATTGACTATCACAATGTATGCATATTGCATACATAGGCTTTGGCCAACATGGAATATCTTCTAAAAGGTTTTGAAGCCATTCTGCTTCTTCAGCTGCCTTTTCTAAGGCAATAAACTTAGATTCTATAGTGGATCTAGATATACATGTTTGCTTAGAAGATTTCCATGACACAGCACCTCCTCCTAAGGTGAATACATATCCACTTGTGGATTTTGTATCTTCTGTGTTAGATATCCAATTTGCATCACTGTATCATTCTAGTATAGCTGGATATCTTGAATAATATAATCCATAACTTAGAGTATATCGCAGATATCTTAATACCCTTATTAAAGTTGTCCAATGATTTGGACCTGGATTACTTGTGAATCTACTCAATTTATTGACAGCATATGCTATGTCAGGACGAGTGCAATTCATGACATACATTAAACTGCCAATTATACGTGAGTATTCCAATTGAGATATGGGTTCTCCAGTATACTTAGCCAAATGTAGATTAACATCTACAGGTATTTTCACCGGGCTAGTATCATACTTTTTATACTTATTTAATATTTTCTCAATATAATGTGATTGAGATAATATTATTTCTTTAGATGTTCTAGTGATTCGAATCCCTAGTATAACATCTGCAACACCCATATTTTTTATATCAAAATGTTTGATTAATATTTTCTTTGTCTGTTTAATCATTTCAGTATTACTACCAATGATTAACAGGTCATCTACATATAAGCAGATTATCACATACCCTTCAGGTAGGGTTTTGGCATATATACATTTATCATATTCATTTATTTTGAATCCATTTAATAACATTATATTATCAAATTTTATATGCCATTGTTTAGGTACTTTCTTTAATCCATATAATGATTTAACAAGTCTACACACCTTCTTTTCTTGTCCTGAAATAATAAATCCCTCAGGTTGTTTCATGTATATTTCTTCATCTAATTCACCATTCAGAAAAGCAGTTTTAACATCCATTTGATGAATTTCAAGATTATTAATGGCTGCAAAAGCGATTAACATTCTTATAGATGTTATTCTACTTACTGGTGAATAGGTATCAAAGAAGTCTATACCTTCTTTTTGTTTGAAGCCCTTAGCCACTAATATGGCTTTATACTTGTCAATTGATCTATCAGCCTTTAGCTTTTTCTTAAAAATCCACTTGCACCCTAAAGGTTTCATACCAGATGGTAAGTCTACCAACTCCCAGGTATGATTATGCATGATGGATTCAATTTTATTATTGACAGCTTCTTTCCAAAAGGATGCTTCTGGATTAGGCATTGCCTTCTTGAATGTCCGAGGTTCATCTTGTAACATTTAAGTTACATAATCAGGACCAAAAGACTCTCTTACTGTGTCTGGGTTATCTTCAGTGCAAAGTACGCCTACAAAGCACCCATTGCGCCCTTCGCACACGCGCGTGCGCGAGGGTGAAGCATCACCCTTAAGCTCTCCACTTATGGTGAGCTTAAGGAACTTAAGCTTCAAGAAAATGGTTTCCATATAAGTGAACCTTCCTTTCTTGTTCTTTCCAATATGAGACTAAATGTCCCCGTAATTTTTCATTCACACACTAAAGGACGGTGATGAGCTTTCAAGGCCCATTAGGGTATTTAGGTGTATTTTGGCCATTACCCAACAACTTAAAAGTTTTTGATAAAAATATAGTGGAAAAACTTCAAAATGATGCCATGAGAACAAACCATTACCTTCAAAAAGGAATATATCAATGAATCATGCCCATTGCACTTAAGATATACTGAGCTACCATCATTTTTGAAGAAAAAACAAATTTGTGAAAGCTATATTTAGAATAATATGGATAGTCTGTTCTGCATCAAAATTAATATATGTAGATATGTGGCCTAACAAGAAGCTCATATTTTAATTAAAAAAATTCTTCTCTTTTTTTTGACTATATTGAAATGTTGTGGGCTTACTTAAGAAACAAAAGCCTCCTCTATTATCCTTTAATTTAAGGTGCATGTTGAAAGATATAGTCATTAAATGAAGGTTCTAAGAATAAGTCAAGGGACATTCACCTCTATACTTGGATCTTATTCATCACAACCCTTAGCAAAATAGCATAGTAAAATGCATAAATTAGACTATGGTAGATATGGCATATACCATGCTAAAAGAAAATGAGTCTGCTAATAGATATTAGAAAGTTTATAAAAATTATAATTTTTATATTGAAGTGATCTCTTAGGAAAATGGAATGAGATAAAACTTTATTTATGTGCTATTTTATCACAAAACAAAGAAATATCGATGAAAAGAAAGAAAATATATCTACATTATGTATGCTAATGAACTACAAAACAACCATCTTCTTAACCCTAGTGTAAATGAAGTTTTGATTTTCAAAAAATATAATTTTGATGAATATGCAATATAAAAATAGAAAGATAGTTATTTCAATCAGTTACAAGTATATGCTATAATTGAGCCTTCCAAGAAGAATAAGATCATTAAGAGAAGATTCTTAAGCAAAATTGTTCTAATGAAGATATTTTTTCTCTTTGTTGGTGATTATGTTGAAATGTTATGAACTTATTTAAGAAAAAGATATAGAACTTCAATATTATCCTTTAATTTAAGGAACAGATTTTGAAAGAAAAAATAGTGATTCAATGAAGATTTTGACAACAAGTTGAGGCAGATTCACTTCTACACTATTTTTGAATTATTACAAGAGAAGGGCATCAAAGATAGCCAATGTTTCATCACAAGTATTAGAAAAGTGTTTTTTTTTTTTTTTTTTCCTTTGAAAGAATTAGCAAAAGTGTAATGAAATGCATAACTTAGATATGGAAGAGATGGCATAAAACATGGGCCTTCTAATGGAGACATTCGACAGTCTATAAACATTATAATTTTCATTATGAAGCAATCTTCTATCAAGATGGTATAAAAATCCATTTATATGCTTTTTCTATTTCAAAATAAAGAGACATTGATAAACAGAAAGCAAACACATCTTTATTATGCATATTGATGAATTGAAAAAGAACCATCTTCTTAATGTAAGAGTAAATGACTTTTGATTTTCAAAGATGTATTTTTTGATGAATTAGCAATTGAAATTAGGTAGAGAGTTTTTTCCTAATGTTCAAAGTAGATCATTAATAAAAGACATTTCAATATAAGATTCTTCGAACTTGGAAGCATCAAAGGGAGACATGCTTCTTGAGAAAAATCTATAAATCTTAGCATATGCCTAAAGGCAACAGATGAACAAATATTATTAACTAAGAAGAATCAACTTGGAGTTTAAAGAGTTTCCTAAAAGAAGGGATGCCATCAAAATTTACAAAACTAGTGACAAAGTTAGTTCCATCTAAAAACACACAAAAGCTTGCTTAATTACAAAAGGCTTTTTAGGAATACAATAAACTGCAATACAACACGTGCAATAATTATTGCCATCGAGACAAGAAAACAAAAGAGTATTCTTGCACTAGCTACTAAATGGGATTACAGGCATTCAAACTAGATGTATAACCAGTATTCTTAGTTGATAAAGAAGAAAGGAAAGTTTATATTAAACAAATTGAAGGCTATATTGTAAACCAAAAAGAAGGCAAAATGCCAATGCCAAAAGAATTTATTTGGCTTGAACCAAGCCCCTCATACATGAAATGACAAGATTTTTAGTAATATTATTTCTACCATTTTATTTTTCAAAAAGAAGCTTAAGCAAGTCACTACTGTATCTAAAGATAAAAAGTATCAAAGATTCTCTAATTATTTTCTTAAATGTTAATGATCTTATCTTTAATAATACTGATTCTATTATGATAGAAAAACTCAAGAAGTCCATGACATAAGAGCATGAAATGAGTAATATTAGTCTTATTAAATGCATTTCATATATGTGCCAATAGAATTTCTTATTAATGGTATAGTTCTTACAAAAGTTTTTTTGGCCATATAGCTTCATGCACACTAGCTGTTGATAAATCATATTATACCTACATATAGAAAGTCATAATATCTTGTTATTTAAGGGCTTGTATGAAGGTAATGCATCTAATATCAAAAACATAGTGTGGTAGGAGGATAAGGATTATTAGCATTGTGAAAAGTGACAATGTCAAATTTGCAAATAACTTGAGCATGTAAGAAGAGATTGTAGCTTCTAGGATGATCATTTTTGAAGAAGTTAAGGGACAAATATTTATTCCATACTTGAAGGTCACATCATATAGAAAGAAATTAAACAACATATAATTTATCAAAAATAGTTGTAATATCACATGACTAGAGATGATAGCAAATATTGATAGATTAGTCAAATAACAAAAAAATAGAGAATGATGTGGTAGTGAAGCTAGAAAATAAAAGAATGATAGATTGAGAAAGAGAGGATTTATTAATATATTTTACTAATTTTTAAATTCAAATAGAATTTTGTAGCAAGCTAGAAGGCCCAAGATAAGCTTAAAAGTTATCTAGCTAAAGTCTAAAACATGTGATCTAAAAAAAAGCTTAAATACATAATTTAAAAGTAACTATTAATTTGAAAATGAAGAACACAGGTTTAAGTGAAAGTAGCTTTTTACTTTATTACTAAGAGAATCTCTTGTTGCTAAGGATTTCATCAATTGACACTTTTAAACACTCCATGTCTAAGAACTCCACAAAATAGCTTAAAAACACTCCTTGTCTAAGGCCACTATTAAATAGCCATATCATCATTTCTTAAAATATATTAGTATCATGCAAATCTACCATACTAGAAAAGCATATCACTAGAGTGTACCTAATAAAAGAGAAATTTTATTAATTTTTTAATGATCAAAACCAAGCACATGGGACTATTTATAGAGGTAAATTTTAAGATTCAAAAATCCTATCTAGAAAAACCATATTTAATTTAATAAGGACATATAATAGCATTTCAATAATCTAGTTGAAATTCATTTGTAAACACATTAGCATAATTAGCTTTCAATAAAATGATCATAACTTCCTCATTCAAGTTCCTATTTAGATGATACAAGACAATTAGAAAGCTAACTCGATGTAAGTAAGCTTGGAAGTAGTTTGAGCTTCAAATTCAACTTGTAATTAATGATTATGATAATTCTATCTTTAGGATTGATACGCATTGGAGTACTGCATCTTATCGTCCTATTAACTCAGTTCTAAACTTGAGCTCATTAAATATGTTTAAGTTTAATGCAATAAAGAAGTCCCAAGTCTATTTAGTTGATTAGTGAGAATGATGGTTATGGCCTTAACCTATGACCTTGCTTTATCATAGTTTTTTATGCCTCCATAACTCTCTTTTATTTTGATGATATGTGGTCATGTTTATCTATACTTTGAAATTTTGGATTCTAAAACTTGTTGTAAGTGACTCTGGGGTCAAATAACTGTAGGACCAAGCATTTTTAGCATCCACCAAGTTCATTGAGGGGTTAGGTGGTGATTCAAAATGGATATTCTATTAGTATATATATTTTAAGTTTTTCTTAAATTATATATGACCTAAATAGTTAGAGCCACTAGAGAGCTAAATCGAAGTTAGAGGAGAGGATTAGTTTTTTTAACATTAATTTTTATATTTAATGGAGAGATATGAAAAATATAGTAATGAAGGAATAAGATAATGATTCATGGCTATTGTGGTTGCAATTTGTTTACCTCAATTTCCGTGTTTTAAAAATCCTATATTAAAGAAAGATGAAAAAATACTTGTTATGCATAAAAAGAGTGGAATTTGTAATGGTCGACTACTAGGAGAACATTAACACTAATCATTTTTAATAAGAAGAACATAAAGAATTGAGGTACTAATATTCATCTTTTTGGTTGATAGCCATATAAGAATAGCATGCCTATTTTATGAGAAAAATTAGAAATCATTTATAATTTCAATAAAAATCAAGAACTTAGTAGTTTATCAATTTCCACACAACATTAAGTTATTATGAAATGATAAAATCCAACAAATTTAACAAGTTTTATTAAAGATGAGGAAGTAGAAGACCTATCGTAGTGACATATACACCAAATGAAATGAGGCTTTGGATGAAAAGGATAGATGGCCATTATCGATATTAAAAATATGTTTCCTCCATAAGTGAGTAAAGCAAATTCTGTTGATGCTTGGAGTGGATATGATGCTCTCGATAGAGAAAAGGTGTAAGTGAAAAGAGAAGACATATTATAGGCATTTTCATGTGCTATAGTGCATAGACTAAAAATTATATAATCTAAATGATTAATATATGCTTAAAGAATTTTAGGAGAAATCAATATGGATTCAAGATGAAGAAAGATGGATAAAATAGGTGCCACTGAGATAGAGGATAAGACTAATGCTAGAGAGCATAGAATAAATGAAAGGAGAAACTCCGGAGAAATCTAAGAAACATTTTACAATGACTTCCAAGCTTCATATAGAATTAGCATCATCATGGACTCTTTCTTTAAGATCATCAATGATAGCAAGGTCATTAAGAAACCTTTATGAAGCAAACAACCTCATAATATGTTAAAAAATATGAAGAAAGACATAAAAATGGTAATGAAAATAGGAATGTAAGAGTTTGTGGCTCCTCTTGAGAAACTTGAAGTTAAAGTAGTTTTGAAAATAAAGATTAACTTATAGCTTGACATGACAGCATAAAGCAAGAATAGCGACAAAAAGATATTCAATGCAACCATGGATTTACTAAAATGAAACCCTAGAACCAAAATATTGACAAGAATAATAAGAGTTCTTATTGCTCTTACAATCCAAAACAAGCATATCTAGGTTTCTTAAATGGAGTGCTAGAACAGGAAATATATATGTGAATTAAGCATGAGGATTCATGGTGAAAGAAAAAAAAGTAAAAATCCTAATAAAGAATAGACTTCTATTGGCTCAACCAAGCACCTCAAGTGGTGCAAGAAGTTCATTCATTGGTACTTTACATATCGAAGTTACAAGATGAAAAAGAGTAGGCACAATCTATTATGTCAAAAACAAAGGTAAATTTGACACCCTCATGTTTTCCCTACACTTGGAAGGCAAAAACAAACTTAAAATTCAATGAAGAAATAATGAAATTATTTGAGATGATTGATTCAAGGTCAATAAAAATATTTTCTTAGAATCTAGGGAATAGGGACCGTAAATACTAGAAGGGTAGAGAAAGAATGGCTTAAGAAGTTCCAATAGATAGTTGGAAATTAGTTTCAGTCCATTAGGTCATTAGTAAGAAACAAAGTGAGGATGATTCAAGAAAGGCTTATGCTCATCTAGTGGACTGCTAATATGTCACCACCATGCAGACCTAATTACATTTCAATCTTATCATCAAGATTCATGCAAAGAAGTGTCTTTGGAGTATCATCGGCCAAAGCTAGGTATACAATTTTGTTAAAAGGTTATAAAAAACAGCCAGGCATATAGTATCATCAAGTTCAGAATGTGAAGAAATATGGCAGAAGAGGATACTTCACATAGGTAATAATAGAAAATTCCAACTAAGAAAAAATAGATTTTAAGGAAGAGAATGAGTAATAAAACACAAGTAATAAGTAGACAAGGACATAAAATAAGGATAAAATATATCAAATAGCAAGCCTTATTGGCTCGTATAAGGGCTTGTTTGGATTGATTACTAGGATGCCTTTAAGTGACTGTTTTTTAGTAGCTTTGTGAGATAGATAGAGTCAACAGCTTTCCCAAATAAGACCCAAGTCTTTATGCTTCAAAAGATAAATCCATAGGTATAAATACCCATTAAGGAATGTTTCTAGACTTAAAACTTTATGAAATATGAAATTATGATGCTTCTTTCCAAGGTTTATAAGTTTAATCTAGGATCAACTTTTGGAATACCTACTTCATGACACCTATTATATTTGGTAAATTTTAGACTCTCATGTATTTATTTAGGCACTTAGACTTTTATACATGTATTTTAACTTTTGGGCTCTCCAGTGCACTTAACATGAAAATAAGTGACTCATGAGTACTCTACTAAATATTAAATTATAATTAAGTTTATTTATACAATGAAAAATTAATAGCAATAGCCAATAACTAAGCCCATTCTGATCAAATATCACCGATAGATGTGGTAACCAATGGAGAGATTTGAGCTGAAATATATGATGGGGTATCAAAATGCATATATCTTTACAAAGTCGCTAAAACTCAAGCTAGATTCTTTAGATTTTAGTCGAGCATGCCAAAGAGTATTAAAATGTTGCCGCACCTTTTTAGGTAAAGCAGAAAAAATTGTTTGAAAATAGCTTTAAGAAAAAATCTTGAAGTAACAAAAGCATTATAAACTATGATTTTCTAGAAAGATATTTAAGAAAGTATTTGTACATTAAAATAATAATAATAATAATAAGATAGTATAGCTGTGCTCTATAAAGGCACCCTATAGAGCAAGCCTATGAATTTCTTAGAGGGAGTACAGAAGATGATGAGGTGTAGTCCTCTATTGCTCTGTAAAATAAGTTCTTTTAAAGTGAACCATTTCTCCTGTTAGCTCTCTTCCTCTATTATATGACATTTTTCTAAATTTCCATTATTACATATAATTAATCCCTCCTATTCTCTTCCTACCATCCATCAAAACAAATAAAATCCTTATTTCTTGTGCATGTAACATTTCTACCATGCTCAAAAAAAATGCACTAATGCGTAAATGAATTACCAAGGAATTAATCTAAGAAAGATAGATTACGTTTTTTGCAGGCCAGTCTTACAAGTTTTCGTCCCCCAAATAGTCAAGATTGGAGGAGCTGTTAAGACCAGAGCCTTTTAATTAAAAATAGTAAAAAAAATCGTACTCCAGTATAATTTCCTAATATAGTGCAATATAATAAATCAGAATTCAAGCATAAATAATATCTATTGGAAGTGATAAAATACTATATGTTTATTATTGTTTGAGACCTTTTTTAAATATACATTCTTCTATCTTTTGGATTCATACACCAATCATGATCTTCATTTTAATCATTATGTTTTCATCATAACCCCTCAAACTTTGCACAAAACTTTCTCAACAAAACCAAAGAAAAAAAAGAGAAACACATTGCACTAAACTCTTACTCATTGCCACAAGGTTTTGGTGGTTCCATGTACTCCACCGGGGACTCTATATGTGGTATGAAATCTTCGGTGACTTCATCATGCATTGCTAATCAATGTTCCAAATCATCATGGATTTAATTTGTTATTGACTCTTGGTCTTCATTTGGACCATACTCTTTTACAGTTGATAGTACTCTAGTTTTTTTTCTTGCTTTGAATTTATTATATCTTTCTAGTTCCTAGGTCATCCAAAATTTCCTGCTGGATTTCATGATTGGAACAAAAATATGATGTATCTTGCTTTTTATTTGATGGGTTTACTAGATGTGCTATTGTTGAGGTCAAATTTTTTTTTAATATCCACAAAGACATGCATACGGATATCTTTGTAAATATCAGTTGTCATGGTGTTAGAATGAATTAAAAAATGAACAGCAATTTTGTTTCTTCTACAACCAGTAATAACAATGGTTCTTTCTTAGCCACTTCTGATGGTAGCTTCTGTTAAGAGAGAGCTATTCATTGCTTTTCACTGGTAAATAGGTGTCATGTCTTTTTTTTTTCAAATAAAAAAGTCAAATAAAATATTAGTTTAATGTAACATTAGTAAAACTTCATATACAGTGTCAACTGCAGCTGGTATACCAGCTCACAGTAAATTCATTTGGTATTCCATAGTTGTTGCCGCATATTACTTTATTGAGAGAATTTATACGAGAATTTATACACCTTGAAACAAGTTGTAAGTTTTATATTCAAGCTGAAAGATGTCTTTCTTGCATTAGTTCCAAGAAAAAACCAGGTTACTAATTATTATAGCTTAGGCTAGCCGCTTACCTTGATACAATATCTGGGAGCATTCCAGCACGGTGAGTAAAAAGATTTTGCTTCCAAAAAAACCTTAAACCAACAACAAATTGAACAAACTTGTAGTTAGTCTTAGGTTGCGAAACTCAAGTAAATAAGGCTAGAAGAAATGCATAGAAATCCACAGGCATAGAAGATATCTGCATTTATTTTAAGATATAACCTGGACTGACTAGATGCATGAGTATGACTACGATGACTTTAGAAAAGTAGAAGAAAAAGGATAAGAAAAGGCAGTTGATAGATCTTTGTAGATAGTAGCTATGACATGGTCAAATTGACTACATCTATCTATGTCTGTTATAAGAAAAGGCTCTGTACTTTCCTTTTTATGAGGGAAGAGAAAAGGCTAAAAGATTGAGTCTTGAGAAAGCAAACTCTCCTGTTTTTTAGCTTCGTTTTCCTAGATTGCTATAGGGATCATTATAAGGAATTATTTGTGCTTTTGATACTCCATTTCTTTTGTTCTTGAAAAAAAGGAACTTCTGCTTTCTCTTCTTCCATCCCCCATTTCTCATCTCTTATGGGTCAATTATTTAGTGTGCTCTATTTGTGGTACTAACAGTAAACGTAGTGTTTCTCTTTTTCTAGTTCTTTGATAGATCCAACTCCAAAGTAGTTCAATTGCAGTAATAGCATGGTAGCAGCTTTTATGACTGCAACCCGATGTTTTCAATCTCATTGTCATGGCTTAGAGTGTGTGTGTGATGCAGCGACTTCTCATGGTATGATCTAGTAGTTACATTTTTGTATGTATGCGTCTGTGTACCTATGTATGCTATGATGCTTCAGTTTCCATCCTAGAGAAGGTAAGCATGCTTTAGTAAACTCATGCACACTCATGAGAGCAACTTAGGGAGAAGGGAGTTGATGATGATAAAGTATAGATAAAGAGGAGTTTTTAGAACTACATGCATGCATGCTATGTATTCTCTCAATGATGAATGATATCGGTGACAATGAAATATAAGCAAATATTCATGATATGATCACGCTAAAGCGTAATAGAGATTTCAAAGTTCATGAAGTTTATGAAAGAGAAGATGAAAATGATGAAGCATACAATGTGTTCTCTTCTTAACGAATGACTTTGGTGGTGGTTGGGGAGGGAGCGAGAGAGAGAGATTCCTTCCATCCATATGAACGGCCGACACTTAGAGGAGGATATCGATGACAGAAAGAGTTGCTACTCTTTCTTCTTAACAGTGAGGCTAACAGAACAGTGACATGCAGCTGCCTCATAACTGCCAAGGGCGCCCCTCGGTCTGAAGGGATCATAGAATGGGAGTAAAAGAATAAGCTAGGGAACCAGAGGGGTGGGTCTGTGATGTTGTTTCAACTTATTGCCAGTCTTTTCTGCCGGTTTTCAGGAGCCATAGATGCGCAGGGGGGCGAGCGGTGGCAGTACCAACCTAGGTTTGCATCATGACCTTTCTTTCACTCATCTTTTCGTTTTCTTTCAGTCTCATCCTTCCTTGAGAAAAGATCTATTCTAATAAAAAGAAAGTAAAAGTGAAGCCATAGTGCCAAACGACTGCAGAAATGCAGCAGTGGTTTGAGGTTCATGTTGATTCATCGTAACATATATATAGATTTTTTTTTTTTTGACCTCCAAATTTATCATTTAGAAATCGTTTGGAGTGCTATGATTGAAGTTACATTGCAACCCAAATCATGTTGCAACTTAAATTGCAGAAGTTTACTTCGATAAATATCGTTTTTAATATTTGGATAAGAGTTTTAAAAATATACATATCTTTTTATTGGCATTCCATAGAATATCTTACAACCAGATGCCAAACTGGAGCAGTCATCATATATAGATGTGAGAGTGTTCTAAACGAAGAGGTCGATGTTGAAGCCATCAGTGGATAAGATCTGAGTGTCAACTTAGGTTCCTGTAGAGGAGGGTGAGCTAGTGCAGGCCTCGTAGAGGATGGAAAAGAAGAAAGAAAGGGATAAAGTGTGGACAAAAATGGAGGAAAAGGAGGTGGAGTGGAAATAGAAGATGGCACTATAAAATAAGAAAGATAAAATGTTATAAGAAATGAATACAGCTCTTCACAAAAAGAAAGGGGGGTAGAGTTTAAAAGGTTTGGAATGTCTGGTAGAAACTCTACAGATAAGAAATAAATGCAAAGATGCCAAACTTCTGAATCATATTCTGTGTACTAAATTCAAAAAAGTTAAAATGGCTTAAAATAAATAAGCAAAGTTAAAAAAGAAAGACCGAATTATGATTTTAATCAAATTACAAAAAAGGTCTAATCAAAATTGATGATCAAGATATATTGGAAACCGATTGATCTTATCATTTAAATTATATTATGTAATAATAAAAGAGAGGTTATGACATAAGCAATATAACTAAATTAAAGCTTGTTGAAATGAAAGGGTGCTTTTGTGATAATATATGAATTGACATATATCTTAGTAATTTTAAAAAAAAATGTGGAACAGCAATAAGACTCGGAGTGTAGTATGGCTCAAAATCCAAGCAATAAAAAAGAGTGAAAAACAAATAAATATAATAATAAGATATTGGAATAGATGTCTGATAAGACTAAGAAGAATAAAGCCATAATTGAGTTTATTATAAGAATGGTAAGAGTTGTATAAATTAAAAACAAAATATTCAAAATATGGTACCATCAACCATGGACAACAAGGGCTAAGGGGGCTCCAGTAATGTAGCATACCATGATCTTTTCTATAAGATAGAATGAGAAGAAAAAGACAGTAGATAATATGGAAGTTTCAGGAAATAATATGAAAAATTTAAAATAACATCTAAGATGGTAAAAAGACATGGAAAATCTTGAAATAACATTAAAGATAGTCCTAAAAAAAAATTCTTAGCAAATAAGGATTCATTTGGTGATTATGATTTCATATCATCATATCTTTAAGTAATTTATCATCTTTCTCTCAAAGTAGTCTTATTTTACACTTCTTGAATATGTTGCCCCTTTAGTTGTTAAAGAACATAGCCATCTAGCCATTGATGCTTTATATCTCTTCTTAAATGAAAATTTAACTTATTTAGTTAAGTTCTTGCCTAATGGAGAGAAAAGTATGATGAATCGATTTTTCTAGTGAGGGATGATGGCCATCAATGCTTTGTTTCCTCTCAATATTATAGCAACCATTCTTTTTGTCATTTATTGCCTGTGTTCAGTACTAGTAACATCATATAGAATAAGCATGTAATATTTTTTTTAACATTTAATATTAGCATTGTTTCCTCCATTGAATCGTATTAACTTTCTTTTACTAGGACAAGCAAAACTATTCAGCGATATCAAAGTCAGCGTTACACATCTCAAGACGCTACTATTGATGATATTGGCCCACAGGTTAAAACTTTTTCATGCAATAGTGGTCGTATATATGGTTATTATTTCTTAACATACTTCATCTTTCCATTTACGTATGAGAGAATTTATTCCTATAGCTTTCTTATATAAATGGATTATACAATTGCCAATTTAGTTTCAAAACAAGCATGTAAAATAGAAAACTCTTTGTTGAAAAATAATTATTTGGCAGCATTTTTATATTGTTGTTCTAATGTGATTTGAGTAAACAATCAAAAATGAGATGATGATACATTAATATTTACTTATATTTAAGTCAACAAATGTTAAAAAAGAATTGTCTAAATAGTCATGTGCTAACTGTATCATATACATCATTTGAAGTTTATCTTGAAATTTCTTTAACTAGAATAATTTAACAAATAAAGAATTATGTGGGATGTGCACTATAATGTTCTTTTCTTAAGGTTTGAACTAAAGGGATTCTGTCTTTATGTATAGATGATAGAAAATAGGGCACCAATTATTTAGTAAAAAAGCAAAGACCGGGCAAGCATTCTCCATTGTTTATAAATTAGTACAAACTCTTTACTAAGAAAAGTATTAGAATTATTCAGTTTCTAGTAATGTTGATATCAAGATTGAGAGAAGTGAATATTCAAAGGATAAAATGGAGTTTTAACATCTCTCTCTTCTTCTTTTTTCTTTTTTCCTTTTTCTAAGAATTAAGATATATCTGACTAAAATAAGGATAAAGGAGATCAACAGTACACAACACCCTATGACCATTGAGTAAGATGGCAAAGGTCTACTAATTCTTGAAGAAGATTCTTCAGAATAAGTTGTCTAAATTGGATTTAAATGCCTCTCATCATTCCTATCTGGCATTTTGATTGAACATTAATTCTTTGGAATTGGTCAATAACAAAGAGGTAACAAAACAGTTGTTACAGTGAGTGGCTTCCCACTCCATTTTCTAGCTAGGAGATATAATACTCCAGCATCTCCCGCCTTAAATCTGACACCATTGAAGAAGATTTTATTTTATTTTACTTTTTTTTTTTTTTTTGATTTTCTTCTAAAGCTTGTCAATTGTCCTTTTAACTCTTTGCCTCATGCAAGCAAGAGTCAGGGAGGACGAGAGAACTGTAGATGCCTTCCGAGAGGGATAAAATTTCTACCATCATTTTACTAAGACAAATTTGATATCTTTTAGGTATGTAACCTCTATACTATAATTTGCCTCTACAAACGAAGTTCCTGCATGAGCTTGATTCGAAACCTCCTTAAGTGCCTCCTTTTAGGTTGTCTATTCATTTTAGGACCCTTAAGGGGAGATAGAAGATGGATATTTAATAATTGAGGATGATAGAGAGCAGCAACTTGACTAGAGCAAGATAATCCTTTAGGAGAAATAGAGTATCTCGAGCGGAGATAAGTTTCTGCCACCATTTTACTGCCTGATAAACCAAGTTCAGATCGTTTATTCATTTGAGAATCCTTTAAGTGAGAGAGAGAAGATAGATGTCTAGAGGGAAATCTTTCTCACCCTATATGATTTGTGAACTGCACCTCCTCTTTCTGGGCATTGGAGCTAGGCATGCATGTAAGCTCATGCTCATGTCTTGATACTCCCAGGTTGAAGCTAGAGGCCATCTCAAAGTTGGCATCTCACCCGACTCTTTCTTGCACGCGAGGACCGCCATTGGATACTTCCAGATGGAGGATGACGTTTAGCGCCTGAGCATCATCAACTCTTGTGCCCAGGCCAGAGAGCTGGAATGTGACCTCTCTCTCATTTTTCTCTTCCGGTTGGACTTTCCAGAGTCTTTCGGCAACATTAATTCTTCCTCCTCTCTTTTCCCTTCTGGATCAAGTCCCCTAGAGTCTCTGGCAACATCCCTCGTCTTCTTTCTTCTAGATCCAATCTCTAGAGTCCCTAGCGTTCCGGCGGCCTTGTTCTTGGGTCGTGAGGGAAGCACGAATGACATGGCGACGTGGGTGGATTTTCAACATGATCTCATAGACGGCGTCTGTGAGACAGTACGTGCTCGACATGATCGTGGGAGACGGGATTGTGATCGTACGTCCCCCGTGATGGGATGTTAGACGCTTTTTTTTTTCTTTTTGGAATAGATTCTCGCTAAAGCGTGATTCGTGGAAGAAAATATTTTTTGAATGAAGGCAGTAGGTTAAGTACTTCTATTTTGAATATACGCTATCTTATCTTATGGAATGTTGGAATCTTCTACCTTAATCCGGCGCTTCAATTGGCTATTCAAGATTTCAATCTAAATTTAGCTCAAATCGATCCAAATCAAATTTGATTTACTCAGCAGTTGGGCCTACTTCAAGAGGATCGAGCTTAATTAATAGTTGAACCATACTACCATATTTAATTTTGAGCCCAAAAGAATTGGACCCTATTAATCGAAGAAGATTATGAATTGAGCTAGATGGCCAAGCTAGAATATTGCATGTGATCCAATTGTTGGTAATCAAACTTATTAACTGAGTTTGAACCTTGAATTTGACTCCATCATTGGCAGTCAAACTTACTTGTTGAGTCTGAACCTTCAATTTGACCTAATCGTTGGTAATCCGATCCACTGGTTGAGCCCAAGACTTAATATTGATCCAAATTGGTGTCAATTAGGCCTACCGATTGAACGTAAGTGTTAGAGTTAACCCAATTATAATGATTTTGACCCAATTAATGGTTGACTATTAATAATCAAACTAGGTTGTTGATCTTATCAATTGAACCTAATTGGTGAATTTAATCTAATTTACTTCAATTATTCTTAATTGACACTATGGGTATCATGGATTAGACCAACTAGTGAAACTCATTTACTGATCTTGACCCAATGTGTTGTTAAGTGGGCCAAAGGGCCGAATTAGGGGATTGGATTGAACTTGATGCTAGGCCATAATCCCTAGCTCACGGTTTTGTTATAATCCAAATATGAAGAGTTGATGTTTGAGCCAACCAACTTTGCAAATAAACTATGGCTTTACTTGCCTAATTTAATGTAACCCAAATACAAAAATTTTTATGTTAGTATTCAAGTCAACCCATTTGACGGATTCTTCAAAAAATGATGCATTCAATGTTCCAACTAAAAGTACTTGCCTGATTTATCCTAGTCCAAATATAGAAAGTTTTGAATTGGTGTATGAATTAACCTATTGATAGTTTCCTCAAAATGTCATACACAAGGTTCCAATTATAAGCTTTACTTATATTTTTTTTCATATACCACATATAAAAAGACTTACGTTTTGGCTCAAGTTAATCCATTCTGCAAATGGTGTGCCATTCATCATTATAACTTGCTGATATTTTGGGGTAGTGACTAAAATCACCTCAACTATAAGATGGAGAGCGGAGGTAAAGATGAAGAATATACCTTTCACTATAAATTTATTCTGTTATCATCCTTAGTAGCAAGTTAACTAGACTAAGACAACCTAATTAGATGGTATTTTTTTCCTACCTACTTTCCTCTTCTCCAATTTGCTAATTAGTTGCAAACATAAAACTATTTTGCTTTGCTACGTGATGAAAAATAAGGGTTGAGGCTAGTAGTTAATTGCCAATGACTACTTAAAAGGAAAAAAAATATATCTCCATCGTAGGATGTTAGCAGGTTTGATCATGGATTATGGCACCTACTAGAGATCTATGAAGATAAAAAATATGATAACCACATCTCAAATTAAAATGCATGGATAAATCAGTTTCTAAATTTTTTTTAAAAAAAATTGCATTGCCATGTGTCATCATTATTATTATTAGTATGAACCTCACCCGTAACATCCTCATGGTTAATTATAGTCATGGAATTCAGATTTTTGAAGAAGTCACAACTTCTTTGGAATTGGTTGAATAGTTGGCGTACAATTCGGTGGCTTAGGGCATAGTTTGTAAAATCCATAGGTTTCGTGAAGGACTATAGAATTTATATATGCATTTATTATTATTAGATAAATATTTATTTTTAGCTTTATTATTATTATTTATTAAAATTTTCAAAAATTTTAAAATTTTTCTAAACTTACTTTTTTTTATTTCAATATTTTTAATCTTGTTTTATTGTTCAACACCAAATTTTTTAGGCTTTTTTTTTAAAAAAAAACATTATAGGCCTAACATCATTACTCATCTTGCAAAATATTAATGCATCATCAAAATGCTCATGGAGTTGTAAAATGTTTTTTTCGTAAAATGTTCTTTTAGACTAAAAGGAGCTAATCCCGGCTTTTATCAATAATGATTCCATTGGTATTTAAGCCACTGCCACTGCAGCATGGAAACAAAAAACCCATCATCTTGAAATGTAATCAAATGGCTGTGCCAATTATTTTTCACCATTTGTGTTGAACTTTTTTTTGCAAATTAGATTGATCATTTTGTCAAAATTACATATAAAACTTTTTCTATCACTATTTAGACATAGAAATCATGCACGCAAATTGCAATAAATAGCTTTTCATCACTCAAATAAACCATGATTTTTCATCAACCAAGAATAGTAAAAAACTATTTAACTTGTTACTCTCAACTAAGGGCAAAAGATTGCTAAAACCCTTTCCTTTTTTATGTAAGAGAGATTCCTTTCTTGTTTGGGGTCTGTCATTGTCCTTCCTTCCTGTCATTCTCACCATCATTGCTGATGTCATTATAGCTCCTTGATAGCAAGGAATGGTGGTGCATGGAATTTGATCATGCACTCCATCCAGAGGAGTGCATGGTTAACATGATGGAGTTGAAGGAGCTGGGTGGCATTGTCATGGCCCTAGGCACAATGAATGTAGCAATAGTTGTGGAGGTAGCAAGGCAAAATACAGTGAGGCTGATAAGGGTCTTGAGCTTGGATGTCTTTCTTGAGATTCTTCTTGATTGTTAATCCAGCTCTGATAGAATTCATCAAACTTGGGCCACCTTTGACAGTAGGATATGGTAGTAGCATCAATCATAATGATTTATCAATCATCAAAAAATAAAAGTTTAAACGCATGCACTAAAGCACCATAAATTTTTAGAAAATCTTCAATCATACTGAGATAGTAGCATTAACCATGATGATTCATCTATTAAATCATTAAAAATAAGTGTCCAAATGTTTTCAATGAAGCATCATGAATTATTGAAAATTCTTTAATCATGCAGAGCTACGAATACACAAACTACTAATCTCAAAATCTATACTCCGATACTATAAAAAGAAAGTAGCTTTGGTACCATATAGAATGGTATGTTTTTGTTGTAAATCAAACATATTGGCCTAATATCCAAGTAGCACTAATTAAAACAAGTAACAATAGTAGAAGAAAAAATATTGGAGCAAGAAAAATATATTAAAAATAATAAGTTCGGAGGCTACATTGACTCACCCTTTCAACTCTCTCTCATACCCGTAAAAGACAACTATATAAACTTATATAGAGAAAAGATTAATCATATGTTATAAAGATTAGAATTCTTGTCCCATATGAATTAAAAGTCGACTTATTCACTCAGTACAAAGTTTGTTAGAATGAAAAATATTTTTTATTAATACACGATAAAATTTGTTAAAATACAAACTACTCCCTAATTTTAAGAATGTTAGTAATAACTTCCAAAAAAACACATAGTAATGGCTTCATTAGAGTTTGCTAGTGAAAATTTAATGCAAAGGTTTAAGTACAATTTAAATAGATATTTCTATCAACTTATAAATATTGATAAGAAAAGATTTTTTGTATAATTTTAATAGATTATGGAGTGCAATTTCCAAGTTTTTATTTTTTTTTCAGCTAATGGTACCATGTCTTGCCTACCAAGGATGTTAGTGATTCTTGTAGTTGGCTTTGAAGAATGAATATCTAGTAAAATTGAAATGGCTTTATAAGAAGCTAAAAAGTATCCCAATAAGCTTTGCAAGTATTGGGGAGCAACATATTTAATATGAAAGTTAGGGGGAGGAAAAAATTCTCATTAAGCTTTTCAAGTACTGAAGAGCAACGTACTTAATATGAAAAATTAGGGAAGGCAAAAATTCTTATTAAGTAAACATACACACATAGAGAGAGAGAGAGAGAGAGAGAGAGAGAGAGAGAGAGAGAGAGAGAGAGGAGCTCATGTTATGTGTGTTTTGTCCCATATTTGTTAAGTGCTAAAGAAACTTTGGGTATTTATATATGGCCCAAAAAATTTAGATAATATTTCTAGCTAGTTTTTTTAGGTGAGGCCTCATATTACAAGTAGTATCAATGTAGGCCTAACTCATGATCCATATAGACTAGGCAAGATTTTAGATAAGATTTTTAAGACTAGTCAAGGGCCATGGTATTAGTGATTGGATTTAATTAGATTTAGGCTCTTAATTTAGCCGGTGTATGAGGCTTAAATAAGGAGAGTATGTGAGAGCCCGTGCTGCTATATTTAGTTTCATATCAGATTGAAAGCAAAATATGAGTCCCTACCGTGCTAAGGGATTCTCTCTTTTGTTGCTCTAAAATATCGATCTCCCTTAGCTAGCCATAGAAAATTCAATGCCAGATTACTACCTCCTTCGAATGGCCCTCACGATCTCGAGCCAACCTGTTTAACAAAACACTAACATGGTTAATCTATCAAGCAATGTGAGTCCATTAATTTTCCTTGAGATAATATTTTATAAACATAACTTTAACATATAACAATATCCGTGCAGAGTTACCCTGATCTTTAATTTCTCTAGCAAAACATTATTAGTTGCACCTGTAAGTTCTAATTTTTGTTTTTATCAAACATAGCCCATAATTCTTAGTGGAAAGTCTAACGGCAGCGTCTTGATTTTTGTATCAAAATGCAGAACTGGCACCTGGAATTCTCAAGGTTGAAAGCAAAATACGAGTCCTTAGAGCGCGCGCACAGGTTATTTTTCTTCTGAAGGCCATTAAAAATTCTCATCTAGATGCTCGGTATCTCTTAACATATTTCTGAAGCTACCTATTTGCAAACATGTTACCATGAAATATGGAAGAATCTAATTGCTAGCTCTTGTTTAGTCATTTGCTGGGAGAAGATCTTGAGTCCCTGAGTGTGAAAGCATTGCAGCAACTAGAACGACAACTGGAATCAGCTCTATCACGAACTCGGCAGAAGAGGGTATTGGCCGGCTGATAAATCTTTTCTTTTAGTTTTTATCAATCAGTTTTGGTTTACTTGTAGATCATGAAATTAGCTAAAGTTTCTATTTTGGAATTTATCAAGTCGTCTATTCTCCGGGACAAAGGATTGATAGGAAACAACCCCTGCTTTAGTGAATGAATTGACTACCAGGCATATTTGGGCTTGTCCCTTCATTGTTTGCTAGACAATTGGAACTTGGAACATATCCCTGCTTGATGCTTTGACACAGCGTTTTATAATTTTGTGTTGCTAGACAGACTACTTATCTTAGATGCATATGATATCATGTTTACATTTATCTATAATTGTTACTTTTGGTTAGTATAAGTTTATTAGCTTAGTCAGCTATGTCAGCTTCTCATGAAGGTTATTCTGCATATGGTATCTTGTGTTCTTATTCTTAACTCTCTGGTGCTGTTGGAGAGGTTATTACTATATGACAAGATTACACTCACTGCTTTAGTGCAGACACAGATAATGCTGGACGAGATGGAGGAACTTCAGAAGAAAGTAAGCCACTTAATATAAATCTATATTTAGAAAATAAAGTTAAAAAAATGAAATGGTGTATCTTATGCTTATTCAACATATCATGCAATGCTTTGTTGGAATTCTTCTTTCTTTGATGTATTATTTTCTTTTTTTTGAGAAAAAAATTCATATATTGATTACTATATCCTAAATTTTGTGGCAAGTTTTTTGGACATGAATTTCTGCGCCTTGTGAACTTTGTCCTAAGCATATCTTGGTTAACATTTTTCAGACTAGTTGATTGGCTTGGAAAACTTATGTCCTATAGAATATTTGCTGTGATCATTTCTGTGGTGTTTTTTTTTTTTAATACTTGAAAGAGCTGAAAAGAAAAGGTTTAGGAAAAAAAAACTGTTATTCCTGCTCTCTGTCATTGTTGGCTAAGGTTCCAAATGATGAATTCATATTGGTTTCTCAAAAAGTTTTGAAGGTTCTGATTTTGAGGGTGAGCACTTTCGTTCTTTTTAAAAGCCTGTATTTTGATCATTGTTTTACTCTCTTAATGAATCGGAAACTTCCTTGATGCATCCACAATGAACATGGAATTCAATGGCGACATCTGATATTCCCTTATGATTTCATTTGGTGAAAGAGTTGTTCTCACAGATGGTCAATAAAATTAAACACAGGAAGCTGAAAGAAGCAAGGGGTTGGCAATGGTAGTAGAAACCAGATATAACTCATCTGCATTTTTTATACCAAGGGTGGTTTTCGTAGCTTCACTTGATCAATGTCAGACATCAAGGATATAATGCAAGAGTTTGAGAGTGTCTGAACCAGACAAGCTAATATAGATTCTCTATAAGCCTTCAAATTGACTCTTGAAGATAATTAGACATGTATTAAATGCCATGGAAATTGAAGGAATATGGAAGTTGTCCTGAACTCCTGTAACGACCCGAGCCCACGGGCCCGTTTCGTTACAAGAAAGCAAGACGAACAAGCTCCACACCAACTTGGGCCACCACAGCCCAAAAAGGGATCCAATTGGTGCCTTGTTCTTTTTGCTTTACTACCTATAAACCACTTAACCAACTCCCAATTATCCGATGTGGGACTATTGGGAGGGGCATCACAATCTACCCCCTTACAGAGGCAACGTCCTCGTCGCCAGGGGCAATTGATCACAACCACCAGGCAGGCAGGATTCTAGAGATGGCTCCCACAAGTTCAAGAGGTGGCTTCCATCCCCATGGATGTAGCACTTTGTCCTGTGTGGCACTTAGCTCCTGCACTTCCGATTGGTGCGAGGCTCTGATACCATATTGTAACGACCCAGGCCCATGGGCCCGTTTCGTTATAAGAAAGCAAGACGGACAAGGTCCACACCAACTTGGGCCACCACAGCCCAAAAAGGGATCCAATTGGTGCCTTGTCCTTCTTGCTTAACCGGTTATAAACCACTTAACCAATTCCTAATTATCCAATGTGGGACTATTGTGAGGGGCATCACAATCTACCCCCCTTATAGAGGCGACGTCCTCGTCGCCAGAGGCAATTGATCACAACCACCAAGCAGGCAGGATTCTAGAGGTGGCCCCCACAGGTTCAAGAGGTGGCTCCCATCCCCCATGGATGTAGCACTTTGCCCTGTGTGGCACTTAGCTCCTGCACTTCCGACTGGTGCGAGGCTCTGATACCATATTGTAACGATTCGTTATAAGAAAGCAAGACGGATAAGCTCCACACCAACTTGGGCCACCACAGCCCAAAAAGGGATCCAATTGGTGCCTTGTCCTTTTTGCTTTACTACCTATAAACCACTTAACCAACTCCCAATTATCCGATGTGGACTATTGGGAGGGGCATCACAATCTACCCCCCTTACAGAGGCAACGTCCTCGTCGCCGGGGGCAATTGATCACAATCACCAGGCAGGCAGGATTCTAGAGGTGGCCCCCACAGGTTCAAGAGGTGGCTCCCATCCCCCATGGATGTAGCACTTTGTCCTGTGTGGCACTTAGCTCCTGCACTTCCAATTGGTGCGAGGCTCTGATACCATATTATAACGACCCGGGCCCACGGGCCCGTTTCGTTACAAGAAAGCAAGACGGACAAGGTCCACACCAACTTGGGCCACCACAGCCCAAAAAGGGATCCAATTGGTGCCTTGTCCTTCTTGCTTAACCGGTTATAAACTACTTAACCAATTCCTAATTATCCAATGCGGGACTATTAGGAGGGGCATCACAACTCCCTAGAGCGAAAGGCTAGAGACCGGTGCCTTATGTTCCCCTTCGAAGCAGAATTCTGAGGAATAATAGCAAAATGGAAAACATGGAGAACTTGTGGAGGATGCTGGAATAAGTATCTGTTCCTTTGACTCTACTGGTATGTGCAACAGCAGCGAGCCAGGTCGCAAGTCAGAAATGAGGTAGAGAATTCTCTGAGAGATTTTTCATGGATTAGAGATGAGCTGGTGCAACAGCCAATCTCAGCCGGAACAAGCTAAGAGATCCTAAAGATATGGGCAGTTAGAAAGTAGTTACCTGTCTAAATTGCAAAGTGGCATTTTGTGTAAAGAGGCAGTACGTATTCTAACTTATAAGGAAATTTTCTAGACTTATATAACTAGAACCAAATGTAAATTAATGATGCAATTCTGGCAGCTAATACAAAGAGGCCCTGTTCTCTTATTTGGAGGAGCTCATGTGAAGCTGGTGGCTTGGAAATTTTAGTTTTAACATGGTGTCCAGGCTTGAGAGAAAGACTATTACTGAAAAAGAGTACATGGGTTTTGGATATGCTACAAGGTAGTATAATTGAGATTGGGTTGGAGAATTTAGGTCTCCAGGTAGAGGCATTTGTAGTCAATTGCTGATAAAAGCGAAAATTGGAGAGGTGATTCAGAAAATGTCTGAACTAAACTGGCTGAAGTTGAATACTGTTGAAATGTATGTGTTTAAGATGAAGGAGCTAGTGTTGGGTCTGTATTGAGAGATGATATGGTGAGATCTTTATGAGCTTTAGCTGACTAGGACCAAGCCATAGATATAGAAGTTGTCATGCTCACTGCTGTTAGAGATGAAAATTTATTTACCATCACAGGTGTGGATTCATATAATTTAGATGAAATGTGATCGATATGCATTGTTAACTACTTGCAGGAGAAGTATTCTGGCTGACTCATGGATTTTTCACTAAAAGAGGCTTGCATCCTTCTTACTCAGTTTTGGAATGATGAAAACAGCTGCAGATTTTCTGGCAGAATGTGCTATTATAGGCAGCAGTTTTTTTCCTTTCTTTATGTCTACTCTGCAAGGATATCAGATAAAAGTTGATCTGATAACAGGTTGTTTGCAGTGATGCTGAACCCTTCTCTTTCTCTCCTTTGTTTTGTTTTGTTTTTTTTTGAGTTATGTGATGCACCTGTCTTCTTCTTCTTCTTTTTTCTTGGGCCCTGAATCATTTTAG
Source organism: Calamus simplicifolius (assembly GCA_900491605.1). NCBI lineage: Eukaryota > Viridiplantae > Streptophyta > Magnoliopsida > Arecales > Arecaceae > Calamus > Calamus simplicifolius. The sequence continues at coordinate 129,847 of UESW01001788.1, read as the reverse complement.
ACTGTCCTCAATAAGTAATTTGATTGCACATGGAGTTGTCATGCTCCAAGTAGATTCCTACCAAAAATATAATTTATATAGAAGACCATCAAACCTAAATATGTTAAGGGGATGTAGAGTCAGTTGTTGAATTCTCATATATTTACCATTTTCTAAGACTGTTGGCCAACTTTCCTTCAAACCATATAAATGTATGAATGGTTAAGATAGTATAAAGGATGCAGCAATATGGAATGTTATGTTGAGTTTAATCCTTCGCGATGATGATCTAGGGTATGTTGACGTAAGGATGATTAAGAAGAGTGTATTTTTGGGTGCATTAAGGAAGTAAGCTTCCATAGATTTCTGCTGGTCAGGTCCAATTTAAGTTTGTGTTTTATGATATTAGGCTTGTGACTTTTTAAAGTTTTCCCTGAACATTGTTGGATATCTTTTCCTACTCATGTTTTGGGCTAATTTTGGATGATGGCTTCTTAGGAGTCTGCATGGTTTGCTCATCCTTAATGCCTACTAAATTGAAGACATCAATTGGAGAGAATGGTCAAACGAAGTAACTTATAGATTTGCATTGATTTTCAGTATTTGAGTTACAGGATCCAGAAGAAATGTCATATTGCAGGGTTTGAAGATGGGAAGGCTTGAAAATTCAGAGTTCCATAATGGAGATAGAGCCATTTATATAGCTAGATTTTTATCTTCAAATATCAAGGTCTTGCATCCCATGGTATGCCTTCCTATCGTTAGCATAGCCAAGGATAGAACATGCAGTGAAACCCCAGTATCTGCTCATGTTTCACTGTATTAGAGAATACCTATGTCAACATGGGTTGATATTGTGCAAAATACCATATATTGATAGATATGAAACTTTGCAACTGATACATGGGCTGTCATATGAGATGGTAGATCAACTTGCAATGAAGGTTCAATAATAAATCAACTCACAGTGAAAGGGATCAACAACATGTTTTTGTTGAATCCCTACTTTTTAATTAGTCCCTGGATTATTTTTACAAAGCAGAAAGAAATATTTCTGTTCTAAATGAGTAATACATATATCATCACTCTTAAGTTCCACAAGAGGAAGTTAGTTTGTGGACGGTTCACTAATTGCCGACAAGCCTTGATGTGATTATGATTTAAATGATTGTTTTTATATTATGCATTATTTTGACTTTAAAAGAAATAAAAAGCAATTTGGCCTATTTACTAGCAACTTCTTACTCTACATATCTAAAAGGGGGAAAAAATGCAAACACTTTAACTCTAGCTAGTAGGTCTCCCATCTATTTAAGTTTGATTTTATGGATCATCTAATGCTCCTTCAAAATTTAAGAAACAATTTATAACTATCCAAAAAAAGTAACCCCTTTTTGTGAGTCAAAGCAACTCTACTAGAGATTAGGCCCTGCCATGAAACCTAAATGGCACTTGGAGAAGGGAGACCTACCAAAATCTGGACAATAATATTTGAGGAAAAACTTCAGTACAAGGAGCTGCATCCACAATAGCCATGTTGAGATACAATCTCCATGATGCATGAACTGATATATTGCAATTTCTAAGGAGAATTCATTCAGTGTATTTGTAGTTTCTTTGACATCATTTGCAATCCTGTCCATGATTTAGAATCAAACTTATGGCCATACACTTTCTCCCATACTTCTATAAATATCAATTTCTATTTTCAGCTTTGCAGTGTTCTGTGATGCCTAGGTACAATCTTCATGTAGAAATTCTTAGAATGCCAACTTGTTGAATGTTTTCAAATTTTTAGCACCATCTGCAACTTCTTTCTTTTGGTGAAGCACTTTGCAAGAAGAAAATTAAATTATTATCACATTGTAAATTGACATTTCATCAAAGATTTATATTACCTTAGAGTGAAAAATGCATCCTCTATAGAGAGAGAGAGAGAGAGAGAGAGAGAGAGAGATCTGATTTTACTTTTTCATTTTGGCATTTTATGCGTATAAGCCCTCCTATTATAGACTAATTGCATATAAAATCCTCTTTTGTGGATATTTGCAAATCAAGACGTCCCTTCTCTCAGAAATTGCACAGTAGGGCCCAACTCAACTTTCTTTAGTCATGTGAAATATTTACCGTGTTCTTTCCCATTCCTCCACCCACTTGGCCCCTTGGTACTTCTTAGTGAAAGGACATTGCATCTGAACGCCATCTTCTCTGAATTCAAAATAGAATTAAGATATTGGTTATAACAGATGGCAGTCTTCATATTTTTTTTTTTTTTTGTGGGAAAATGGAGAAGTCAGAGACTTCCCCATAAACGATGAGTTGAGAATCACAAGTGGCTCCCTGGCAAGAAGCTTTAGAGGGAAAAATGAGATAAAAAGGTGCAGTAATCTGCATATATATATAACAGAAGGATATTTATATTCAATTAATCTATAAAGGAAGGATTACATGCTATGAAAAAAAAAAAAAAAACCCTTAATTCTATCGTCTATTCAAATTCTGAAAAATTGGGCTAGAATACTAAGCTGTTCTGGGTAGATGTAATATATACCTGAGGTCATGTAAGATCATCCAACCTTGCAAATAACGTTAAGGTTGGCAAGCTTTTGACCTCTACAACCACTCCGCCTGAATCTAGACACCTAATGAAACTCAGAGAGAGGCTTTCACCAGCTAGTCAGATTCAGCTTGGTTGTTCTATCCCTGTAATCAGGTCAGGTTTGGGGTCAAGGTTTTCTTATCTGACTTGAATCTGACCCATTTATAACCTGTCTGAATCTAAACAGTTCTATTCTGTATCTACCAACCTGCTTAAATAAATGGGATTTGAATAGAAGTTTTCCATAATTGGTTGGCTTCTAGTCACTATTTATTATAGTTGGCATGGGATCCATGGCGAGTTTTCCTTACTCAACCTAATAAGATAGAATCTAAACCCATCCAAGACTATAGTCCAGTTCCATCCTGATAAATAACCATAGGAAGCAAATCCAATCATTCTGATTTACTTATAAAATAATTAGAGAACTATTTTCTTTAAGTTTTCTGATGTTTAAGCTCAGGCTATTGGTTGTAACTAAATTACATATTGTTATCATGATAATATCTAGATGTTTAAAATGGTCATGTTATTTTGCCGTTATTTTGATTCCTTTTACCATGTCATGATATGAATAACATTTAATTTGTGTGTTAAACTGTCAGGAGCGTCTTTTGGAAGACATGAACAAGCAGCTCAAAAATAAGGTTTAGTTTTAATCAGACAGAGCACTTGCAATTTAATTCTTTTGTAGCTATTAGTGTACCATGGTAAATGCATTACTGTACTTTTTTTTTCAGCTTGAGGTTGGAGGATGCTCCTTAAGAGCCATTCAAGGATCTTTGGAAGCTAATGTCATGGTTGAAGGCAATCCATTAGCCTTGCATCATCCTCAGTCTAATATGATGGAGTGCGAACCCACTCTCCAAATAGGGTATGGTTCTTTTCCTGTCGCATTTTGTGGGTGACAAGATCAGGAAGTCATGTGCTATAGTTGATGGAGCCTTATGAGTTGAATCACTTGATCATTTGGATTGATCTTCAAAAATTTTGAGATCTGTTCTTCTATATTTTTTTCCCAAACTGCAGAAATAGACTGTTCTTACAAGAGTTGTTCTATAGGTATCACCACTTTGTCCCTCCCCAAACATCCAACGCAAGGAACAGTGCTGGTGGAAACAATTTCATGCTGGACTGGGTTCCTTGAATCGTTTGAACTAAGCCAGTATAATATTATATGTTTGATGTGATCTCTGATGGTAGACATAGGGTACCAAGACCAGTATTTAAAGACTACGGTGCCTTCTTGATGAAAATAATGACTTAAAATCTTTAATCAACTGTCTATTTGCTTAAGTTGTACTTTGGTATTCTGTTGTATCAGTCAGAAGTGTATTAATTTTCTATTTGTGATTTGTAAATGCTCACTGCATAAACATTGTGTAATAATTCTCGTATTTAAAAAGCATTTTCAGTGATGTGGTAATTAAACCTTAAAAGCATTATTGGTGGAGTGTGATGAATAGGTGCAAAATTTTGTGCTGAAAATTTTTGTGCAAATCTCAACTTAACCAGTTGATGTGTTATGACAATCTGCTCTCTTTACTTCTTGTTTTAACTTGCAGTCTTTTGATGGCATTCAATTTGATTCTTCCTGTTATATGGCATGTCAGTATTGAGAATCTTTTAAGGTTAGAGACTTATGCTCTGTTTGGATAGAAAGAAAAGTGGAAGGAAAGAAAACTGGGTGGAGAGAAGTGGGAGGAAAAAAATTGGAAAGAAAAAATTTTCTCTTTTTCTGTTTGGATGAATGGGAGGAAAATGAAAAGAAGAGAAAAGTTGATAATTTACAATGATAATAATGTCTTTATTATAAATGATTAAAAAATGCATCAATTTTTTTTGTTGAAGGATCAATATCGGAATAAAAAAATGAAAGAGTACTTTGAGTTTTCTCTCCGAAATCTTTCTGTTTTAGAGAGAAAAATTTTACGTGGAGCCCATCACATTTTTTTCTCTGTTTTCTCCTCTAGTTTTCTTTCCTCCCTACTTTTCTCACCATCCAAATAAGATAAACTTCATTTTCTCTCCTGTTTTCCCTTTTAGTTTTTTTTCCTCTTTACTTTTCTCTCCATCCAAACAGAGGCTTAGAGTTAGCATATCTTCAAACTAGAGTCATCTTCTAATGTGACTCCATTCTCTTTGAAGCTGTGTGACTGCATTCGCACACTCAAAGTTGTACTACAGAAGACACTAAAGTGAAATGACTAAGACTGTATCCTTCCCGCAGGCCTATGAGATCAACTTCTCATCATTAAACCTTATGAGAATTGATCCATCATCCATCTAGGACCAATGTGAGAAATACATGAGTTCTGCTCTTAAATGGGTCTCAAGAGCCAGGATTTTAATAGGCTTACCAACTTTCTGGAATGTTTACCCAAAGATCCTGCTTTCTAATGCATGTATGCATACCATTTTCATGTCATACAAATCTACCAGCTCCCTTTCAAAAGTGATGCAGCATGTGGAATTCTTCCGGGTCACAGTGCCCGGTGCTACTTCCTATCCAAGCAAAATTTTGCTCTGAAATTTCAAATGTTTACCCATGGTGCCAAAGTGAAACACCCTAAGCTAGTCTGTCAGTCCAATTAACTTGTTAACGGACCAAAACAATGTGGCCTAAAAAAAAGATAATTGGTAGCAGGTGAACTTGAGTTATAAGCACATAACACTGTTCTTTTTCATTCGAAGTAGAATTATTTTTGGGGTATTACAATTTTTCTCCCTTGTAATGCGACGTTTTAGTCACATGCCATAAGCTAATAAGAATCTATCCCTGAGCCGGATCGATGCTACAAAAGTGGCTCCATGCCATGACGGTCTGGTACCATTTGTAACGCTCCAAACCAATGTGCTAGTCCAATTAATTTATTAGCAGACCAAAATTGCGTGGCTCAAAAATTTGAAAGAAAATTAATTAATAGCAGATAAATTTGAGTTATAAGTATATAATATATTTTTTTATTTTATGCGAAACTATTTTTTAGGATATTACATAAAGAAAAACCTAGTTTAGGGTCAATGCATCTATGCGGTAATCTGGTCATCCCTTTTATTTGCCAACCAAGGGAAAAGAGCAATATGCTTTTAGAAGTGCTACAGAGCAATTTTCTCATCCATTGTTGCCATCAAGCCGTTTGCACTGACACCACGCGGTGCAATCCATTGCATCACCCAAATTGAAGCATATCTAACAAATATTTTTCTTCCTCTATTCTAGAACCAAAGGCACCAGCATTTATTTATTTTACTTTGGAAGTAGAACTCGTCATACAATACTATCAAATATTTTATAGGAATGAATAAACAACCACATGGTCCATAAATCAAGTATGGAAGGAACTGCACTATCAATTAGATCACTGTACATACGCGATTCAATTATTCAGATAAAGGGGGAAAAAGTACAAATATCCAAATGCTATGAAGCATTTGATCCAGTTTACCTAGTCCTCTACAGGACCACTGATGCCTCTCACCTACTAGCTGACAATATCCTGATAAGCATGTCTCATGATCATATCAAAAGCTTCACATCAAGCCAACAACAGCTATCCCTTTCTCTTCCCTTCCCAGGGGCAACAATTGGGCTCTACACAATGGGCAAGTGACCTGACCCAAGTCCACCCACTTATCTATGCACCCCTTGTGGAACACATGAAAGCAGTTGCCAAGCTCCCTAACCTCATGCCATGCCTCCAATGCTCCCAAGCAAACAGCACAAGCGGACTCCTCTCCTTGAGCTGAACTCTTCTGAAAGCTCGAGAATTTGACGACCGGAATCCTACTTTTGACGGCCAGAGGGGTGGTCGGAGCAGTCGATGGAACCGAGAAGTCACTTGCCGAGAGAGGATAGGCATAGTCTTCCGGCAACGAGGTAAAGCCAAGATAGAAGAGGACCATAGAGAGGGAGAACTTTAGGAGGTCGAGGAGTTGGACTACAAGGATTAGAGGCTTTGGAAGGATAACACAATAACAAACAGAAGGGAAGCCCATGATGGAGTTGGAGAAGATATGTTTTCTTGTCTTTTTTGGAGAAAATATTAGAAGAGGTGGGTGACAAAGGAACAAAGGGTGTGGGTGGTGACAAGGAGAGGATGGAAAGGGGGTGAACCGTGGGGTCTATAAATAGGAGGAGATGGTTGTTGTGAGGTTGGGAGGAGGAAGGGGAGGTTCTTTTGTTAGCAGAGGAGGAGGAGGAGGCTGTTGACAACCCATGTGCTCTCCGTATCCTTTACGGTACGAAGGAGTCGGAGGGCTTCTCAAACGCTGCGTCCTCTGGGACGGCCAACCATTGGCTCTGCTAAAGGGCCATTGATTGAGGGGACCTTAGTGTGGGTAAACAAGAACAATGATATGATAGCTTACATCATCAAATTAAACACTGGTGGCATGCATGCGATTATGTGCTCAACATTGTTATTTAATAAGATATTATGGCAATTACTGAGACTGTTAACACCATGATTTGGTGGAGATTTGTCAAGTTCTGTGCCATTGGAATTGTTCTTCTTTGTCAAAATTAGTTGATGGGAAATGGACCATAGAATAAAATCTTTACGGTTGGAGTTAGTTCAATGGATCTATAAGAGTTTTAATAATACCAACATAGTTGACGACATTTAATTTATATGTATTAAAGTATGTATTAAAGAGCCACAGAATTATTGAGGATAGAGAAAAGGAATGAAGTACAAGAGGAAGGGGACTGCAATGAATGCTTCTTGACTGAAAAAGTTTCAAAGGTAACTTCTTGAATATTTTTTACTGATTTACCATGGCCTTCCTCAATTATTTAACCCATCTTCTACAGCAGCTACCATGACCCACTACAGCAGCATATATAATGGCTGGATCTGGAGCCTTATCCATAAAGCATCCATAGGTTATTGGTATCTATGACATTCATTCTTCATACGCTGCTATATATATGTTTTTAAGCTGTCATAATATTAAAACTTACCAAGGTGAAACAAAGGAAAGAGGAAAATTATGACTAAAATAATATTTCTACTTTTTTTTAAAAAAAAATTCAAAAGGGAGGCAAGCCTCAGGCTTTATTAGCTTCACACATAAAATGGATTAATAAGTTAATCAAAAAAATATTATTTTAACTCTTTAATTTTGTATAAGTATTCCTACTTTTTCTATTACCTAATTAATATGGGATCAAAAAGTAGAAAACTTACTATCTCTATTTAAGCACTGAGATATAAGTTGATATTGATATTCAAATTCAATAAAATTTAGTCACGATAGGTTTCATTTATGCAGAAAGCATCCATTTCAGAAGCCAATCTAAAGATTGATTTTTTTTTTTTTTTTCTCTCTAGAAATATGTGAGGTAGAAAATACAGGGAGCTAATAATAGGCCTAATATTATGCAGCAATGGTGGCACTTCATGAGCCATGAACAACAGGCTTTCAATTAAGGTGACAGCAAGTAGCAGGTAGAATTGTCAAATATTGGGTCTTAATCAGCTTCAATGTTTGTTTGTAACTTTGGTGAACTCCATGATTGGTTCAATTGACCTGAGAAACTTCCTCAAGACTCTTTGGGAGGCACAACAGAGAAGCCTTGGTTTATATGTTGCGTGACAGGGAAACGCAGTTAAACTCTTAACATATAAATTGGTGGCAGTACGCCAGAAAAGGCGGACGGTGCATGCATTTGTTTCGTCCCCAGCCTTGGATTCATTAACCTAAAGGCAGCACTCTGTTTTCAGCACTCTGTTTATATAATAAAACAGAGGAATTCTCACCCACTTTTCCGACAGTGGATCATGGACGGCCCCGCCAAGCCACGTAGAAATCCTCGAGGTTCAGTGCGAGATGGTCGGTTGAGCGAATCCTAGCATCATTTTACCTGGAAAACATTATTTAAGGAAAGGTAGCTTTCTTAGGTCTTCTCATGTTTAATTAAATAAAAGATGTGGCATTAGTGGAGGCACTGTCACGTTGCAATTAGGACATTGTTAATGATGTAAGCCTTGTTTTGGTGCACATAAGGAGGGCCTTGGTGGAATGATGAGAAGAAGAAGAAGGGCAGTTGTGACGTTTACTGCAATTTAGTGCTGCTAATATGCATACATGCGTGCATTGAGTGGATCCCTTTTAATAGTTGGTGTTTAATGATTAAAGTAAGAAGGACAAGTGTTGAAATGCAAGTTTTGTTGATGTCATTATAGTGATCCCACCCTTGGTGCAAATAACATCATAAAGACAAAAGGGGAGAGGTTAGAAAAGGTAAGTGATCATAGAAGAAATGTTTTGATGACTCTCTTTTCCCCAAATTGCAAGGTAGCCTTTCCCATGTTGGCTAATAGAATTAAATAATAACATCCGCATTATGTTCTTAAATAAACTAGGTGAATTCCTTAATGGTACATATATCAACAAATCATGCATGTTTGAACCTTTGGTTGAAGGGGGATGGATGCCTATAACATAACTATTTATAAAAATCATAAAGATGTTTTTGTTTGACATTGTAATTATTAACGAAATATACTATTTTTTTTATTTGGATAGATATAATAAATTAAAAACTAGGCATTATATCTTTCAATAATATCATAATTAGGGATGAGCCTAAGACAAGTTGGATCAACCTTGAGGCTATAACCAGCTTAATCATAATTAGAGATATCTTTCAATAATATCTCTACTTTTGTCATTGGACCTTGGCCAGTAATGGCGTTGTTATAACATCTTCCAATAATAGACAAAAGCAAACTGATTAATGTCCTGGCAATCAAGGCAAAATTATCAACCTCTTCAGCATCTCCTCAGATTTACATGCTTTTATATCACACCAGGATAAACAAAAATACGAAATCAACATTTAAAAAACCCTTGCCCTGTTGTTATTCCTAAATGTACAGGTACATTTTCATGAATAGCAGCTGATAAATAATGGCTGTCACCAAGTTGATGGCAGTATTGGGCCATCCCAGCTATGGAATTATTGTGCAATCCCATCACCTCTAGCGAGTGCTTGCTGAACGTGGGTCCTGTCAAAAGGACACGGCCAACGAGTGGACCTGGGGAGCCCAGCCAGCAAGTTTCTCCTCCATAAATTCTCCTCTGCTTTCCAAAACCAAAAAAAAAAAAACACACCATTGCTACTTGTTCACATTGTGAGCTTATTAGCTACATTTCAAGCTTTAGCCGCGGTTCTCATATATATATATATATATATATATATATATAATGTATCAGATTAAGTGAAAGAATGATCATGGACCGATAATGTGCATGGTTAATGTTAATGCGTGTAAATAAACTAAAGCAAATGAAAATTTATTTCAAAATTGCAAGAAATATCAAGGATGAGAGAGTAAGTGCTTACGATGATTACTTATAGATTTTTTTTTTTTTTTGTACAAACGGACGATCACACTAATCTAGCGCGAGTCAGCCCAGATAGATCAGAGTATAAAATTTGCAAAGGAGCAGGGCAGGGGTCACTCGGCGTCAAAATCCATGGACCAGAAAGCAGAGCCACTGAAGCAGCAATCAGTCCGCCGCCGAGTTGGCTTCGCGATATATATGACGGGACTGGACACAATCAATCTCCCGCAGAATAGCCCAAATATCCAACAAAATCGGATTAGACAGAGCAGGAGGGCAATTCTGCGTCTGGATCCAAGCAATAACCGACATGGAGTCGCCCTCAATACAAATCCTAGCATGAAGAACCCGATTTTGTTGTATATGCCTAACTATTCTCTTCATTTTTTTTTTTTAATCACTTTTTTTTCTCACTTTTCATCACCATCCCTCTCTCCCTCCTAAGAAATAAGTCTCATTACATTTTTGCTTTTATCCATCAAAAACTCTCTCTCTCTCTGAAGAAAATTGAAGGGAGGACAATAAGCAAAGCCATGCAGATATTTTTAGGAGCAAAAAATATTGAATGGTCAAGATAATCAGTTAACTTACTAAAATATTATGAATGGCTGTACTTTAATAAACGGTTAAGATGATATTATTTTTTATCATTGGTCCTTCTTTTTGGCAATAATATACCTTCAAATTATGATTTAAACTAATGAATTATTTCATGATGGTAGGAGATGTTGATTTATGGCCTTAGTGGACTAGGTGGAGACATGCCATTCGGCCGCGTCTAATGGTCATGCATGTCAAGTTTAGCCCGACATCTCTTGGATGGCAGGTAACTTACAAATTAGTTTTGTGGTCCCATCTCAACCAAGTCGGAAACTAAGGTCCAATTTGGTTCCTAATTTAAAAAATTATTTTTAAAAGCATAAATTAGATTTAAAATTTGAATTATACTTTATTAATTTTTAGTATTCAAAAATATGCTTGGTTGATATTTTTAAAAATAATTTTTAAACTTAAAAATAGTAAAAATTTGTTTGAGAAAGGTCGCACGAAGAAAGAAGAAGGCGAACCCATAAGTTTCAAACATTTTGAGAAAGGAAGGATGAAATCTTGAAAACGTATGAGATGAATTTGAACAAAACGTCACTCCGATATTTTTAAATTTTTAGGATCGTTTTGAAAAAGTATTTTCGAAACTGGTTTGATCAAACACATTTTTCATGCTATGAGTTCGGTTTCTTATTTTTAAAATAAAAAAAATTTAATCCAAATCTACTGCCAAACTGATCCTAAGCCTTCAGGGGCTTTTTCACAAAGTTTCAAGGATTTCTTATTTCACTCAAAATTGAACCTCTATTCTTTTGCCAATACCATCTGAACTAAAATTGATAATATTTGGATCCAGTCAAAAAATTGGATTCAATATTCCATGATCCAATCAACGAGTTAAGGATCATACTGCATGAATAATTAAAACAAAAGAACTATTATTCATAATGATAAATAAAATTATTTTTTCATAAAATTTAACTAATTTAATAACTTTAAAATTTAGACCTTTAAAATTAAATATTTTATTGATCAAAAAAATAATATCTATATTAATATTTGAAATTAATCTCAATTAAAATAATTAATTTGAATCATTTAGATTGGTTAAAAAGAGAGAGATGAGAAAGACATATCGGTTAGAAAGAGAGGAAGAATGATTTAGTCCTCAAAGATCAAAGAAATTTAAAAATAATATTAAATTTAAATTATATTAGTTGAAAAGTAATTTTAAAAAATATATAAAATCAGTTTGACCGAATCAGCAAAAAAAAAAAAAAAAAAAATCAATTGTCTCATATAACTTTCATCAATCAAATATAAAATCGGATCAGTTAAAAAATAGGATTAATCAAGAGCTTAATTTATTGGTTATCAAATCAGTTAGTCCATCCAAGTTTTATACTTCTATGGCCCAAGCAATTTCCTTAATAACTACATAATAACTGAGGTAATATGAGTTGCATAAGTTAAAGTTTTTGAAATGTCTAAGGAGCAAAGGAATTTAATTTTTTTAAAACATTATTGTACAGGGTCATATATGTGATTTAATCAAAACTAATTTAATTAAAATTTACTTAGGGTCACTAAAGACTGATCATGTGACATATAACTATTTTTTAAATTTTAATAGCTATTTAAACTGCAGTAGCAAGGTGCAAATTAAATCATAATTAAAGAATAAATTATATTTTTTAGTTTAAAAGAAAAAGCGCTAGTATACCAGGTGGAATTAATCTAAAGTTTTTAGTATAGCAAATTATACCTGAGAGGTATCAAAATATTGATCAAAGAAGAAGGAAAAAAAAACTCAAAATTACTGTGATCCATGGACCATCCATTATCAACAATGATTAAACCTAAAACCCAATATTTTTAATCAATTCCAATATAACTACTTCTACTAAAAGTTTCTTTCTCGTAAAACGATCATAGCAAACTTTTTTAATATATAAAATAATGGATTATTCGCGAAGCAGGTCCTCATATAAAACTCTACACAAGAAAAATATTCTAACTTAATAAAAAATTTAACATAAATCTTAATAAGAAAATTTTATAAAAAGACATTTCAAGTTACCAAACAATTCAAGACAAATCCTGAAAAAAAAAATTACAGAAAAGAAACTTCAACTCAATAACAAGTTTCAGTCAAATTTGAGAAAACATCCTTACCAAGAAGCATCCATTAATTGACTTTATATTAGACTCAGAAGATACCCTAAAATTCTCTATTTTCCACTATGGCAACTAGAGTGCTTTCCTATTGACGACAGGTTTTGTGGAGAGGTAGCAACCATGCATGGTACGGCATATGAATCCCGTTGACTTCTGTAAACCTTTTCTGACATGATATTGAAACCACGGGAGGCTCGGCCTTGGCACCTGGCTTCCACATGGGCCGATGAATATCTGCAATTGTCACGTAGTCTATCAGCCTCTGTAATTCCGTATGGTTACTATTAATTACGATGCATGTTCAATATGATCAGACTCACTTACTATCTATGGTACAGCACCTGATAAAGAGATAATAGGCCAGGCTACCCCTAACAAACTCAAGAACGATTGCGATCTATCCCTGTCAGCCTTGCCGCCTATCCTCTGCCAGACGAAGACATCTCGGATTCAACTAACTTCCAAAAAAAATATAAGGGGGACTTTCGAACATGTAAAGAATCTTTGCTCATAACGAGAGGAGAGATTTGAACGCCAAGTTTTTTTTGGGCTAAGCCTTTTAGTCCGTTACTCATAACTATTTTTCAGGTCACTCACTTGAGCATCGAAGGGTTTCCACCGGAGCAACCGGTCCTCGGGGACTTCCTTGCAGGATTCCTGCTCGGGGAGGAGGCGTTTGAAGATTCCTGGACCCGTCTTCACCATCCTTTGGATCCTCACCTTTGCTCGATGTTCGAGGAAAGTGATTTGGTGACAACAGATTGGTGCACCAGGTAAGGGGACATGCGAGAGGACAAAGAGATAGAAAGCTTTAAAACAATCAACTACAGACCTCCACTCCCCTTAGGAACGGAGAGATGGCGGTGACAGGCACTCGGGAGATTTTCACAGGCCACGCTGGGGGGTATGGTCAAGGGCCTGAGCAGCGGAAAACCAGTCTCCCTGCTCCCTAGGCCAACCTTCCCGCTCCACCTTCGCTACCACCTCAGGACGACCGAATCGCTGCCCTTACCTTACAAGTCCAATCACTTGTGGCGGCGGTTTGTGACCTGCGATAATAGCCAGCAACCGCGCAGCGGCATCCAAGGATACCTTCGCCGGATGGGGGACCACTCAGCCCAGTCGGCAATCCACCCATGGAAGAACTCTTAAGGAGGATCTCCACGCCATTGCGTTTCACCCAGGCATCACTGCTGGAAGGTCTCTAAGAGGCCCCGGACGTCCTCCGGCCATTCTGATGGTTCCCCTAAACGATAGCATGGGAAGGAGACTGAGCAAGGGCATCACTATCGGCATCGCCCCTCCCCGTCCTCGGGGTATTCAATGGAGGGTCCTTCGACAGTCAGATCGCTCGCTAGGCCGATAGATGGCTGGATGAGTACAACCAGCGGCTGGACAAGCTCAGTCGCAGGATCACTAACCAGTTGAAGGTGGACTACGACAGCCGCCCCCCACTATCCCACCATATTATGGAGGAGCCAATCTCAAATCGGTTCCGTCTCCCCTAGCTGGACCCTTATGACGACACTACTGATCCCCTAGACCATCTGGAGAGTATAAGGTCCTCATGCAAGTTCAGGGGGCAGCCGACTCCCTCCTCTGTATCGCTTTTCCTGCCATCCTTCGAAAGGCTGCGCGTGCTTGGTACTCCCGTTTGTCGCCATGCAGTATCAACTTCTTCCGACAGCTGGAGAGGGCCTTCTTGATGCACTTCGATGCATGCTGGAAGATCCCTCAGGTGGCCGACAGCTTGTTCGCCGTCCGGTAGAAAAGCAGCGAGTCACTGAGGAACTTTGTGGCCCAGTTCAAGGAGGCTTCACTCGAAGTAAATAACCTCGATAACTCTGTGGCCACTTTGGCCTTGAAGCGAGAGCTTTGCCCCTCCCATTTTGCCTACTCCCTCGATAAGAAACCCCCCAATTCTTATGGTGAGTTGCTGAGCCGTGCACAGAAGTACATCTGTGCTGATGAGGTAGACTCTTCTCAAAGAGAGGCTGATGAGGGACCCAGCAAGAAGCAGACCCATCAGGAGCCTAGTGGAACTCGTCCTAGGAGGCCCAAGCCTCCTCGTCAACCAGACAACTAGCCCTAGACTCTCGCCCTCAAAAAGGAGCACTTCACTCCTCTGCTCGCCCCGATATCCCATATCCTAATGGAGATCGACGGCAAGATCTATCTCAAGCATCCCATCCCCATGAAACCAGGAACCCCTCGCGATAAGAATCTCTACTGTCATTTCCACCGGGATCATGGCCATGATACAGAGGATTGCCATCAACTGAAGAAGGCGATCGAGGACCTCATTCAATGGGGTTATCTGGGAAAGTTTGTCCAGAGGGGGAACCCAGCTGAATCAAGCTCGTTGGCACCTCCACCTATCCAGGCCAGCATCGACAATGCCCCAACTAAGAAGATGGTGGCCATGATTTCTTAAGGGGCAGGAGGTACTACCAAAGGCCATGGAGGGGTGAGGGAGTAGATACTATGATCCCCTTCTTTAAAGGGGACTTAGAGGGGGTTGACAATCCTAATGATGACAGCATCGTCGTGTCTATGATGATCGCAAAACACCCTGTAAAAAGAAACCCTGTTGACAGTGGAAGTTCCGTAGACATTCTCATTTACAATGCCTTTGTTCGGATGAGCTTATCCCTCAATTCTCTCTAGCCTATGACTATGCCCTTGATGGGCTTTACTAGAGATTTTGTGAAGATGGAGGGAGAAATCACTCTCCCAGTCATGATTGGGACACCACCATGCCAGAGCACGATCTTCATGAAGTTTCTAGTTATCCAAGTCCCCCTGGCCTACAATGCCATACTCAAACGACCTGGCCTGAACCTCTTGGATGCCATCATCTCCACCAAGAGGCTACTTGTAAGGTTCCCCACCAGCAGAGGGGTCGGAAAGATGCATGGGGAGCGGAGCCTGATGCCACTCTATTGTCACATGGCTCCCAACCGCCAGGAAGCTGTTGCTTCACCGATGCCAGAGCTCCTTGATCCCAGAGACTTAGAGAGAAGGGCAGAGCCGACTGAGCGCTTGCTGACCTTCTCGATTGGAGAGGACCCAACAAAGACGATCTGAGTCGAGGCACTTCTCTCTGAGGAGGCAAGAGACCAGCTCCTTGCCTTCATATTGACCAACTCGAACATCTTCATTTGGTCGGCGTCAGATATGCCAGGCATACCGATGGAGGTGATCACCCATAAGCTTAATATCGATCCAGGGTGTCGGCCAATCCGACAAAAGAAGAGAAGCTTTGCTCCGAGTGGCAGAGGGCCATTAACGAGGAGGTTCTCAAGCTAATTGCCACCGACCACATTCAAGAGGCACACTATTTGGATTGGCTGACTAATGTGGTGATGGTTCGTAAGGCCAATAAAAGCTGAAGAATGTGCGTCGACTTCACCGACCTCAACAAGGCATGCTCCAAAGATAGCTTCTGCTGCCCAGAATTAACCAGTTAGTGGACGCTACATCTAGCCATGAAACTCTCAGCTTCATGGATGCCTTCTCGGGGTACAATCAGATAAAGATGGACCCGACAGACAAGGAGGCCACTTCCTTCGTGACCGAGAAGGGTGTCTACTGCTACAAGGTGATGCCCTTCAGCCTGAAGAATGCTGGGGCCACATATCAAAGGTTGATGAATAAAGTCTTCAGGATCAAATCAGGTGCAACATGGAGGTGTACATGGATGACATGCTTACCAAAAGCATCCGCATTAACGACCATGTTGCTGACCTGACGAAGACTTTTGGTAACCTCTGTCACCACCAGATGAGACTAAACCCCGGAAATGTGCCTTCGGAGTCACGGTGGGCAAGTTCCTGGGTTTTATGGTGACACAGCAGGGAATCGAAGCTAATCCAAAGAAGATCAATGCCATCATTGACATGAGCTGCCAGCTAATAAGAAGGAAGTGCAGTGGCTTACCAGGAGAGTGGCAGCCCTAAGCTGCTTCCTATTGAAGTCAGCAGAAAGATACCTATCCTTCTTCAAATCCCTATGCAAGGTCAATGGCTTTAAGTGGATGAAGGAGTGCTAGAGATTTTTCAAGGGATTGAAGGAGTTCCTATCGATCCCGCCGCTGCTGTCCAAGCCAAGGGAGGGCGAAAAACTCTTCCTCTACCTCAAGGCATCCCCCGAGGTGGTCAGCTCTGTGCTCATTCACGTTGATGCCGACGGGATGTAAATGCCTGTCTACTACACCAGCAAAGTGCTTCACGATGCAAAGACCATGTATTCCAAAACTGAAAAAAATATTTTTTCTCTGATCATCTTTGCTCAACGTCTCATGCCTTACTTCCAAGCCTACCCGATCATGGAACTCACGGACCAACTGCTTAGGGTGATTTTGTCCCATCCTAACACCTTCGATTGGCTGGCGAAGTGGGCCATCAAGCTTGGGGAGTTTGACCTGTCGCTCTGACCAAGGTCGGCCATGAAGTCCCTGGTCTTGGCGGACTTTTTGGTCAAGTGCACCTGGACCGGAGAGCAACCGAAGGAGCCCCATGTGGTTCCCTCGGACACTACGTCCGAGAGGGGTAGGGAAGACTAGATTCTTCATGTGGACGGTGCATCGAATTCCCAAGGGAGCAAGGTGGGCCTCATCCTCGCGAGTCCGAGAGGATAGTGGTGAAGTATGCCCTTCGGTTCCTTTTCCTAGCCACTAATAAATAGGCCGAGTACAAAGCTTTGCTGGTAGGAATAAAGCTAGCCAAGAAATTTAGAGTAAGGCACCTCAGAGCCTTCACCGACTCCAAACTCATTTCTGGACAAGTCACCGAGGAATATGAGGCCGGGACCCCATCATGCTCCGCTATTTGAGTAAGGTCTAATCACAAACCTCATTTTTGCTCACTTTAGTGTCAGCTACATCCCTAGGGACGAGAACACTAGAGCTGACGCCTTGTCCCGGCTCGCCACCTCGGCCGATAGGACCCTAGGGAGGACCTACGTGAAGCATTTGAAGGCCCCGAGTGTTGATGCAGTGGAGGAAGCTCTACTAGTCAACCAAGAATCCACCTGGATGGATGCTTACGTTCGATACCTCACTGATGACACTCTTCCTATAGACCTCATGGAGGCCAAGCTACTCAGATGGCAAGCTTCTAAGTTTCTGGTGCTCGATGGACAACTATATCGGAGGTCTTTCTCTCACCCCCTCCTCAAATGTGTTAGCCCTACAAATGCCGACTACATCCTCCGCGAGATCCATGAAGGCATCTGCAGAAACCATCTGGAGAGCATAGCGCTAGCGTACAAGGTTCTATGCTAGGGCTACTACTAGCTTACCATACGGGAAGATGCTGCCGAGTTGGTTTGGAGGTGCGATAGTTGTTAGCGGTACACCAACATTCAATGACAACCGCTTCCCAACTAAACCCTCTATCGGCTCCATGGCCCTTTGCCTAGTGGAAGATGGAGATCTTGGGACCGTTCCCTCATGCCTTCGATCAGTGGAGGTTTCTACTCGTCACCATCGACCACTTCACTAAGTGGGTGGAGGCCGAGGCACTCGCCAAGATCACCGAGGGCAAAGTAAGATCTTTCTTCTAAAAATCTATCATCTATCGGTTCGGGCTACCGCACACCCTCATCACCGATAACGGCCGACAATTCGACAGCGCCTCCTTTAGAGAATTTTGCGCCTGGTTAGGCATTTACCAACGGTTTACTTCTGTCGATCACTTGCAAATGAATGGAGTAGCCGAGGTCATGAACCGGACCATCCTTTAGGGGCTTAGAACGCGTCTAGATGACTTTAAAGGAATATGGATGGAGGAGCTTCCGAATGTCCTGTGGACATATCATATGATGCCATGGACTCCCACTAGAGAGACCTCCTTCAGCCTCATGTTTAGATTGGAAGCTGTGATCCCTGTGGAGTTTGGTGTCCTCAGCCCTTGGGTGGAGTCGTAAGACGAGAAGGACAATCCAAGTCAGCTGCGGGCCAACTTTGATCTCATCGAGGAGGCATGCGATCGGGCGGGGCTCAAGATGGCCGCCTATCGCCAAAGGGCCACAAGATACTACAACACCTGGGTTTGCCCTAGGATGTTCCTCCTTGGAGACTTGGTCCTCAGATGAGCCGAGGTCTCAAAACCCACGAAGGAGGGCAAACTATCACCAAATTGGGAAGAGCCCTATTGGGTTACCAAAGCCCTCCATCGCGGAGCGTACAGGATCGAAGGGCTCGACGGAAAGCTGCTCTCCCGCACCTCAAAATGTGGACAACCTCCATCGGTACTACCAGTAATGTACACGACTAACTAGTTATAACTTCGAGCATTTCGTTCTTTCGGCTAATGAAGATGTATTTTAGTATCTTACTTTCTCAGCATCAAAGACCTACTCCGCATCGGCACCAAAGCCCATTGCCAGGACGACACTAAAGACCGACTCCAAATCGGTACTAAAGCCCGGCACTAAAGATGACCCCGCATTGGCACTAAAGCCCATTGCCAGGATGGCACTAAAGATCGACTCCGCGTTGGCACTAAAGTCCATCGCCAGGATGACACCAAAGCCCGATGCCAGGTCAGCCCCAAGGCCCGATGCCAGGTTGGCACCAAAGCCTATCGCCAGGATGGCACTTAAGCCCGGCGCCAGGCCGGCACCTAAAGCCCGATGTCTGATCGGCATTAGAAACCTGCTGCAAAATCAACACCTAAGTCCAACCTCAAGTCATCACCAAGACCAACTCCAGCAATAAAGAACCACTCTGAGCCCACCTAGTGCGAGCGGACGAGTACTCCGACCTCGCCGAGACTGATTCAACCTTATCAGGGAGTCCACAAAGTGCGGAATAAGGGACGACGTGCTACAAAAACCTAAGTATTTTAAAAAATTCCAAACTCAAAGATTTCATAAAGAAATCATTTTCATTACTTGTCAAAATGTTCACAAAATGCCAACTCAAGTCGGACTTCGTACAAAGATAAGAAATGAACTAAAAGAAGAGTACAAGAAGGAAATATATTCAGGCCCCAATCGGCGCTGACCCATCATCGGCCGATCTCTGTACCATGGGTGATCCCTCCGACTCCTCGTCATCGGGCCTGATGTCATCGAGGCCCATGATGCCGAGGACTCTACCCACCTTCTCCTTGCAGTCTTGGAAGCCTTGAAGATGACATCAGCAGAGGCCTCCGCCAGCTCATCCATAAAGGCTATGAAATTTTGGTAGCGCTCCACCGCCTTGATGGCTCCTCTCTTAGCGATGGCGGCCCTCTCCTCTATGGCTTGAGCCTTCACCTCCCTCTCGGTTACCCTCGCGTTGGCCATCTGAGCGATCTTCTCGGCGTCGCTAGCCCTCAGTTCTACTACCTTCACCTCCATAGCAAGGGAGTGGAGGTAGTGGTCGGGAACAACAATCATCGCCTCGGTGACGTCCAACTTTGCCTCAGCGGCCCGAGCGCGCTCGAGCTCGGCCACCGCCTGACACCTTGCCTCCTCGAGCTCCTTCGCCCGCTCGTTCCAGGCCGTCTTCAGTGCCCCTCAGCCCTTTTGACCCAGGCTCGAGCATTGGTGGCCTCTCCTCGAATGCGATAAAGATTCACGTCACCTTGAAGGGTAACATCCCTCGCGGCATCCATGGAGTTCACCGACTGCACTAATGGAACCTCTATTAGTATACCATAAAGTAGAAAATTTCATGAAGAGGGGAAGATACCTACCCATAGTAGAGCTGCGAAGGCATTTTGGAAGAAGCTGGAGGCTCCCTAATGGCGAAGCTGTTCCTGGAACTCTGGCAGACATACCCGGGCCATCAACTGCTCTGTCATGCGGCCGTGGTTCATAAGCAATGGCCGATATGGGATCACCCCAAGCCCACCTCCCTCAGTGGGCTTGGCCGATGCAGAGGTCTTGGGCGTCGACCTAGAAGCCGATGGCACCTCTCCGCAGCCTCCTCTAGCAAGGATGCCCTCCATCATTGGCTATCCTACCGTTGGACCCGCTTTGCCCGCCTGCTCTCCTACTGGCGAGGCTCTGTCCTAGGCTGTTCCGATCGTCGAGCGAACTGGCTCCGCGACCGAGATGAATGGCTCCATGGGCTGGGGGACTACCTCAACCCTTAGCCCCTCTAGTAGGGACTCGGCGGTGAGGTCGATCGATGGTGCGGGCTCTCGGCTCATGGGAGGGAGGATCGGGGACCGAGAACAAGGCCTCTTCCCCAACCCCTCGGCCTCACTGATGGCCTTCTTCCTCTTGACCGCCGCCCTCCTCGCGGCATGGGCCGATATCCTCATATCTGCGCATGCTAAAGGTTAATCAACAAAAAAAAGAAGGGTAAGAAGTCTTCACGGCTGCTCACCATCGCTCAGGGCAATACCCGCGAGCCAGAGGTTCCCCTTTGGTAGGAGTTCTTGGCAGCGGGGACCACGAAGGTCAGTAGTTGCTCGAACACCTCCCGATCTCTTGGGACAACCGATAGGTTCTTGTTGGGCTCTAAGTTCGGGTCCCCCCAATCTGGGCCTCACCCTCTCGAGGTGCACAAAGAAAAATAAGGTCTTCCATCCTTTAACAGATGTGGGGAGACCCAGTTTGATGGCTCGACCGGGCCTGGGTGCGAACAACCACTAGCCAGACTGTGGGCGAAGGGTATAGAGACTACGGAACAAGGAGACCCTACCCTCTATGCCCTAGAAGTAGCACAGCATTAGGAACATACAGATGGTCTGAACGGAGTTCGAAACTAGCTATGCAGGCATCAAGGTATACCTATGGAGGAGGCTAACTATGAAAGGGTAGAGAGAAAGCCGGAGACCCCCTTGAGGAACACCTCGTACAAGGAGACTCCCGGATCGAGAAGAGGTCACCCTATTATCGGATCCGGGGGCAGATAACCGGACGTCCTTGGGTATCCTATAGGCTACCCTAAGAGATGCTAGATCTATGGGGTGATGGTGGAGGCGATCCCCTCTGGAGACCTTCTAACCCTAGACGGAGGGGTTGCGGCAGCCGAACGATCCCTGACAGGGATCCCATCGATACCCCGCAGCTGTGATAAAGGGACTTGGTCCTCTAAAGAAGAAGAGGAGGACCATGGGGGTGTTAGGGATAGAGAAACCCACAGCTATGCTAAGGAAACGTGGCCCTCGGAAGGAGGGGATGAGGACCACGAGGGTGATGAAACCATAGAAGGGAAGCAAAGACAAGTCGGAAGGACTAACCTGAACCAAGGAAGAAGAATGGCAAGGCCCGAAGGAGGAAGACTCAGATGAGGCTCAAGCTCGGGGGAAGAAGAAGGAAATCTCGGAGGTGCGAGGAGCCGGGTTCAGGGTGACCCTCCTTTTATGCCTTTTTTTGGATTGTTCTACCTGACTCGACTTGCCATGTGCACACCTGCCACTAGAAGAAATGCTTCGGCAATCATCCAGCGCATGGGATGCAAGATCTACGGCTAATGATGAGACATCGGTAACATTAGCTCAATGATGACGATTACCTTTCCGTGGATTCTGAAGGGTTTTCTCCTGTTTCGAGGAGGATCCCCCTCAAATCTGATGATGAGGGTTGACAGGACGGTGGCATTGCGGTGCCCCATACCTTCAATATTAAAGAGTCATCCCCCCCCCCTCTCCCGAGGACACGTGCCCCTTTCAGCGACTGATGGCGCATTAAGATCAGCCACCAAGTGATCTTACGCCCCTTTTATTGAGCAAAAATGTGCCCGCATCATCTCAGGGGTGAGGGAGCATCTGATGTGGCTGACAAGCCATGTTAGGACTAACGGACCAAGTGACTGATGGAGCCAAGGTCGGATGGACCAAGTTGGCACCAAGGGACTCCAGGATCTCCCTCGGCCTTGGCACTGAGGGACTCAAGAGTCCTCTTCCACCTCGACACCGAGGGACTCTAGCGTCCCCCTCAGCCTTGGCACCGAGGGACTCAAGAGCCCCCCTCTGCCTTGGCACTGGGGACTCCAGAGTCCCCCTCAACCTTGGCACCGAGAGACTCAAGTGTCCCCCTCCGCCTCGGCACCGAGGGACTTCAGAGTCCCCCTCGGCCTTGGCACCGAGGGACTCAAGAGTCCCTCTCCACTTCGGCACCGAGAGACTTCAGAGTCCCCCTTGGCCTCGACACCGAGGGATCCAGGATCCCCCTCAACCTCAGCACCTGGCCTTTATGTGGTCCGGCTGATACCTGCAACCGCCATGTGGTCCACCAACCTCCTGTGACCCCGTGTGGTCACTACCAGTTACAGCACACGCCCAATATGACCAAGCCCACCTACCACTTGTGGCACCGCACCTGACAAGGAGATGGCAAGCTAGGCTAGCCCTGACAAACTTAGGGTCGGTTGCGACCTATCCTGTCAGCCTTGCCACCTATCCTCTGTCAGGCGATGATGTCTCTGATTCAACAACCTTCTAAAAAAAAGAGGTAAGAGGGACTTTCGAACAGGTATAAGAACCTTTGCTCATAACGACAAAAGGGATCTGAACTTCAAGTTTTTTTTTGGGCTAAGTGTTTTAGTCCATTACTCATAACTGTTTTTCGGGTCATTCACTTGAGCATCGGAAGGTCTCCACCAGAGCAATCGGTCCTCAGGGACTTCCTTGAGGATTCCTGCTTGGGGAGGAGGCGTTTGAAGATTCCTGGACCCGTCCTCATCGTCCTTTAGATCCTCACCTTTGCCCGACATCCGAGGAAAGTGATTTGGTGACAACATGTACCATGCATTATGGGTGACAATATTCTTTATTGACTACAAAGCATTATTTAGATGTTGTGGGAATATTTTTGTTGAACAACTTTAAGAATTCTGTAATAGCTGATCGTAAATATTTTATTTAAAAATTCTTTTTAAGTTTTTCCTACAGATCTTTAGTAACATTTTTAAAATTATTTGAATTATTCATTAAAATAAAATTATTTATAATATTTTACTCTATAAATTAAGTATCCAGACAGCGCTTCTCGAAAGCGAGCCTACGCTCAACCCATTCCTTCCTTCTCTTAAATAAACTCTAGCCAAATCCATGAGACATGAGAAGCATTTTAGGACTTCAAAGGTCAGGGAGCGTGATTTAGAATCGTCTTCCTTCTAACCGGAACTTTCCTACAAACCGCTCCTCCTTTGCCTAGATCAACCCCCTCTATTAGCTTCTCGATATGAAAACCATCGTCAATAACTCTTCAATTGACTTATAAAGGGACGTTATATATTCCTTCTATCTTTTTTCCATCATATTTGCTACAGCCACATCTCATAACAAAAACCCTTCTATATGCATCAGTCATGTACACCACCGATTTAACAAGTTATCCAATCTCATAATTTGATACGCTAAGGTAGATCGAATGGTTAGAAAAATAATTACAAAGAAATAATAAAATAAATGCTTAGAGTATCATAGCAAAGCCCATTATTTTATTACGCTTAAAATGCTATAGACTTCTGCAGTTGTATATATATTGAAGTGGTTATTCCTCTTCATGAACAATGCCAAAGGCTGTCACTTTTTTTTACTTTTTCCCCACTTTCAACTAAGGTAAGATTTGGTTCAACAAAGACTACTCTATCCATTCATCTTCTATTTATACCTTCGTATTTTAGAGGTTATGCCTCTTTGTGTGTGCTTGGTATAAACAAGCAGATATTTGATTTATATATGAAAAAACAAGTCTCCAACAAGGATAGAAGTGTTGAAAGAAATGGATCTACGCTTGCTCAAGAAAGAATGGGCCTAGGTGTTGACCCACTTATTAATTTTGATGATTAATAAAAGCCATGAGTATATTTTTGTGTTACTAATGAAATTAACAAGTGTTTCAGGAACTTAGAAATGTTAAGTTATTCAAATGATATACAAAATTAAGTTTGAATCAGTTTTTTAATGGAACATTTCAAAGTTCAGATCTTAGAGCCGACACCCACTGTGTTTGGAGCAGACCCAGAGCGTATCAAAACAGTTCAATATTTGGCATGGTTCGGAGTCAACACCAGAAATGCTAGAGCCGACTCTAATATGAGATACAGAGAAATGGTTTTCTGCGTCAGTTTTCGGAGCCGACATATGGAGTTTCAGAGTCGATCTGGAGTTTCAGAGCCGACACCTGGAAATGCTAGAGCCAACTCTAACCTGAAACAAAGAGTGTATTTTTTGGATATCGTTAGAGTCGACACCCTCGAACTTAGAGACGACTCCAGATCGCGTCGAGCCGACACTACAGTTTCTCGGAGCCGACTCCCCAACGGACATTTTGTTACCATTTTTGGAAACCCGACTTGGAGCCGACATATGAAAAGTTGGAGCCAATTCCAACCTGTCAGAACGGAATTTCAAATCTATCAGAATGGATTCCAATGGTAACATTTCTTCACCTAACCCCCAATGGATCTTTTCTTTGGGTAAGGAAGCAATCCAAGTACATTTCAACGGCTATTTTTCACCTAATCTTGGATTAAAGAAGATTATAAAAGGGAGTTCGTCCGTTTGAAAAATAGAACACAGAACAAAAGGAAAGAAAACGGAAAATAGAGAGAAAGAAAAAGAGAAAAATCAAAGAGGAAAATCTCTGTGCTCAAGGCCATCAATTGAAGAGAGATAGAAGAGAAATCCAACAACCTTTGAAGATCAAATCCTAAGGATTTCACCGATTTGAAGGAAAAGAGAAAGAGCCCTAAATCTTCAACTTATCTTCAACAAGCTTCGATCAAGAATCAAAGTTCAAATCTGTTTAGCCGATTTAGAGGAGAAGAGAGGAAAAGAAGAAAAGCTCAACTTCAAATCACTTCAAAAATAGGCTTTTCTATTCTTATTTATTTACATTACATATTTGCTCATTTGAGGAGCTTTAAATTATTGTAAACTTATATTTGAATAGTTTGCTGTCTAATTCAATCAGGGGATTGAATTAGTTGAGGTAGTTGACCTCGGGGTAAGCTAAATATAGCTTACGTTGGGTTGTGTGCTGGTGAACCGTGAAAACCAGCTGGGTTCATTGTGACCCGTGTAAAATAACAAGTTCGAGTTGTGATCTTGAAAAATAACTCAGCTGTAATCAGGTGATTATAGTGTGGACCCAAGAGTTGCTTGGGAGTAGACGTAGGTGTAGATAGCACCGAACCACTGTAAACCTTTTTGTGTTTGTCATGCTCATTACTCTCTCTCTCTCATTTACATTGTTTATTATTTACTGCATCTCTTCACTTGTGCACATTAACTTAGTAAATTGGTTTTTAAGCGTAAAATTTTTTAAAGAACCCAATTCACCCCCCCCTTTGGGTTGCCATCTGGGCCAACACTAGGGTTTCAAGAAAATAAGTGCAAAGGCTCAATCAAATGCTAAGAACATTATTTGAGTCATGATAAACAATAACTATCCTACATGCATACATAAAGAAGCTATCATACAAGAACAAATAAAGAAGCCATAAAATAGAACAATAATCATAAAAGGAGATCAAGATTTAGATGGTTTAGCCAAATCAAAGGACTACTCCATAGGAGAACAATGCAAAAGTAACCATTATTTATCAAAAATAAAGATTGCAAGAGTACAAAGAGATATCATCTCAAATCCCAAGCTTAAATATAATTACAACACTCGCTCTTGAATAGATTCGCTCTACAGAACCTAAAAAGATAAGAAACTCTTCTTCTCTAAAGTTTTTGCCCTCTTATTCTTCTCCCCTCTTTTTCTCTTCTTCAACCCTAGAATTCCATCTATTTCAGCCCTCTTATGAGAGAAGCTCTCAATAATGATGACCCTTGGATCAAACGTATTCTAATGGCTCAAAATGATAATGTGTAAATGGATTAAATAATAAGAGAGGTCTTAGGATTTGATTTTACCAACCCAAATGAGCTTAACTAACCCAACACATTCCAACAATCTTGCTATTGAAGGCAACTATCTATTCTTCAATATATCCAATCTCCATATTTAAAATATTTGACTCTTATGTATTGTTCTCCGATCATCTGAACTATATCTCAGTCAACTTAAAAAGTCTCTACACAATAAATTCTTTTCAACAAGCATAATTTACGCCTCAACATATTGGTAATATTTCTTTTTTATGGACATTTTCTACAAACAAATCACAATTCTTCAAAACAAATCAAATCAAATGGTATAAGAGATCCATAGGCTTCATTCTAGAGTGATAAGCAACTTCTTTGCGACAAAAGTTGCACTTTGATTTTTAGAATACATATTGTATATCTCTTATCTTTCTTTAAGCTAATCAACAAGTCTCTTTAACTAAATCATTTCTTTTGTTGCCTTTGTCAAAACAATATACTCAACTTTAGTCGATGACAAAGCAGCTTCATCATACAATCATGGCATTAATAACTGCACCATTAGTAATTGTAAAAATATGTTTGATCATAGTTCTTCTTGTATTTCTATAACCAATGTGATCTGCTTCAACAAAATCAACAACATCCAAAAAAGTGCCTCCAAAACACAAGCTAAGATTTTCTATCCCTCTTTATTATCAAAGGATCATGTTGACCCCAGATTGATTTTGATGATTACAAAACTATTAGGCAACTCTAAGCTTGATACAGGGAAGTTTGGTCGCCTTGCAAGTAAGTATCTTCGTGCAAAACTTAATTGGTAAGAGAATACTTCACTCTATTTTGCCTTAGATAATTTTATTAGCTTGGGAGTTAACTGGTTAGCTAACTTGTTATTCCATTTAGCTAGCTGGCACACCTTTCAGCTAACTGATAAGTTGTCTCTATGAGTTGGCCGAATGGTTGCTTATTTAAGCTAGCTGGTTAGCTAGCTTGTTAGCTAGTTGGAGCTCGTTCAGGTAGCTAAGGTGCTCGTCACTGTGCTGGCCGAACGCCTTCAATTTTAGCTAGCTGGTTAGCTAGCTTGGGATGCCTTGGAGCTAACTGGATTCCATTTTAGCTAACTCTAGTTGCCTGTTATTTTTTTCTGGCCGAACCGTCTTCAATTTCAGCTAACTGTTGAGCTAGCTGCCGGATCTTTTAGCTAGCTGGGTTTTCTTGAAGCTAACTGCTTAGCTAACTATTTTATCATGGAGCTAACTAGTTAGCTAACTATTTTTCATAGGTGAGCTCGGCCGTGAGGTTTGAATATTTAGTTAGCTGAAGAGCTAACTCCCTCTCTCTCTGGTCGTTTGAATTCTCTGCTTAGCTAACTGGAGAGCTAGCTATCATTTGGTTAGTTAGCTGAGAGTTAACTGCTTCATTCAGATGTGTGGCTGTCTTTTTTTTTTTTCTTAGTTAGCTGGAGAGCTAACCAAGCTGGGTGGTTTCAATGTTGTTTTTGAAATTAGTTAGCTAGTGAGCTGACTGACCTTTCTTTAGTTATCTATTGAGCTAACTCCCCTTCACCTGTAACTCTTGCAGCCGAGAGCCTTAAAATTTTAGTTAGCTGGGGAGCTAACTAGCATTGCACGGCCTCTTTCTTCTGCCGTTTAAATTGCCTATTAGTTAGCTGAAAAGCTAACTATCTTTTGCTTAGTTAGCTGGTGAGGCTGAAGAGCTAACTATCTTTTGCTTAGTTAGCTGGTGAGCTAACTAAGAGCTCTGCACCTTTTTCTCCTGGTGTTTACTTTTGCTGTTAGTTAGATGGGAAGCTAACTAGCAACCATTTTAGTTGCCTATGGAGCTGCCTCTGGATGCCTTTGCTTGCCGTGGCCTCTCTTGTGAGCTAGCTGACTAGCTAGCTGGGGTTTGTTGCTTATCTCTTGGTCGAATGCTTTCATAACTTCAGTTACATGAAGTTATTTCCAGCCAACTGCCGCCTGAGTTCTTGAGTTTGCTTTTCCTCTCTTACACTCTCTCTATTGCTATTTTGAGCTATATTTAACTTTTGGATTTTTGAATCATTTCAGAATTCTTCTTCCTCAAATGGAGATCTGCATTCAATGCTTAAGGGAAACATCTTACAACGGTTATATTTTCTTTCCATTTTTATTTCCATTTGTTCCTAATGTGTCTAACGGATATCTTTCCTGTTGATTATTATAAATAGCTGTGATTTGAAGTACACCATAATGATTTTGGAAAAAGAGATTTTCAATAAGAAGAAATCCAAGAAAAGAGCTTTTATTGCATATTGTTAGTGGTTGATAAGAGAGTTGTTGTGCATTCAAGTTCATTCATTGCTCCAAAAAGTCGTCCGGATCTTTGAAGCATTTCAAGCAATCAAGACTTCAACTACTTGACCTTGTTCATTTATCGCTGAAATTATTGCTTCAAAAGTTGTAAAGTATACTC